>LS499885.1:285950-304348 GCA_900490845.1 Pristionchus japonicus | reverse complement strand
CCACTCGCGAGTTGATCTCACTCTCGAGTGACACTCGCGAGTACATTTCTCTTACCTCAAATCGACTCGCGCGGCCTGCGTTATGCTCGGTGACCCAGGAATGAGGGGGAATGAGGGGAGGGAAGAAGGGAAATCATTCGTCGTTGTTCACTCGCGAGTGTCACTCGAGAGTGAGATCAACTCGCGAGTGGATATGCAAAATTCACTCGCGAGTGGATTCGATTCTCGAGTCATTCTGCACGTAAGCACTCGCGAGTGAACTCAATTCTCGAGTCATTCTGCACGTATCACTCGCGAGTGACCGGGCAAAACGAGTTAGAATGAAAATGACTCGGCGAGTGCGAGTGCTCGCGAAATGCCACTCGAGCTAACAGGTCTATTCGGTAGTGAAGATTGCGCCGCGTACCGGATGCACGGCCACATGGATGATGACCAGATACAAGTCAAGCAGGGCGAAGATGGTCAGCAGATGCTTGTAGGTTCCCAGTGACGGCCGAGAAAACTTCAGGATTGCGCAGAGCAGGAGCAGATTGAGGACTATCCCAGCGACTGGAATGAACATTATTCGATGATAAAAATATCCATCATCACCACTTCTTCCCTCTTCTCGCTCAATCATACGCTCTACTAAGAAGACTCTCTATTTGCTTCCCCATGCCGAGAATTACCGACCATCATCTTCATATTACGATCGGAATCGGGCCTGAAACTCACCGGAATTGACAAGTTCGATGCAATCGATGACGTAGGCAAAAGTGGCGAACGACGCCGCCATCAGATACGAACTGAGGCACTGTATGATATAATGATTTTGATGATAAGCACATGGAGTCGTATATTGCTCAGCTCCGTGAAGGTCATCAGGCGACACATAACATCGATCAGAATGACACGACCATACACCGACAATCACAATGATCAAGAAATTACTTCCTACTGCAACGGAGATCGGTCAGCATGAGTAATGTAAATACGGAAGATCATAATGTATGAAAACGAGAGGGTAGTAAATAAAAGGAACTCGAATCTGAAAAAGAAACAAATCCATTGTCGTATGTTCCCAGGAAATATATTGAAAATTTTTGATCAAACTCATGTGTACGGAACTATCTCGACGTCTGAACACCAACTGGACAAGATCATGCACGCGCGAATGAGTAGAAAATAAAAATATTTTTGAAAAAAAGATTAAAGTCGATCAAATGCTGTGATCAAAGCACTTGCGACGTGTGGGAATATGAGAATGTGATAATTGTGTTATATCGAGTTACTCTATCTGAGAAATGTATACGAATCTATGCCGGATGAACATCTATAGCAGTCTTCCAAGAAAAACATAAACGTCAACAAACATAAATCACTGTTGATCGTATAGTGATAGTTTGACATTTTTATCCAACTCATATGTTTTGCGCTAGCGCTCAGAATACATCAATTATCTTATTATGATGAGTTGTTCATAAATGAAGAAAACCGAGTCAAGACACATGGGAGAGGGTCGGTTATCGGCGCTGACATGATCGGTAAAAATCGAGAATCCCCCGGACACGTTCCTTCCGGAAACGGGCCAGCAAGCCCATACTCTAGTGTTAGGAAGGTCTTGTGCTCACATTGTTCATAGTACCACTTGATCGGGGTTTCCTCCCCTACAGCACGAGAAAAGTGTAAATATGTGTGAAATGTTCGAAAATTCATAAAATACAAACTTGAAGAGAGATGCTCAGATGTTCCCGTGAATCACATTAGAGGTGCCCTGAGGCATCATATCACTGATTGATTGATTGATTGAATGATTGATTGAAGCTTCATTCTTGGATTTCTATCTGCACTAGGATTTTCGTTTTTTGAGAAATGGAGGCTGTTCCTGCAGCCGCCTCCAGGGGTAACCTAGGTGCACCGTGTAGCCCACTGGCAGATGTGGCTGAAAATGCATCAACCCAACTTTCCCGGTCTTTCACATCCGAGATAACTTCGCATAAAGATGCGAGACTGAGGATCGGATTTTTTCTTTAATGTGATTTCGTTACTGATTCTGTGAAGTATGGGCAGCAAACAACTGAAATGGCATAGCTGCACCTTAATCAAATTGTTGAACACCATAGGAGTCGATTCCGCCATAGTGACTTTTTTGGGCCATGACCCGGGGTTCATGGTCTCGGAGTGGCCCATCACCATGAACCCGGGTTCATGGGGTTCGAAAGTCATGATGAAGGAAGTTCAAGTACTATACGCTAACGTGTAGCACTGTGAACCAGTATCATACAATAGCCCGAGTTACCGTATTCTGTCCGTCATGAAATTGACAACTGACTTTTTAGAGTAAAATGTAAATAAATCAGTTTGTGATAGCCGTATTACGGTAACTCGGGTTACTGTATGATACTGGCGCACAGTGCTACACGTTAGCGTATAGTACTTGAACTTCCTTCATCATGACTTTCGAACCCCATTTTGGACCATGAACCCGGGTTCATGGTGATGGACCACTTTTGAACCATGAACCCCGGGTCATGGTCCAAAAAAGTCACTATGGCGGAATCGACTCCTATGGTATTCAACAATTTCATTAAGGTGCAGCTATGCCATTTCAGTTGTTTTCTGCAACTACTTCACAGAATCAGTAATGAAATCACATTGAAGAAAAAATCCGATCCTCAGTCGCGCACCTTTATGCGAAGTTATCTCGGATGTGAAAGAGAGAGTTGGGTTGATGCATTTTCAGGCACATCTGCCAGTGGGCTACACGGTGCACCTAGGTTACCCCTGGAGGCGGCTGCAGGAACAGCCTCCATTTCTCAAAAAACAAAAATCCTAGTGCAGGTAGAAATCCAAGAATGAAGCTTCAATCAATCTTAACTGCTGATATGATGCCTCAGGGCACCTCTAATGTGATGCACGTGAACATCTGAGCATTTCTCTTCAAGTTTGTATTTTATGAATTTTCGAACATTTCACACATATTTACACTATTCTCGTGCCGTAGGGGAGGAAACCCCGATCAAGAGGTACTATGAACAAAGTGAGCACAAGACCCTCCTAACAATAGAGTATGGGCTTGCTGGCCCGTTTCCGGGAGGAACGTGTCCGGGGGTAGATGAAAATCCTCGATTTTTACGGAGCAGGTCTCTACAATAAGTAAGAAAAAAATCAATTCATTCGAATTCACTAGATCAACTCAAGATGAGGTTTAATTGTACCTGGACGTTTTCACGAGTTTGTGTATGGACTAAGAATGGACAGCGAAAGGATGAACTATGCGATTATAGGTCACTTGGTAAGAATAGACAATCAATGCCATAGTCAGATTTCAGGATCGAATTCTCGGGCCGAACAATCCTTACGCTAACTGTTGCTAACTGTTGCTGAGTGCACCTTTGTCGATTTCTATAGCGCGTATTTCGATGCTCAACAGCACTCTCAAGAATCGGCCTGGTGCGCTTGGAGTTTGAATTCTGAACTAAAAAAACAATGTAATTCTCAATAAACTAATTTTTAGAAATATTTTACAGTGCATTTGATGTGAAGACGCGACTGCATGTACAACTCTTTCGCGCTTTGCCGATCCAAGTTGAACATGAGCTCGTCCAGCGCTCTCCTTCAAGTTCGCCGTGATCAGGCAAGTCGTAACAAACAGCAATTACGAAATACAATTATCAAATTTGGTAGACTTTTGCAATGGATAACAACTATTCTAGCAAATACGGCCTTGAATTGTATCCACGATTACCTTGAATTGACAGACGTTTCTTCTTCGACATGCTAATTGCATAGAACATTCCACTTTCTTAGAAAATGAAGATGATCATTTTCTATTTCCCTTTCTGAGACGCTCCCGCGCCCTCATTATCATGGTATATGAACTACGCGTGAGAAAAAGTCAATATTCTCGAAGAATAAGCTCGCGTTCGCTTCTTGGTTATCCTATTTTCCATGTAATGATCGAGCTCGACGATGATAAAATCCATATTGGCTTGCTCTCACTTCTCGACTTACTGGCAATGCTCATCAATATCGGGTTTATCTTCATAACTAAGCAAAAGTATTATTTTTCTGTGTGTGATGTCGACGAGAATCCACATTCAGAACTCCAAAATATTTGTCTGCATACGCTTTTCTGTTGCTGAACATTGCGTGTGTTGACTTGTCCTCGGCCTTTTGTAGTCTGATCTGTATTGCCAGGTATTTTACATCATGCATCTTCAGCGAGCCTTAAAGTTACGGTTCCGAGTGATGTTTTTTTAGGATGCAAAACGTCGGCATTATCATTGCTATCATCTACGTTGGACCTTGCACTCGGTTGAGCGCTCATTGGTGCCATTTCATCTTCAATAAGGCTTCAAACTGAGTGATATTCCAAATGTGTCGTTGTTTAGCCGGTCACATCGAGTGTGCTGGTTATTCAGTTCAGCTACTGCTAATTTCATTCATCTGTCGTCTGTGGACAGCTCAAAATAAGATTACTGTTGATAAGGATACAATTGCACGCAGAATTCGAATAGCTGCCGCTATGTCGTTGGCATATAATTTGTGCAGCACTGTTCGCATACACACGAAAATTATCGCCAATGTTCGTTGTTGCAGGGACTCAGTTATAAGGCAGGTTCTTACAAAGTTGCCGGAATCTCTGAAGATCTTATCATCAGCGCATTCGACATCTCTGGAGGATTGAGCGATAACTGGCTTCCAAAATTTTCTTTCTACTCCCTGGTGGTCTCTGTAGCCACTATATTCGTAGTGATTTTTTTCATGCGGCGAAAGCTGTTTGCGAGGTTGCAAAGCATGGTGAGTCTGGCGTGAATCCACTAGTTGTAACCGGACGCCCTGCAATTCTCACATCTGCTCGGCTTGACACTCATTCAACGTGGCTGTTTTTCCTTGTCCAAATGTCACATTAAAGAGCAACGCCGATCGACACGGACGTGTTGACGTGTTTGACGTGTTTGGAATCATTCACTCGCCAACGCTGAGACGGATTGTTTTCACGGTAAGAACTCTTGACGTTCTGCTGGGAAAGGGTCTCAGGCACACGCACCCGCTGAAAAAATCAGAGAATACAGGATAGCAAAAATAATAGTTCAGTCAACCTCTCTCTTCCCGTTCGCGTCTCCGCTCATCAACATGTACTTCATCCCTCCGTACAGGAAGTACGAGAAACAACAATTTCAGTTAAAAAAAAATTGAAAATTCATTTCAGATATCTCAAGTCGCTTATCTCTGGAGGGGCTACAATCGCGCCAATCGAATCAAAGGGCACTTCGTCACGGCGTGGTTCATGACTGCGGTTGAAAAGATCTTTATTTTTCGATTTATTGATGCATCGAGAAAAAGGATAAAACAGTGAAAACGGAGCAAATATTTCTGAAATACAGTTGCAATCAGACAAGTGAGAGCGAAGCAGTCGTAGTGTTCAGCACTTTCATATCGTCTCGATAACAGATGAGCAGGCGAATCAGCGATCTCCTGATATCAATCAATCCATCAATTTATAGCAGTGATTGCTAGATGAGGATCTTCAAGTTTTGTATTGTTTCTCCCCATCCATTTTCGAGCAATAATTTGTGAAACACTGCTAATCATCCAGACATAAACACCCAGCTGCATTATCTTTAGGAAATCTCTTCCTCATTTCTCTTGCAGTTCTCTATTTCTTTTTCCTGTACCCTGGCTTTTACTGCAATACCTGTATTCGGTGACGGTTAGAATGACTATAGCGCCGTCAAATAGCGGATGCAAAGCGCAGAAATTTGGAATCACGATCGAGATGGCAGGCCAGGTGAATCCTTGAATTGGAATGTCAAAACAAACAAACAAAAAAATTAAATTAAATTAAATTACCAATAATCGGAGCGATCGTGCAGAACAGTGCAGGTGCACAGGCGGTAATTAGAGGGAATATTGTCTATGCAGATTCTTTATTTATTGCATCTAAAGTTGGCCATACTTGATAAACGAGGCATTTGAACAGCTGCTTCTGTAGTCGTAACGAACTTGAACTTGTGGCACTCTTCCTGAAATCGCAGATATCGTTCTTGTCAATGGCATCATGAATCACCTGACATGACTAACAATGATGTAACTGCTCGTGAGGATAGTTCCATACGTTACTGTCATTATCACAGCCAGAATGGCTGCACCGCCGAAGTTGCGCAACTGAACGTCTATTGCCTGGGGAATATATGACAGGGTGCTCCATAAATGAAATAGTTTTGAGGAATTTTAAAGCACGAGTCACCCGGATGACCAGAGTATTGAATTGAAACCATAACCCGAATGGTGTCGGCCAAACTTACTCCATAGTACAGTTCTTTTTTTTTTCCCATCACGTAGTACAGTTCTTCAGTCTCCGTTGTATGCACAATCGGACTGCTCTTCAATCGTCTCATTAGTGTCTGAGTGATTGCTCGAGACGTATCGTCCGCCGCGAAACAGATATATCCGAGGAAGAACCTGAATGTAAGCAAATGAATTCAAGATTGCGAGATGATCCAACCAGCATCCGGATACAATCAGTGTGATTCCAACAGTGATGGTAAGAAACTTGCGGAAGTGAACTGGAAATTGTGGCCTGAAATCATGTTCTTGACCTTGCATGCCATGTCGAAGCACCATCTCAGCGTCAGAGCACGATAGACGAAATGTGCTGCGAGCAGTGGAAATGAAGTTCTATAGCTAGCAATGTAGAGGCACTCAAATAATCGCAATTTGATTGGACCATGCGAGCGCATTATCAATGTAGATGAGTAGATTTCGGGAATCTGAACACCGAGATCCTCTGAGATAGTGCATTTGAACACGCCGGATAGGTGAGGAAGTGAATTGTTGTGTAGATTAGGTCGTTGATTGCAAAACAAACGAGGAGTATGCGATATTTCCCCATGTCCTTCCTACTTCCATTCGAGATGAAGTAGATTAGCGCGAGATTTACAACAAGCGAACCAACTGAAATTCGTATATTGAGTGAGCCTACAGCAGAGAATTGCACCTGTCATAATGTACTGAGCGTTGATTGAATGGAACTGTAACGTTAAATATTTATGGATTTTTGAAAATATGAAATGGAACCTACATTCACTGATTCGTTCATGTACACGTTCGTGTAGCCTCCGAACATCATTGAATCCTTATAATGGACGATTAATTGACGATTATGTTCAGATTATTGCATTCACAGAGACAAGGAAGAAATGAATATCAAATTATTATTGGCGTTCCTTTTGTTGTTGCTAGTCATCCAACATCATCAATAGCAGGTGAATTGACATTGTTTCCGCTGTGATTTGTTATTATTCTTTCCAGGCTTTCGATCATGCCGATTATTCAGCTGATATCTGGAGCAATAACATCGATCTCTGATAATCTCATAACATAGGTATCGCGAGAGAATGTACCAAAATTCGCCCCATCCGGAACTAGATTTTTCAAACCCGACTGAAATCAACCATATTATGTTGGATACATACCCAGGTGACAAGGATTCGATGTATCCGGTCCACATGTCACACAACCGGCTTTTAGGGATTTCCCGGTTCTGGACCCGGCTATTGCGTATCTAAGCATAGAGTTGAGCTAGAAACTTGTTCTTAGGCTCAAAATGCGCGGAAAAATGTGAGAAACAAAACTCTTTTTAAAAATTGAAATTTCGATTTTTTTCAAGAAAGTTATCATGAAAAAACTGAAAACCGGATTCTTAAAAAAATGAAGCCATTACCTAGAACACCCGTTGCAGGGAATTTTATTGCATAATATGAAAGAGTAAACCCAAAGGCATGATTTGAAAATATTCGGACATAGGGAATAGAGGGGGCTTCGAGGGTGATATTGGCCTCTGAACATGCCAGACTGCATGTTTTTCGAAACAAATCGTTCGCATTACATTGGCATTTAGCGTAAATTCTCAAATACCAGTCAAATAGTATTTTCTCATCTGTAGGCAAACTTTTATCACCATTAGAGTTGATTCCGCCATAGTCATTTTTGGACCAAAACCATGAACCCGGGGGGTCATGGTCCAAAAGTGACTTCAAAAGTCATGATCGAGAATGTTCGCATACTATGTGCCAATGTATAGTACAGTAGTCCACTAATTTACCGAGACTCATATTACCGTAATCTGCCCATCGTGGAATCGTATACTGATTTTTATACAAGCATATTGAAAAAAGACACTTTGCGATTACCATATTACGGTATTATGGGTTACGGTAAATTAGTGGACTACTGTACTATGCATTGGCACATAGTATGCGAACATTCTCGATCATGACTTTTGAAGTCACTTTTGGACCATGACCCCGGGTTCATGGTTTTGGTCCAAAAATGACTATGGCGGAATCAACTCTAATGGTGATAAAAGTTTGCCTACAGATGAGAAAATACTATTTGAGTGGTATTTGAGAATTTTCGCCAAATAACAATGTAATGCGAACGATTTGTTTCGAAAAACACGCAGGCTGGCATGTTCAGAGGCCAATATCACCCTCGAAGCCCCCCCTATTCCCTATGTCCGAATATTTTCAAATCATGCCTTTGTGTTTACTCTTTCATATTATGCAATAAAATTCCCTGCAACGGGTGTTCTAGGTAATGGCTTCATTTTTTTAAGAATCCGGTTTTCAGTTTTTTCATGATGACTTTCTTGAAAAAAATCGAAATTTCAATTTTTAAAAAGAGTTTTGTTTCTCACATTATTTCGCGCATTTTGAGCCTAAGAACAAGTTTCTAGCTCAACTCTATGCTTAGATACGCAATAGCCGGGTCCAGAACCGGGAAATCCCTAAAAGCCGGCTGTGGCACACGTGGACCGGATAGTTCGAATCCTTGTCACCAGTGTATGTATCCACCTTATTATGACCGATTTCAAATGGGTTTGAAAAAAATTGTTCTCAGGCTGGTACATTCTCTCCTGATTCTTATGATAAAATAGATTTTACTTGTCAAATGACATGCTCTAAGAATATCGACATCTTTAGCTCAAACTATGGGGACGAATTCATTCATGTCTGAAATACATGGAAATCAGTAGATATGTGAAAGATAAATCATCCGGCTTATCTAGGAAGTTTAGTTTGTTGTTTGCGAAGCACAACTTGTACAGATTCTCCTGTTTCCTGGTCATCAATCGTTCTACATCGACGATCTATGTTAACGAACAGTCTGTCGTCTCCAGATTGAGACAGAACAAAATGCGTCATATTCTTTAACTAAGTAGTTCCGTGACATACGAATATTAAAAATAACAGAAAAAAGGACCTCGGAGGCCATGCATTATCGATTTCACTGAGCAAGTATGTTTCGCTAAGTGTTTGAGCTCGGACGTGCTAGATTGCGGGTTGAACGTGTGATTTTGCGCTGAGAATCTCTAAATGACTGGTCTTGCATCGGCAGCTGTTTTGCTTTGTGAAGTTACCACTGCTGCCATGTCTACTTCTGATATTCCGCCCTTCGTTGAAACAATGAAAATTTACTTCTCATACATCATCGGGGCATTATCATTGCTGGTCAACACAGTTACACTCATTATCATCGTTAGAAATGGATCTATGCTTGATCGGGAGATCGAATTCCTGAGTGTGCTTCTGCAGGTTTCTTTTCCATTCTTCTTTCTCCTCAATCGATTTCAGGTTTCATGCACCGTGCAAAACGTGTTCAATAATATCCTTTTCCTACCGTTTTTTTACCCGCGCACAGGTGAATTTAGCGTGTCTTTGGTCTTCTCTATTCAGTCGGTCACATAGGAGGAGGATATTGTTCCGGTCTGCTCTGTGGGTTACTGCGCAATGATTTGCTGACCGTGAGCACAAAGTCTGTTTCATATTTCATCCTTGTTTTCAAGGTATTCTACATATTCCTGACCACATTTATGATCACCGCATTCGGAGTGATAGTTATCGCGAGGCATCAATTATTGTTGTATGAAGGATCTATTTATTCATTGAGATCTAAATCAAGAGAACGTGAGAATAAAATAAATAAATAGAAAAAACATTTTGATTAAATTCCAGTGATTAGACTATTTCAGTGTTGTATGCAATCATGTTGATCTCATTTGAAAGCGTCACGCCGATTGTTATCGCAATTGCAACACAGACGTCAAGAGAACAACAGAATGCGGTCTTGGACAAGGTTAATCGAGAAAAAAATCGCCGAAAAAGAAGTTTTGCAGTTCCCACAATTGAAGTGGCGAGAGCGAGGCCTCAATTGGTCTGTGATTGAAGCAGAATCATTATACCATCTTGTCGGAATATATTGTATCGTCGTTACATTTTTGATACTGGTCGGCATTTTTCTAGTTTTCGTGCCATTCGTTCACATGCTCGTCATTGTTAGGCGGTAAGATTGTTTCAGCATTCTGATTCGACGTTTCTCCCTCCCTTGAACATTTCTCATCATTTTCTCAAATTTACAAAAGTTGAGGGCAATCATGCACTTTCCCGGACAACTGAAAATGCCCCCATAATTTCCTCCATCCCCTGGTACCAACCCTGCCGAAAAGCGTTCTAATCTGGGAAACCGTTTCATAATTTTATTTCTCATTTCAAAATTTATTTCATCTCAACTCTAGTGTCCGGAAAATTGCGCGATATTACTGAGGCATCCACTGAAACAAAACTTTCAGCGCGGGACGTAGAATTCACGCTCGACAACCGGATAAATCGCACGTTCGACACGCACAAGCTGTAATTATCCAGGTGAATGGAGAAGCTTCTTAGGCTGCAATTTTACGAAAACTCAAGAATGTTTGCAGTTCCTGGTTCTCCTCATGTTCCTACTCGTTCCCTTTCTCATTGTCGCGGTTGTGTCAAATCGATGCAATGTCTACGCCGACACTCAGAGTGGGTCATTTTCCGCAATAGACGCTCAATCGGGAACTTCTCTGTTTATGGCACGGGCTGAGACCGCTCTGAATGAGCGCAAGACGGAGTGTAAAAATAGTAAGGATAGAATTCTCTGTGAGTCTAGGCACAGAGTATTCTACCCTTCTGAGCCAAGGCGAAAAAACAGAGAAGTGCTCCCAATCGATCTCGCAGATACTAAATATGAGGCGAATCGCGAGAGGATCACCCACCCCATGGCAGTATGCCAAAAGTTGTTCCTACGAGTGCCCAAAACGCACTACGAATAGCCTGAAGGATGCTCTATTCAAATCCGATTTGGATGTATTTAAAAAAAATTTCATTCTCGACTTACAGCTGGTCAAAGGCGGTCGCTTCAGAGATTTTTCACAAAATTCGCCTCACTAAAAAAATCATAAGTCCGTTCAAAATAAAGATTTTCACTCGCTCTCGGCGGCGATCGAAAGAGGAGACCTCGAGCAACTTCTAAAAAATTATAAACTCATTCCTGGCTCTTGCGCTGATTCGGAGTGGTCGGGCGTCCATCAAGATGGTGTAACTATGGGGATACCGATTTCCCCAACAAAAACTGATATTTTCTGAAAAGGGTCAATATAGGCCTAAAAAATCACCAAAGGGCTAAGGATCATCGAATGGAGAAAAAATTGGGCGCGCACTTTCGTGAAATCATTTATGAATGTGTTGTTGAATCAAGCACGTTAGCCGTTCCATTTCAGCCCATATGAGCTCAGATTTATAGATAATTGTCAAAAACTAAAATTGAAAGTCCATATGGGCATATTTCAGGGTTATCGGGGGTCAAAATGAGATTCCAGCTCATGGTGACTCGTATGTTCACGAGTGTTGGAATTGGCGCCCCAGAAGTTTTTATTCTGTCAAATGGTGACCATAGGGATGCATTTTCATGAAAAACTCGAAAATCGACCGTAGGGACCCATATGGTCATTCCCCCGGACTTTGCGTTGACTACATTGAAGGTAGTGTGAAGACTGAAGTATTCTCCATGGAAACCAATTGTTTCGAAGGTTTTTGAATTCAAATGAGGGAAAATCTATGGATAATGATCATTAACATTGATTAAAAGCTTTTGGGTGCATATTTGAAGTTGATCGATGGTCAAAAATGAGATTCCAACCAACGGTTACTCGTATGTTCACGAGTGTTGGAATTGGCGCCCCAGAAGTTTTCATTGTGTCAAATGACGACCGTAGGAATACAATTTTATGTAAAACTCAAAAATCGACCATAGGGACCCATATGGCCAAATCCCCGGACTTTGCGTTGACTGCATTTCCTTTAATGTGTCGACTCAAGGAATATTCTCGGAAACCGATTGTTTCCCTTCTTTTTTAATTCAAATAAGGTAACAATTATCAAAAATGGTCACTAACAATGCTTAAAAGCCTTTGGGGGCCCATTTTAGGCGTTTCCGAAGGTCACAAATGAGATTCGAACTCATGGCGACTCTTGTGTTCATGACCGTTGGAATCGACATTAAAGAAACATTCCTTCTTTCAAATGATCGCCGCAGGGATGTATTATCGTGTATAACTCGAAAATCGACTATTGGGAGCGTTATGGTGAAAACCAAGGACTTTTTCCTCAATGGAATTGCCTATAGTGAGATGACTTCTCCGAAACAATTACTTTTGCCGCCTTTGGAACTCAAATGCTCTAAAATTTAACCAAAAAATTTTTCAAAGCTTATTATTCTTTGATGGGCATATTTCCGAGGTTTCCGAGGGTCAAAAATGAGATTCCATATCATGTTGGCTCGCAAGTTCATGAGCGTCTGATTTGGCATTCCAAAAGCTGTTCTTCCACAGAATAAGCTGATAATCCGTAACTTTATCATTTCAGGCAATAGTTGGTAGGGAATGGGTCCGAAATTTTGATGTCTGATCCCCTTTTCCGACGACCTCGTTCATCTCACCAAAAACGTTTTTGGTTACAAATTAGACGGTCATGAACTTGCGAGTCGCCATGATATGGAATCGTATTTTTGATCGAAGGAATCACCAGAAATTTCCCCTCTGAGATTTTGATTTTTTTCGAAAGAGTATGAGTTTATTTGAGCTCAAAAGAAGTAGTTAATTGTTTCGGAGAAGTTTCCTCGAGTAATCTCACTATAGGCAATTCCATTGAGGAAAAAGTCCTTGGTTTTCACCATAACGCTCCCAATAGTCGATTTTCGAGTTATACACGATAATACACCCCTGCGGCGATCATTTGAAAGAAGGAATGTTTCTTTAATGTCGATTCCAACGGTCATGAACACAAGAGTCGCCATGAGTTCGAATCTCATTTGTGACCTTCGGAAACGCCTAAAATGGGCCCCCAAAGGCTTTTAAGCATTGTTAGTGACCATTTTCGATAATTGTTACCTTATTTGAATTAAAAAAGAAGGGAAACAATCGGTTTCCGAGAATATTCCTTGAGTCTACACATTAAAGGAAATGCAGTCAACGCAAAGTCCGGGGATTTGGCCATATGGGTCCCTATGCTCGATTTTTGAGTTTTACATAAAATTGTATTCCTACGGTCGTCATTTGACACAATGAAAACTTCTGGGGCGCCAATTCCAACACTCGTGAACATACGAGTAACCGTTGGTTGGAATCTCATTTTTGACCATCGATCAACTTCAAATATGCACCCAAAAGCTTTTAATCAATGTTAATGATCATTATTCATAGATTTTCCCTCATTTGAATTCAAAAACCTTCGAAACAATTGGTTTCCATGGAGAATACTTCAGTATTCACACTACCTTCAATGTAGTCAACGCAAAGTCCGGGGGAATGACCATATGGGTCCCTACGGTCGATTTTCGAGTTTTTCATGAAAATGCATCCCTATGGTCGTCATTTGACAGAATAAAAACTTCTGGGGCGCCAATTCCAACACTCGTGAGCATACGAGTCACCATGAGCTGGAATCTCATTTTGACCCCCGATAACCCTGAAATATGCCCATATGGACTTTCAATTTTAGTTTTTGACAATTATCTATAAATCTGAGCTCATATGGGCTGAAATGGAACGGCTAACGTGCTTGATTCAACAACACATTCATTAATGATTTCACGAAAGTGCGTGCCCAATTTTTTCTCCATTCGATGATCCTTAGCCCTTTGGTGATTTTTTAGGCCTATATTGACCTTTTTCAGAAAATATCAGTTTTTGTTGGGGAAATCGGTATCCCCATAGTTACACCATCTTGATGGACGCCCGACCACTCCGAATCAGCGCAAGAGCCAGGAATGAGTTTATAATTTTTTAAAAGTTGCTCGAGGTCTCCTCTTTCGATCGCCGCCGAGAGCGAGTGAAAATCTCTATATTGAACGGACTTATGATTTTTTAAGTGAGGCGAATTTTGTGAAAAATCTCTGAAGCGACCGCCTTTGACCAGCTGTAAGTCGAGAATGAAATTTTTTTTAAAAACATCCAAATCGGATTTGAAAAGAGCATCCTTCAGGCTATTCGTAGTGCGTTTTGGGCACTCGTAGGAACAACTTTTGGCATACCGCCGCGGGTCTGGAAAATGGGTGATTCTATCGCGATTCGTCTCATATGGTCTTTGGACCATGTTTGACACTGGGATCAGCTTTGAATTCTGTAATCCAAACAATTCTTTCAGTTCTGATGAACGTCGCAGAATTGCTCTTCGCTTGTGCAACTCTGGCTAATTCCTACGTTATCATCTCGCGAAATCGTCGATACATGGCCGCCCTGACGTCACTCTATCGCTCTGTGCGGTACAGAGAGCGCCAAGTCTCCATTTCTTCCTCTAAACTGTTCGCCCCGAGGGCGAAATGAAATACAATCATGTTCGCATGTACAAATGACATGGAAACACGCACACCAAAGAAGATTTTCTGTGATGGAGCAGTATTTCTTGACGTAACACTCACGACGATGCGCAGAGTCGCGAATCAATCGTATACTAAGACTAACTAATGATTGCAACGACAATCGCTCCCAATTTTCCCCTTTTCGGCGTTCGATTTGGCGCAAGAGCTGTAACCGTGCTATAGTGAGCATTGCGTCAGGAGCGAGTTTATCCCATTTCATAATCCCAATATCGCGAAATAAATTTGAAAATAGTAGAACAGGAATCACACATGTGGATGCAGATCAATAACTGACAATTGTTTGAATTAATTAAACGCAGAAGATAACAACATCAACCATCAAATCACGATGCGCTCACAACAACCAGACTGCTGTTAGTTCTGTATTTTCGTATCTGAAACGAATCAAGTTGACCACCCTCAAGACTGAAACCGACCGATTCGAGAACTTGAATCAATCTTTTCCGGAATACCGGCGTTACAGCAAGCATAATGGGCGAATGAATTGCGGCGTGAATCGACTTGCACATATAGCATAGCGAATAAGGCACTGATGTTTCTTTCTTAAATTTTTGTGCCCGTTCATCGAAGCTCACATGGTCCTCTAACATGTGCGAGCACAGCAACCTGTGCTAGAAAATACGGAAAAGTGAACAGTAGACTAGGAAATGCAGCCTGAAAAATCGATAGATTTGTGTTCCTCTCCACAACTGAAAGAATTTGAATTCCCGCACTTGTATATCTCTGAACTCCGACTAGCTATTTCGTCTTGAGCTTACATGTGGGGCCAAAGTCCCGCGAGGTTTCACGTTTGTTCTACGTGATAAACACTTGGCGGGAATTCAAAAAAGAAGGTGTGGAGGGGAACTTTAACGTAAATGCAAACCTCGATAATAAGTGCTCTGGTTAAGGAGGAGTTCAGTGTCTTCAGTGCTGCACTCATGAACGTAGCCTTCTTCAAGGTCACTACTGTATGCCAGTACAACTAAAATTCGATTGTCTGCTCAAAATATCCAGTCAGGTTGGCTCGCCAGAGCGGTTCCCAATGTGCCTGTAGTCAGGCCCATCATGCCAACGCACGAGAACGCAATGTATATCGAGTACTCAAAACAGTTGGCATCTGAGAGGTTAAGACCGGGCCATTGCACGGCAATTGTCTGCAATACAAGAATCTCAAAGAATGGATTCTTGTGTCTTACGAAATAGTGAAAGATCTACTATAGGCACGCAATTTTAAGCCAAACGCACCTGCAGTAATGCTTTCTCGGCGTCTTCCGGCATTTCCCCAACCTGATTTGGCATAATGTTCACTCGATCTAATCTCAACTCGCTTACTTTTAGGATCAAACTGAGAGATAGCCCAGCTAGGGCGATGAATCCAACGGCAGAGTAACGGACGATAGCCGGCAACAGAAACAACGACCCAGGACGTTGCACTGCCTGCGGAGCTTTAATCACAGACAAAAGTTTGAACGAACCTGATGTCTCTCCAGGAAACATATGGCGTACACGGGACTGATCGTTGTGAGTATCGCAACAAAGATTTCCAGAAAATTTGAAATTTGAAAAACGAAAAAAACAAAAACAAATATCCTTACAAAGTTCAATTTGGCACTTCCTGGAAGCGGAATGAGAGGATTTTCTCTGAAAATAGATACGGGTTATGGTAATTCGTAAAAGATACCGAATAATGCACGTTTCTGGTAGGAGCAAGATAGGATCTACCATAAGATGGAGAAAAGTCTCGATGATAATTGTTTGTATCTGATTGAGATTGATGATCAGTGAAGCAAGTTGAGCCATACAATCAGAGAGGCTTGGAACGTCGCATATCGGGTGGAAATCTTGTTTGAGCATAGATATACGATGTACAGGGCGGGTGGTGCTCCAATAAGGGCGCAAGACGTGCACACATGCCGTAGTAACTTGATGGAATGGTGAAGTTGTAACGTCGAAGCACTCACAGCGGCCATTCGTCATAAAACTGCGGAAAAAGGAAAGACAAATTATAGTTTCACCTATCTGCTCAGCAGCGCAGGTGCAACTATCGCTCGAGAGAAAGAAACAGCCTTGTCCACTCATTTCCACTAACATCACAAGAGTTGTTAACTCAATAAAATATTCATCATGTGAAATGAACAATCCATTTGACGGATGATATTCGCGCATAGAACTTTATGCAGTGGTATCACCAAGCATAATGTCTTTCAGTATTTATTTGATTTGCAGTGAATTTCCGGTGCAATGCGTGAAACATGGAGGTGCGAGCGACTCAGAAATCGATCAACGGCTGAACGATATCCTCGATTGCGAGTGACAATAACGATCGAATTGATCAGAGTTGAGCAGACAAAAATCATCTCTGCGACGACAACCATTGCTGAACAAAACATGTGAGATAAAAAAGAATTGTTTGGGCCGAACACTGCATGAAAATCATACTTTGGGTGTCCGCGTAGACTTCATATTTTACGGCTGCCACAATGGGTGCAATCATAGGCAATACGTCAAAGGTAAGTAGTACGAAACACTGGAAGATATGCTTTTACTGCATTTTCTATGACTCACTTGCGGTCAAACCTGTATTACGATTGTCCTTGCTTGTCGGATATGTGTGTCACGACCATTTTGCATGGACAGCATTTTCTTGCGTGACCTTATTTGATGTATATTTTTAATCGAAATCATGCCAAAACTCACTGCAAAACTATGTAGAGCATGTGCGCGAATGGTAGCACTATGAGTGCAAAGATAAGAGGAATGAGTAAGATATTCCCGTACAAAGAGACGTTCGTTAGCAGAGGTGATCCATTGTCATTGAACAAATAGAAGTTGAGGCCTCTTTCGCGCCACTTTACTTCCTGACAAAATGTGTTGACGATGACAGTTAGAAGGAATCACTGTAACTATCAAGAACTCTTGTTCTTTATCGTCCGAAGAGATAACACTAGACACCGCCATTATAGTCGAGAAATGGAACAGGAATAAGATGATGAAGAAACAGGCTGAATTGAAAGTGTTTAGTTGTTCAAATACTTCTTTACCGAATCTAAGCGTCTGCTTTACTTTCAAGATCGAGCTATCCATTAGCAGCATTTGATGTCGAGCGAAAATCATCATTCCGAATGCGGAAAACTTGGTCATTGTGAGAACTACTTGTACTATCTCAAAAGGTAAGAAGTGATAAAAACAAACAGGGTGATTTACCATCAGATATTGGTAGGGTATATCACGGGTTTTCTGTAAGAGTGTAGGAATGCATGCCGCCAGAAAAAAAATCATGACCTCGAATTGGTTCAAAGTTGATCAGTAGGACCCACTGAGGGACTCTTTAAGATGCATCCACTCATTTGGGTCAAATTTGCATATTATCGATTTTTGTGATCTACATCTAAGAATCGTCATAAGTCGCTTCATTTTCATCGTACAGCGAGTTTACACATACCAATGAATTGGTATTCACGAGCTCTACAAAAAACTCCATTGTGATCACAGTCGAAAATGTCGGCATCGGGGTCAAAAACACGAAAAACTGTTTTTTAGACCATAAAAGTAGAGCTAACTCGAAAAAATGACGTTGTGATCATCGATATTATTGTTTTAAAAGATTCTCCGGACCCGATTACGGGTGCCCACGCGAGCCGTTTTGCGTATTTCGTGCCTTCGGATGCCGTTTACTAGGCTATTTTTTG
>LS499885.1:255344-280571 GCA_900490845.1 Pristionchus japonicus | reverse complement strand
ACACAATGCAAAAAGAATTTCGACTCCAGCTTGTTCGGCTGAGAAGATATAAAAATCGATATTTTGAACTTCGCGCGCACATTGCACACCACGCACGCGACGACGAATCCCAAAACCACCACATCATCAATCAGGGGCCCATACCCTCTCATGCCATGGTAGTGGGGAGGGCTGGATCTTTGTGCTAAGGAGATGTCCGGAAAAGAGACGAAATGATAAATTTTTACGGAGACAGTCTCTTAAGGTAGAGCAGACGCTCCAACCCCCATCCAACCCCGATCACCATCATATTTCTAGAGATAGAGAGAGCGAAACACAATCATTCTTCCCGGGAACTCCTCTAGTGCCAAAGCAACTCACCATATTTTACGGCCGGTCTTACTTTCAGTTGTGAGTCATCCATCAACAACGCTTGATGACGTGCAATGATCATAATACAGAAAGAGAAAATCTTGGTGAATGTGAGAAAAACTTGGACTATCTTGAATAGGATTTACACAGGTACGGATGAGCCACGACTAACCCATAGAATCTCATAGTTAATGAACAAGCATAGCACGCCCACGCAATAGCCGGCGCCTGATGTTCAATGAATGACCTATGACTAGAATGAGAGAACGAACCAATTCGGATATAAATGAACGAAATGTAGAGAAGCGTCATGAACGCATTAGATAACAGGCAAAATGTCTACAAAATTTTTATTTATCATGAAAATTAATCATTACCTGCTGAAAAGCTGCCAAAATTTTGAATTCTCGAGTGAGCGAGGAGCTTTTCATCATGATAATTATAAGAGTACCGGTATCGACAACCAATGCAGTACTCCGGAAGTTGACAAGGAGTAGAACCGTCAATTAGGTAAGCTTCAATCTAGTCATCTTGGCAGTACCCGTTTTACACGCAGTAGTCGGTGAAACGTTCGCATACATGAGCTTTGTTATTCAATTCACAGAAAAAAGTTGTTTTACTGGGTAGCAACATAGACTTCGTAAACATTGTTGAAATAAACAATGAATTTCTGCTCTTATGTGGTCGATGAAGTGCGTGATTTGCTTCCACTCTTCATGAATGGAAGAGACCGGAACACATTGATGACAACCGAGTAATATGATTGATTCCGAGAGATAATTACACATGAATTTGCAAGAGTAGAACAAGCAAAGATCATCTCGGAGATTGCTATCAGTGCTGCAATTATCGATTTTTCATACTAATCAACACATTTAGATCATTGAAATTCGATAACATTTTGATCTGAGACTTATGAGTGCTCACTTTGCGTGTCTGAATACACATTATCTCTGAGCATTGCGATTCCGGGCGAAATGAAAGGAAATATAATGAAGCCAAGCAATACAAAGCACTGAAAATTTGATCGCTCTTCGCACAATTACGAATTCAAAACAAAAAAATCTGATTGTTCAGCGCACCTGTATAATAATAGTGCGCGCTTGCCGGATGTGCATGCCTCGTTGTCTTGACTGAATTTTCAGACGAGATCTCAAAATTGGAATCAAGAAAGAGATCTTAGACAGTATTACACGCACCGCCGCACAATGTGGAACATGTGAGCGAACGGGAGCACAATAAGCGCGAAAGCGAACGGGAGAACCCAAGGAGCGGAGTAGTATGCGATAACCCTCAGCGTTGGCGAGCTAGCTCCGTCGAATATGAACCAGTTCAACCCCCGATCCCGCCATTTGAGCTGCGGGTACTAAACGTTCTTCGTACGTTGGTGAGTCGTATACGTCGGATCTCGCTCACCAATACGAGCATTGCGTACTGGCGCTCTCTTTCCGTCACAATTACGCTACACGCAGCCAGAAAAGTCGCATATTCCATCGCGCAGAAAACAATCGCATAGAAAACTGAATTTTGAACTGAGTCCTGCTGTTAAAGTGACACTAACCATATTTTACTGCCGGTTTCACTTTCAGATATGAGTTATCCATGAGCAACGCTTGATGACGAGCGATGATCATTATACCGAAAGCGAAAAACTTGGTATATGAGAGAATTACTTGGAAAATCTTGAAAGGAAACGATCAATACGTTTAAGAAAATTAAGGAAATAAATTATGACTAACAAAAAGAAACTTGTATTGAATGAACGAGCATAAAATGCCCATGCAATATCCTGCACCTAGAAAGCGATAGATTAATTGTGACTTGAATTTGACAACGAACCGATTCCAATGTAAAAGAAGGGTATAAAGAGAAGTGCTAGAAATGCGTTGGATAAAAGACAGCACATCTGACAAAGCTGCTAAAAAAAGGCCATGAAGCAGCTCACTAACCTGCTGGAAAACCAACAAAAATTTGAATTCCGGAGTGAGTGAAGCGTTTTTCACAATGATTACTATAAGAGTGCCAGTATCGACAACCAATGCAAGGCTACCAATAGCATAGAAAAAGATAATTTGCATATTTTCAACTGCTGAACTAATATCCGACGGTATGTTCATTTTGCTTGTGTGAGCAACCAGGAAATTGGCGCTGTGCATACCCATCAATTCAGTGAGCTTCAATCTAGTCACGTTTCGATGCACTCGGTGCATGTGAACGAGCATTTACAACTCTTTTTGGCGAGCACATTCACTTTGGCCATTTATCAACGTTCTTTCACTTCACAACCATGGTTGTAGTTACAGCAACGTTGGTTTCGTTGCCTCTCGCCAGAGCAATCTGCAGGGAGCGAGGAAGAGAAGCGCGATAGCTGTAAATTAGTGATTCAACTGGAGGATTTTTTTCAATTGTACTTTCATACCCTTGAACGAAGAACAAGATGAGAAACGGATCAATCATGGGGAACAGTTGAGTGGACATCAAAGCGACAGTTCCTACGCCGCCCAGGGAAACCGCTGAATTGCACTGCTAAAACCGATTTCCGATCTGATATTTACACAGCAGCAACGGAGCTAGAAAAAGCAAAGCCACAGGAGCGTAAGATGTGAAGATGGGAATGATTGTCTGCAACGATGATGAATGATGAAAGTATGCATTTCAGAAACTGTTTACCTGCCAAATCAGCGCTCTGAACAGTTGACGTTGCATGGTTCGAGATTTCTCACTTGCTATATTTCTGAAATATCTAATCTACGACGGTCTTCAGATATATTTTTACTTCATCGATCTCATTTCTCCGATGATACGTATCAGGCAGAAGCCAATTAGTATAGCCGAGAAGGAGAACAGCGCCATAATGATGAGTATGCCAATTAGTGAGTCCGCGCGTAACGTTCGGTTGCCGTCCTCGTCTACTATCTGGTAAGATTGATTTCATTGTCGAGAATCATCTGAGATGAGTCACCCAATACAACGCAGCCAGAAACCCGGGCCCATCGGCGGGAAGTAAATCGATCCCGTAGGCCTCCTGAAATCCTATATTTTCTTGGGTTGATTGCGTGAACCTCACTTTGAGCGCGGGAGCGAACGCTTTTCTGGACTCAGAAGATGGAGTGTACAACAAGGAGGCTTCTCCACACACGGTACCTCAACAATTCCTCATCAATCATGTTTCGGAAACCGAACGTACCAACGAAAATGACATCGGCCAATAACGCGATTGATATCCAGATCCTTCTCTACATTGCTTAGTTAATAATTCGTCGTCGTTTCTTCCGGGATATATGGAACTCTGTACAAATGTATCCTGAAACGTCCGGAAACGGTGTGGAATCAGGGCGGGAAAGGCATGTGTGAAACAGTATCGAAACACGTCTGAGCGCTCCAATTTCACCGTTTACTTGTCACAACTTCCTTGCTTTGTCCCTCAAGTTGCTCTTGAGGTCATGCTCACATCTTCTCTATGAGATGTGAGACGAGTGGAGTGAGAGACGATTGGAGTAAGAGAAAGCGAGAGTTGAGAGGGCGGAAAAGAGCTCCAAATGTCAACGAAACACGCCGATCGCATGGAGAGACGGAGAGAGATCAGCTAGAGAAGCAGAGACATACTCGCTTGGTTCCTCTCTTCTCCCCCCCCCCCCTACACTTTGGCTGTCTGATCGATTCCCGGTTCTCCTCTATCGCTCTCTTCCTCTATCGCTCTTTTCACTCGTTCTTGCATCAGGCTGATCCGTTCTTTGCTATTTCGCATGTAGTTTCTGCCTTGCAATCATCACGTGGCGTCTATTTCGTCTCACGCTACTCTATTTTGCGTATCTTATCGCCTTTCGTCGCTTCGGAACAATGCGTCCCGTCTCGTAGTCTCTCTCTCTCAGCCGATTGATAACGAGACAAATCAATGAGCTCACGCGTCATTTCGTTTCGTTTTATCATGTCGTTGCGCCTAATTTGCCTTTTTTCTTCGTATTTTGTCGTATTTTTTGCAGGAAATGACAACATGCCTAGTCTGTGGGAAGAAAACGCCCGTAACGCACATGGGTCTGGACGTGTGCAGGGCCTGTGCCGTATTCTACAAGTAAGTATGCATGATTTTCGTAGACTTTATCACAATTCTAGATTGATCATGATTAAATTGATTATATTTTCACTAGAATTCGAAGTTGAATCAGCTCGAAGTTTAGTTTTCAGACGAAACAAGCCTCTTGAGTCAACGTTGAGTTGTGTGGAAGGAACTCGCGAGTGTACCGACTTCCAAAGTGCGTTTGTTTGCTTTGGTCTTTTGATCTCCGCGTTTCTTTGGGCATCTTCCCCGGCCTTACTTGTTCCTGATGTGGTTCTCTGGTGATATTTATCTCTCAAAGCGCTAGCGAAAGCCCGAAAAGTTGTGCAATTGAGTGGCCTGGGTCCTAGCTTACACAGATAAGACTGCTATGGCTCACATTGCACTAAAATTGGCCAACGTTTGTCGATCTTTTGGTCTCGGGGACACCTCCCATCTGCTAGGCGTGATGCTTTCTGTGCTCCACTAGGCGCTCCTATGTTACGCAAAAGACCATCACCACTACAGTTCAGGCACAATCATGGCGTTGTAAACCACAAGATGCATCATGGGCGGTGCAATGTTAGTATCTAGTGCTGGTTGATGTATTGGAATGGATTGGAGCGTTAGATAAATACGAGTGAAAAACGAAAACGAAGGCAACAAATTCGTTAATTTCAGAAGGAAACTACTCCTGCCGTCAGTGCCGCCTGGACCGATTCAACACCATCATCAAAACGTGCAGCAAGGGCAACGATGTGAGTATTCTCCACTTGTTTCCAGGAAGAACCTCTAACCTCTATACGACCACCAATCCCGGAAATGTCTTATTAGGAATGTGTGAAACACAACTACTCTTCAGCTTCTCTAGGATGATTCCTCGACTCCTACAGTTTTCTGTTCTCTTTAGCTGGAGAGTTTACTGGAAACTAATGTGTACATGAAAACATTCTACTTTCCAGCTGGCCCTCATCCCCTCCTGTTCCTCCTCTCCTCGTCTCTCCTCACCCGACATTCCGCCGCTAATCCACGATCAAACGTTGATCGACCGAGTTCGCCGATATTATCAGTGAGTTTCTGCTTCAAAATTGAAGCTTTTAGTGCTCCAATTCAACCGTTTTCCACTTTTATTTTTCCTCGCATTGAATCACTAGCATGAAAATGTTAGCCTGGTGACCAAAATGCATTGAGATGTTCAATTGGTTGTGAAGATGAAGCTCACTGAAACCATTCTAGACGCCTCTCCATCATCCGTCGCAACAACGAACTTGCCCTTCGAGGCGTCGAGATGGATCCATTCGTAGCGAACAAAGAGGAATACGTGAGTGCTGCTCGAATTCAAGGCCTTTGAATGTTACGAGGGCAAGAGAGTGTGCCAAAAGGAGAGAGTGCTGACCTCTTAGGTTATTTTGAAGTGTTCGAGCCATAGTGAGTGCATCGGCAGTTCCCGAAATACAAGTTCGCCTGCTGATCGGATTAGTGTTTCCCGGTGGTAGTACGAGGCGACAGGAAGGGAATGAATTTCCATTTTCACCACTGATCTCTGCGTCACTATTCTCAACTGAGCTGACATTTCGCAACTGAGCTCGAAAAGAGTTTGAATCGATAAAAATGATGTTGTGTTCCAGGAAATCGCCAATGATATTATGATTTTCGAATTTTATCATAATTCTCAACAATATTGGCGCTCAGGATGAGTTTTAATCGATGAAAATCCGTTATTTATCACAGGATATCGCCCCGTGCACGTACCAAGTCATGAATCAAGCGGTCCGAATTCTGATTGTGACGCTATTCGATTTTGCCGCCGCCCTGTTTCCGGAGTTCATGGAGCTGTCGTTGGCTGACAAGGTGGGAACCGTTTCACTAAATGACAGACCACTTCGAATGCAGATTTTGAAAGATCCGTCAATAACACTGCAAGATCTTTGAGAAGATTCATAATTTCAGTGGCTACTCATCCGCAACTTCCAGTCGGCCTTCCACTGCCTCGAATCGCACATGAGAAGCCAGCGATTCTTCCCCGCCGAGACCGGCAAGTGAGCTACGATCAATGTTCGATTATCTCCAAAATTAATAATTATTTGATCATCAATGTAGGTTCTGTTCCCGTAAAATCGGCCGAGAATTTTTTTCCGAACTGAGAATTTTTTGCACATTTTGACACACAGAAAAAAATCGTTTTGATGAAATACTTAGATGCGTGAAAGATTCATGACTAGTACAGCAGCAAGGCCGATTGTGCTCTTGCAGGTGCTTCGGAACGTACACGACGTATCTCGCGCCCGAGGCCTCCTCCGTCTACTTCAGTGACTGCGTGAACAAGAAGAATGTGGGAGAGGCGGCGAGGTGAGCTGCGTTGTTCCGAAACATTTCGTTCTAAAATACTCGAAAATGAGTCACTTGTGGAGTTCCTAGAAAGAATGGTTGGGTGTCACACGTTCTAGAAATATTATGGTCCAGCGCGGAATTGTTGGATAAATCAAGGATACTTAGACAAATCGGCTCTCAGAGAGGCTCTCAATAACAAGAGTCACATTTCAGAACTCTGGAGCAGTGCATCAAGTTGAACTGCTTCACTATTCGCGACCATATCGACAGAGTGCGACCGAACGACGAGGAGTTCATGGCAATGCTGGCCATTGCCTTCTGGAGTATTGGTTGGTTTCCAATGCATTTCGAATAAGTGCGCAAAACAACTGAAACATTTACATGGGTGGAAGCGTCAGTTTCTGCTTTGTATTTCGGATTCTGATCTTTTCGCCCTGACATCAGGCAATGGGCGTGTACTGAAAGGTGTTCGTACGGAAAGCGTCGTTTGTCTTCTTAGTATCTTCTATGAAACATAACTATGGATTGTTTCAGAGAACACGCCTGCAAACGAAGCCCTGATCGAGCTCTCGTCCCGGTACCGAACCGAGATCCTCACCAGGATGATGGTTCGGTACAAGGAGACGATCGGCGCGGCTGAAGGGACGACGAGGATCGGACAGTTGTATGGAATACTTGGAACTCTCAAGGTCAGTTGCAATAATTTTCTATGATTTTTATCTGCTTTCTAAATTATGAGCTAGTGAAACGTAGTAAGAGGAAGTGCGAATGAGATGTGATTGAAAATGAAATGTGCAACATGATTCCGTTTCGTTCTCATAGCATCTCATTCTGATGACTTGCGTCCCATCTTCAAATACGAAAACAGTCTTTTTCAGAAGACTGAGATGAATCTGAAGTGGGAGTACGAGGTGTATCGGATGCTGGACCTCTTCGACGACCACACGTACATGTACAAACTGCAGATGCACAAGCCGGATACGATCTGCAAGAGTCTGAATTATCTTAGATAGATTGATTATTATTGATGAATTATTGATATTCGACATTGATGTTCTAAAGACGTATGCATTGCATTGAAGTGTAAGTAATGCAAGTACACACAGGATTTGCAAGAGTTTGAATTACCTTATATAGACAAGGAGTTTTGTTACTGATTAATACTTACGCACATTCTACTGTTCAAGTTTTGTGCAAATCGCAGTGAAGAACGAGAAATGCCAGAACAAACAGAGTCTGAATTGCCTTAGATAGACGCGTATATTTGTTGGTACTGATGAATTGCTCACCACTCAAATTGTGATCATAAATGGCAAACATGAAAGAGCGACGCAATTTCAACTGTTTTGGAGACGACAAATCATTGTTGCGACCCTACGAACTCGTACCGTAGTTAGAACCTTCTCACTTCGTGAGAGCGAAGGTTTCTTATCACTTCTCAGTCACGTTGCTTTTCTTCTTCCTCATTCCTTCGTTTTTCGTCTTACGAATGGACTTCTTCGCTCTTCCCGACGTTTTCCTACGCATGTTAATGAAGAAGGTTACAATCACGGACCGCCTAAGTCTTCGTCTATCTTGCCGGCATGTTTTGCTGTGTTTTCTGTATTTTCATTGATCGTAACTTCTTGCAGTACCTTTGCGAAACTAGTCTCCGCCACACATGCAGGTCACTTCAAGCACGGGTATCTCGTTCATCACTTATCTGAAGTGAACCATTTTCCAACTGATCGAATCTCAATCTGAAATCGCTCTAGAGCACGTTTTCTGTTCGTATCGGAGATTTGTTTCTGAAGGAGTTTGAGTTGAGTGTAGAAGGGATCAGACAATTTCTCGCCATTCGGAATCGCATATTCGATGGAATATCGATCACTCAGTTTGAAATCAGCGTGAGCTCACTTTCTACTTCGCCTTTTACGAACTGAGACGTTTGAGATGGACGACGAGAAACTGAGTCTGGCATTCCTTCGTCAGATAACTCAGAATATCACGATCGACGTGTTGTCTTTAGTCGTCAATATTGAAACCGAACTAGAAAAGTACGTTGCCCTTAGAATGGCCTAGTTGGGATTCAATAAGAGTGATTCCAGGTCCTTACAATTCATGGCTGAGTTTCCTAGAAGCGACTTCACTTTGCACCTGGGCTTCCTCCCCGATGTTGAGAAGCTTGCCCTATTCCAGCCATTGGAGATGCTGGCTATGCAATACGCTGGCTCTCCGGTACATCGATGCTGGAGATCCTTTCAACTCGGAATATCGCAGATTTCTTCTGAGTTGCTCTTCGCGTTACTTGCTGCTCACAAGAGCCTGTACTTGCACAAGGTCGATATGACGCTGGATGAATGGAAGAAGACTCTACAGGTTAGAATATTTTAAAATGCGAATCATTTTTCATCATTTGCAGATTATCTCAGAAGATACAAGAGCACGATCACTGCAAATCAGCTCAGATTGCACCACAATATCAAAATGGTTGAACGCTTTCGGTATCACGAAGGCTTCAAAGGAGAGGGAATCCTATGGAGAGGTGCATTGCAAAGTATTGTCAATTACGCATACTTTTCCAGTTCACAATCCTCCAAAGACTGAAGAAAGAAAAGTTAATGCGTCTCCGCTACAGAAATTGCTTGATCAACATCATTCATTTCGAGTTGAAAGGAGGAATCAGGAATGTCTATGTACATGTATCTAAACCAATTACCACTTGATTTCTTCATGGATTGAAATTATTTGCTCTTGTCGTACATTGCAATATTTTAGTTATCCATTGTGTGAGCAAACACAATCGATTTCCTGGGTGCTATAGTAGGACCAAATAAAAGAAGACGGACTCGATGGACTGGGAAACGAATTATTTGATGAATAGCTCTCCGATATGATGGCGAACAGCCAAGAATAGTCAGAGAGTGGGCGACAGTGTGCATGCTGATCAAGGATATGAGAAATGAGGAGACTGTTGAGACTGAAATGTTCGATTTTGCCTCGAAAGGCAAGAAACGACTAACTGTTCTGATCCATCGCATATTGTTCCAAGTTCATCGACAATGTGTTCAAATAAAGACCACAAGCGATGAGAATGGGAATCATGTAGGCAACACTAGGCACAAGACCCTGATAGTTCGAAACGATTTGAGAAAACCGTTCCCATGATACCTGAAAGACAAGCGAAACAACAGCGCGATGGTGGTACCTGAGAAGAAGTTTAGATTACTAACCAGATATGTCGATTTACCGTTTCGTCAGCGGACTGACATATTTAATGCTGTGGTTGAGCTCGAAGAGTATTTGGGCGATCATAGAGGCTGTCACGATAGATAAGCACAAGTAGCAGGAAACAGCAACTAAATTTGAGCAATTATGTATTAACGCTGCAAGTTAAATAAAATACTGACCGATTCCCATCGCAAAGAGTGGGGCTGACCCACGCAGGAGAGTGTAAGAAGCCTTGGCAGTTACCCAGAGTAGAAAGCCGGGAACATTCTAGAAAGCAGTACACTTTGTGATAACTAGATTTCGGCATAAAATAGGAATGCAAACCTTGTCAAAAGATCCTTTTGCCTGAATGACAGTGAAGAGTGAAACAACGAGGGTTATTCCAATCGCTTCCAAGGACAGAAAGAGGAGAATACGACGCCATCCAATCAGAGAGAATCTGCTTCCTGGACCAATCACCACCGGAAAACGGTTAGATTGCGTGATGCGCGAGTACAGTTGGATATTTTGCCACGGAAAGGGCATTTTGTCTCTGCGCTGTGCGAAACGCAACGTATGAAGCTCATCTGGAAGTAACTTACACATCGCCGATAGTAAACGCACGCAAAATAGGAAACAGCAACAGTAACGAAGAGTACGACTTCAGTTGTCTGATATGAACAAGGTAGATAAGCATTGCAAAATATAGCTCACTCCGAAGGCAAGCACATCGACATAGTGCGCTATCCAAGCATCAGAAAAGACTAAACGACAGTTCACTAGTACAATCGGAGTGTACACATTGCAGATAACGTCGATAAACAATGAGGAAACCTATAATTTGACGTGATATGTTCGACCGATAAAGACTGACTTACCTGAAGTGATAACAGATACTTTCGATATGCTTTCCCCTTGGCGTCGTGAACGAACACTATCAGGAAGCAAACGCTCAAGTTTATTGAGAAGAAAAACGCTCCTGTAACAAATTTCGATGTTGAATAATGGTGAAATTCGAACCTCCAACATGATGAAAAGTGACAATTGCGTCGATTACCCGTGGACTCAGTTCAGACGAGCTCATTTGCCGAATTTTCAAGCAACTGCTAGTCGTGGGGAAAATACACCTCGCACCTGCCAATTTTGTCGCATCAACTTCAGCTGTCTGCTTTGATCATACTTTTCTTAGTATCCCAATTCGAAATTGTTTGATTTTCTAATCCGCCCTACATTGAAGACATCTTTACATCCCTTTCTACAAAATCAATTCATTTTCAAAATGATTATGTTGGCGCGATTTAGATTAGAATTTCTCGCATGAATCGCATACAAGAAAAGAGGTGTGACTCAGATAAATGAACCTAATGATACCGGACATGACGAATTGCCCAGGAATAGCGTCGTGCATTTCCCAACACTCTAGTGTTAGCTTTAGAACGAATATCAGCACCGATTTCATTATTTCTTATCACACGTGCGATGTCTTATTATCACACACTATCTCACCGGCGAGTGTGCGCGACGCCAGACTTCGAGAGAAATCTAATATAGCTTAGACATCAGACATCACACACCACTCTATCGCACGCGCGCTCTCACAGCATCTCTCACCGATCAGAGAGGCGATAGTGCGCAAGACGAGGAGAGTCTATTTCGCCACTCCTTTACTCATGACGAAAGGCGGTTGGAGGAGCCAAATATAAAGGAGTTTGTTTGCTGAGGAGAAATAGAGCCGCCTGGGTGCAACCTTATCGCGTTGAATCATCAGTTTTCGATAGTTTCCAGTTTCTCTTCCTGTTGTTTTACTCTCTTTACCATCGGTTCATCAGGAAATCTGCAGATCCAACCATGTCTCCAAGGTTCAAGCTCACCTATTTCGACTTGCGCGGCCGGTGAGTAGTAGAGTGGCAAATCCGGGTCACGATTAACCGTCCCTCTCTTCCCTGTGAGACGGTTAACCGCGAGAGGCGGGTTTAAAACCTCACTCTCCACGGGTCAACCGTCTCGGGTAAGCATGAGCTGTTTCGACCCGTGTGAGACGGGTCGAAAACAGCTCATTGCTTCCGTTCTCGGCTCCCAGTGAACCAAATGAGATGATTCAAACTCAGAACTGAATTGGCATTCAATCACAAGCCCTTATCGAGTAGAGTAGTTCTGTATTTGAACTTTCTCATTTGGTTCACTTGGAGCCGAGAACGGAAGCAATGAGCTGTTTCCGACCCGTCTCTCACGGGTCGAAAACAGCTCATCCGAGAGAGTGGGGGTCGTAAAACGAGAGGGGACGGTTAACCGCCTGACCCGTCTCTGACCCGTCCAAGCTCTCCAAAACAGTGACCCGTTGACCCAGTTTTGCCACCCTAGTGAGTAGTTCACTATCGATTTCACCCTTGATTCGCTCAAATTTAATCTTAGCAGTACTGTTGAAAAGAAGAGTCGATAATCATCAAAATTTCTCAGCGCCGAGCCCATTCGCATGCTCTTTGCCCTTGCTGGAATCCCATTGGAGGACAAGCGCATAACGTTTGAGGAGTGGCCGGAGACCAAGAAGAGTGAGTGTGCATTCTCAAAGATTTCACGATTTCGCTTTCACTTTTTAATGGTCATCATCTCTGTTTTTCAGACGCTCCGTTCGGTGCTCTTCCCATGCTGGAATTTGACGGCATTAAACTCTCGCAGACACTCGCCATTCTGAGATACGTCGCCCGAGAAAACGGTGACACTTTGGATCGTTTTTTGTCTTCAGTGGTGTACTATCAATACAAATCGCCCGTTTCGAAGTTGCCTCTACTATAGTCGACAGAGAATACATGCATGTCATCGCCTCACAGGTTTCGCCGGTCCGGACAACCTCGCTGCTGCTCGAGCCGACTCGCTGTGCGATCAGTACGTCGACTTCGGGTTGTCCTTCAAGGACTGGTACGTCGTCAATGTCGGATACGCGGAGGGCGACGAGGTACGTAATAGGGCTGTCGAATCGAGATTGAGAGAGCGTTGACATGTTTCGTCATTTCGAAATCGGATTCAAACCGGCAACCCAACAGACATAACAGTTCTTGTTGTACTCTGTTTCGGATCTGCTGTTCAGAACCGTAAAATAGATGTACATAGAAGAGGAAGAACATGAAGAAGAACTCTAGACTTTCGCTATATAAAACTACGCAATATTGCAGGCTGAACTCCGCAAGTCTGTGTACGACCCAGCCAAGGCGAGACACTTTCCCTACTTTGAGGAAGCTCTCAAGCAGGTCGGTTTTTTAACATTTTTCATTGAAATAATTGAAGTTCTAGCAAAAAAGTTGGTAGAACCATTTCAACTCTGCTTTCAGTCCTCAACTGGATGGTACGCTGGCACTGCTGATCTCACGTACGTGGATCTGTTCATTGCGGCGAGTCTCGAGGTTATTTGCCTATCCATTATGTCATTACTGACAGGAACATTACGCCTAAAGCTCCGTTATATCGATTTCCTAGAATACCATGACACTAACAAAAGTTAATTGGTTGAGGTGCTCAAGCGAGTGGACAAGCAGGCGGACCGGCTGTTCGACGAATTCCCGTTGATGAGCGCGCAGTACGATAAGGTTGCTTTTCTATGATGAGAAGCGAGAGAAACAGGAAACTGATAAAGAGAGTGAAATGCTGAATCACACAGTAAAATTGGAAAGGATCCCATGGGCAGATGGGTCTCACCACGATATGGACGAATCAGGAGCGCGGTTGTGTGTCCTTCCGCAATCATGCTCACTTCGTGTAGTGTTTTGGCCCGAACTCATGCAATAATCAAATGCTGAAATCGACAGTTTCAGGTGTTCGCTCATCCGAAACTGCAGAAGTATCTGGCGGAGAGACCCGAGGCCAAGTATTGATAGCCGGTCAAGCACAATCAACTGGCAACAACATTTCCCCCTTGGCAATTCTTATTCACTCATATGGATAAATTAGTAAATCAATCGAGAAATCGGTATGAATGCAGAGCAATTTAGCTATGAATCAGCCAATTTTCACGCCGCTTCAGCTCTCGTTATTGTCAAGCTACGGATAGCGCAAATCGAACAGCTGGTTTTCTCGATGCATCAGTAGACCCTCATGAGAATCAACGTTTGCGAATAATCAGGTAAACGAAAAACGTGCTGGATGGTCTCCTCCTCTATGCAGGCGAACAGCTGCTAGCTGTTTCGACTAGCCGTTTGCCTACCTAACTAGCACCCTGCCAATTTTCACCGAATACTGGATGTTGTGAGCAATCCCCAGCGTGCGTTTTACCTGTCAACAAATCGATTCTCTCGAAGAAAAAGAAACAATATACGGCCATGGTGTTGAAATTTTCACATGATCTCCTTCACTTGCCCGAAATTGTAGGCGCGCTGCAATTCACATGGTATAATGAGCCAAGTTGCGATACACTTGCACTGATGTACTCTTCTCTTTTGTGCGAGAGAGACGAAGCAAATGCTTGACGAATCTGCAATACTTGTTTCATCTCGGATTCATATTTCAAGCGGCACTAGGTCGGATGAGAACATTCGGATGATAACCTACTGCATGAGCACCATTTGCACACTCCATCTATTACACAACAGTTGTTCTCCAGTAGGTTACCTTACGTATGTTTTCTTCCGACCTAGTGTCTTTCGCACAAACTCTTTGTAGGGAGCAACTCAGTAGAGAGTGATGGCCGGAGCGAGAGTAGGCATCAGCGATATCAACTGAGCAGATTTTTTTTTGAGATTGCTGCCACGATATCACACTCTATCAGTACAAAACCTCTATCTATACTCTATCTATCAGTACAAAGTCTATCAGTACAAAACAGCGGCGGGTATTAGAGTAATTCTCCGGATGAATGGATGCATTTCATTCATTCCTAGTTAGATATTTCCAAGTGAAGTGTTGCTGGACTGGATGCTGGACTGGAGGTTAGAGACTCTTCCGGAGAACTAGACAAGTGCCCAGCGGCTTCAGATTGTCACGTACCTCATAGACGAGGTGCTCTTCTGTAGGCGAGCAGACGACGTCGAATTGACACAGCGAATAGCAGGCGATTCCGCAAGCAAAGAACATTGGAAGAGAGAATTGCAGAGTGAGCACCTTGATCGATAAAAATGGTACTTTCTATATCTTTTTTTTAATTTTCGGGGTTGTGGATTAGGGTGGCGAATCCGGTTCTCGGGTCGCTATTTTAGAGAGGGGCTCCGGGTCAGAGTCGGCTCATGCGGATATCCGTACCCAGTGGCAAGGTCGCGCGGTCGTAAAAAATGAGCCGAAAATGAGCCGAAAAAACGGCTCATTTTCGGATCATGACTCTTATCTCGACTCTCAGTGGCCCAAACTAAATTGTTTCAAAAAATTTCAAATAGCCTCTTCGAGTACTTTCAAGAAAATACTCGTTCAATAATATCATAACAATGATTGGCATTTTGACTTCACAGGAGCCAAAAATCACAGGAAATTTCATTTTTTCTTCGTTCTCATAATATTCTCTCGTAGAATCCGCTACTGGAAAGGCCACATGTAAGTTCTGTTTAGTTTCATATTCCTACAAGAGAGGCGGATCTACCGGAAACCTTTGGCGCCATGTTGAAATGAAACACAAGGAAGCTGTAGCAACCTCGCAAAATGAGTTCAATGACCTGAGCGAGAAAATCGCCCGTCTCCTCACTTCGGACAATGCAGCTTTCCGTTTAGTCGAAAGACCGGAATTCCATGCACTTTTCCCTCCCACAACAAGATTGCCCACTCGCCACCACCTCACCAAGGTTGTCATGCCTTCGATGGTTGAAAACATGCGAGAAACCATTCGTCAACGCCTCAATGGAAAGAGAGTCACTCTCTGCGTTGACCAATGGACCAGCAAAGGAGGAAGACTGACCCTCAGCTGCTTCAATGTTCACTATGTGAATGAGAAGGGAGAACTCAAGAGTCTTGTCCTCTCCGTTCCCCCCCCTTGCACGGTCGTCACACTGCTGATAACCTGCGAGCTCAGATTGAAGAAGCTGTGAAGAAGTACAATTTGGATGTCGCGGCTGTCATTACCGACTCTGCTTCGAATATCCGGAAGGCAGTGAAGGATATGGGATTGTTCAATCCTCGCTGTGCTGCCCATCAATTGCATCTCGCTGTGACGAATGCATTGAACAAGTGGTCACAGTTACAATTCAATACTTCATTTCAATAGTTGCAAGCACCTGAACAGTATGTGCGATTCAAACCGTTATCAAATCTTAAAACATTTTTTAAAAAGTTACTTTTCGTCGTAGGTACATAATTAGAATGAGAATAGGCATAGTAGTTGCACACGACATCACAATTGCAAACAACACATATACGGAGAAGATGCTTTCAAAACCTGTCGAAGCATATTTGAAATTAAGGTTGCCAAAATCTGTTTCTTTATGGTAGTGACAGTGTCTGCCTAGTCTTATTTTCTAGAGAGACAAATGAACTAGAGTGGTCGACTAGTCGCGAATGAGGGGGAGACGAATCCTCTAGGGGAGACGAATCATCTACCCTCTCCCCTCACTCCCCTCTTATTTCGCTCGTAACAACGTTGTAACTGTGCTCGAACAAGAAGATTAAGGTGAAAGAGATATGAGGCTGTTTGCGAGAAATTCGGGCAGATCCGGCTGGGTCTGGCACAGCTCAAAAAGGTCGATCCTCTGAAACTGCCTGATTTGGGGTTCTTGAGGGTGTTGATGACGATGGGAACTTCAATTTTTCTTTTTGGGCCTCCATTGGCTCCAGATGACGTCGCGTCGAAATCAGCTTCTTGGCTGCTACTCCTCCCACGTGAGCGCTAAAATTAAGCCAGTATGGCTCCTAGGGCAGAATTTCATGCTGATCACGCCTGTCTACTTCTTTTTTATTCAATTTTGTTAATTATTTTTAAAAATGAAAGTTTTTGTAGACCTAAAAGTATGTTTATTCATGCCCATAGATCGATCCGGAATGACGAGAGGATTTCAAATCTGCATTTGCGAGCTTGATACCGCATGCCACTCCCGAGATAATCAACTTACAGTGTAGCTGACGTGTCAGCAAATTCTGCCGTCCTCCCCTTCCCTTCCTCTTGTTGACCTCATCCTTTGATCTACCTCGAGTCTCGTCCCCGGAACGTGCAAATCAAGAGATCAACCCGCCATAGGGAGTCGAGAGAGAAGGGAAACGGAGAGAGGACAGAGAAACCAGAGGAGGAACGATCGAGGTCAAGGGACGAGACTCGAGGTAGATCAAAGGATGAGGTCAACAAGAGGAAGGGAAGGGGAGGACGGCAGAGTTTGCTGACACGTCAGCTACACTGTAAGTTGATTATCTCGGGAGTGGCATGCGGTATCAAGCTCGCAAATACAGATTTGAAATCTTCTCGTCATTCCGGATCGATCTATGGGCATGAATAAACATACTTTTAGGTCTACGAAAACTTTCATTTAAAAAATAATTAACAAAATTGAATAAAAAAGAAGTCGACAAGCGTGATCAGCATGAAATTCAGCCCTAGGATCCATACTGGCTTAATTTTAGCGCTCACGTGGGAGGAGTAGCAGCCAAGAAGCTGATTTCGACGCGACGTCATCTGGAGCCAATGGAGGCCCAAAAAGAAAAATTGAAGTTCCCATCGTCATCAGCACCCTCAAGAACCCCAAATCAGGCAGTTTCAGAGAATCGCCTTTTTGAGCTGTGCCAGCCTTTGATCGACTCTCTCACAAACGGCCTCATATGGAAATACCTTCGGAAAAAGTGCGAAATGAGAGGAAAACGAGGGGAGAGGGAAGAGGATTCGTCACCCCTCATTCGCGACTAGTCGACCCCTCTAGTCCATTTGTCTCACTAAAAAATGAGACTAGGGAGTGACAATGTCACCACCATATAAATACATGCACTAGGTATTCGTCTCTCCACTACACAGACTCTTGCTCGGAGAGGCGAGATAGAGAGTGTGAAATGAAGAAACGCCTTCTCGCGTTTCAAACTCAACCCTCCAAAACGTAGCCATCAAGGGCATACTCCGGTCGTACCGCTCTCAACGCATCTCTTACGGCCTTAGAATCGTCCATTCCCATCACGAATAGAGTCTGAATCAATAATAGAATCAGAACAGCTCGCTTTTAGCGCTGCGCGTAAAGAACTAAAAAAAAATATACCACTTCCGATACGACGGGTAACGAGGAGAGAACACAAGTAAGGTACTGGGCGCTGGTCTGCGAAAAAATGCGTCGATTTCATGTTAAGAGACCTGCTCGGTAAAATTCGAGTATTTTCACCTACCCCCCGGACACGTTCCTCCCGGAACGGGGCCAGCCAGTTCATACTATAGGGTCTTGTGCTCACATTGCTCATAGTACCCCTTGTTCGGAGTTTCCTTCCCTAGGGCACGAGAAAAGTCTGAAAATATGTGAAATGTTCAAAAAATCATAAACTACAAAGTTGTAGGGATCGACTCAAATGTTCACGTGCATCACGTTAGTGGTGCCCACAGGCATCATAGAAGCAGTTCAGATTGAATCCTCCGCCATTCCGGAATTTCAATCAGATCTCAAATTTTAGTTTTTTGAGAAATTGATGCTTTTACTGAAGCCGCCTCCAGGGGTATCCTAGGTGTACGTTGTAGCCCACTGGTTGATGTCTCCAAAAATTCATTCAGCGGGTTTCCCCCGTCTTTCACATTGGAGATATTCTCGCGCAAAGGTGCTGAACCGAGACTTTGATTTTTGATTTTTTACGATTTCGTTATCCATTTCTTGAAGAATGAGCTGAATACAACTGTAATAATGATGTTATGTCATCGGGCAAATATGGACCACCATTAGACTCGATTCCACCACAATGCGTTTTTGGACCATGACCCTGCCTCGCTACAGGGACTCGAGACCATTAACCGGGGTTCATGGTTCAAAATTACCCTTGAACTTCATGATGGAGTATCCACAAGTATCATGCACCAATATTTAATGCAGAATGCCAGAGATCTCTATTTTCTGTAAACCAATTTTCGTAAACTGATTTTTCCAATGCGTTATGCGAAATGTTATTTCTCGATATTAGAAACTTCATAACATGCTGTTTTTGCAGTATACAGATCTGTTATTATTTTATCCATTGGTGCATATTCTCTAAAAATATAACTGAAAATAAGCATTCATTTGTTTTCTGTGACCTTGCCCTCAAATATTCAAGGTGTGAAGAATATTGAGACCAGATTATCTTTGATTATCATAGCAGACAGGCTTATTTTTTATCGTGATATCGACCAGATGCTCGTTGTCCGAGGTAGAGAAAAGTCTAAAAGTAAAGAACGTTCGGAGTTATTGTTATTTGCCATTGATTAATCGGTTGTGTTCGTTATTCGGAGGAGTTTTAATTTGAGAAAATTATTCGTGAAGATGTTATATAAATTTTTTTTATCAAAAATACGAAGCAATCTAAACAATACCATTACTATGCATGAACAAATAGAATTATGAAATGGTCAATAAACAATACGATAATAGCCACCTAACCATCCTCTAAAACTATGAACTTTCTCTATTCCTCGTTCCTTCAATTCCTGATCGTGATCGGCTTCTCCATCAAACAAATCATTAAAATGATCTTCAATAGTTTGACGCACTAGGTCCTGCTCATCAAAAAGGGGTTCGGTTTCGTATTCTAATTCAGGGTCTCCTTCCGTATCGAACAAATCATTGACTTCATCAGGTTCGGGATCATCGTCAGACCGAACTCGATCTCTCTTGTCCAATTTTGTCGTCTTGAATCCAGTATACACTCCAGCAATCTGTCGAGAATTTAGGAGATGTTCTGGTTGGAAGAGTAGGGTTCCATCTTCATTCTTCGCTTTTCTCATTAGCTTCTCAGCTTCATGAGCGTCAGTCTTCATTCCAGACGCTGCTCCTTCGTCGTAAAGCTGCTTGAGAAAATCATTGACTTCTTTGGGGAATCGAGAAGATCTTCTTCTCTTGGGTAGAGCCCATCCCATCTTTTTCTTTCGTCCGTTCTGGGTATCATCGGCCAACGAATCGATGGTGTTGTCGACAATGTTGCACATTCGTGGTGCTACATCGGTCTCGAGTTTGACACCGAATCGATGAAGGGCGAAATCAAGGACATTCATCTTCTCCGGTCTCTTCAGATGCTTTCCGACAGTCATGTGCTTCTCGAGCCATTTCTCAGTGATGAACTCCTTCGAACAAGTCTCGATGGGGCAACGGAAGAGTTTCGAAACGGGTTTGGGCTTCTTGCACTTCTTGTCATCCTTCTTCGCATCATTCTCCTTCTCCTTCTTCTCACACTGTCTCTCGTCTTGCTCTTCTTCTTCCTCCTCTTCTCCTTGGCCTTCGACCTCTGCATTCTCAGGCTCCTCGGGATGATCGGGACCTAGCTTCATCCAGAAGTTGCTGTCATCCAGTGCACCTCCGGAATATTGAACAGCGAGTCTTGCGTCGTTCGCGATCTAGAAAATAGCGTTTATTTTACAATACTTTTCCCGTTTTTTTTTGTTTCTAAAAATATGAGAGAAATACATACCATTCCTTTGTAGGAAATCTCCTTTCCCCATCCGATATTCCAGAAACGCCAAACACGAAGATTGTTCTTCTCGAAGGTGAATGCATTCAATTTGGAGAGATCATTGATTTTCGTTGACGATAGCTTCGGTTTCTTGCCTCCTTTTCCCTCCACTTTGACGAGATAGTAGGATCTTCCTACGCGGAGTCGACTACGGGTCACAGCTTCGTAGAATTCCAGTGGAGAAGTGACCTGTAAAACATGATAAGAATGAATAAATTAGGAACAGCAGTTTCGAATTGAAAATTATTATCGGCTGTCGTATTTTGTGCTCTCTAAGAACCGAGTATGTAATATCACCCAAATGACTTACCCTTCCTCCTGCATCAGCCCAATCATGAGTGATCATCTTCACTGTAGCTGCCGATCGATCACACGGTCCCTTAATCTAAGATAATATCAAATCAATATCAATTATCAATCAGTTGATTTGCAATGCTGTGATGCTGAGGTGAGTTCGTTCGTGTATGGCGGTCTCTCTTTATTAGAATCATTTTAAGCCTAAGAATGAGATTGTAACACCGCTAGCAGCAGAGTTGTGAATTTACGATCTCATTTATTCTAAATTTCTGCTGCCGCTGAGAGTGGTCGCAGTAACTTGAAACTTTTTTTCTGGACAGCCCTAGGGCTTATCTATGCGCACGAAGTGTAAAAAATCCGCTGAAGAAATAACAATTTACAGAAAAGTGTTGATTTGTTACATCATCACTACGCAACACCAACTCGTTTTCATGAAACCACCAAACCACTCACATGAACCTTGATGGGTGTACTATAGACTGGTGCAGTATGAAACTGATAGCTTTTAGGGGTCAAAAGTTACATAGGTTTCAAAAAGTGTCAACTCACTTATTGGCGCTACTGTATTTTGATGTTTAGTTATGTTCAATCAGTTTCTCTACATGGTCAACGGTATTGAGTTCGACGCATATAAGGGGGAAACAATAACTCTCTGTTTATTGTCACTCGATAAACAATACGGAATCGGAATAATTTCGTGTTTCGAATGAGCGAAAAGAACAATCGATTTCCTTGGAGGAACACTCTGCGCTCTGGTAGACGAATTACGTGTTGGATAGCTCGCCGATAAGCAGGCGAGCTAGTAATGATTGTCAGAGAATGAGCAACGGTACGCATGCTCATCACTATGAGCTCGAAAATCTACGCAATAAAATTACACAGTAGCTTACAAAATCTACTGAGTATGCGATGCTGAATACTCGAAATACAGCGAAATCAGTTTTATCGAAATTTCGAAACTGCCGATTGTGACGAAACAACAGTTGTAGATACCATTCCTTGAAGAATGATTCTTCTCCCCGATAGCGTCGCAATCTGATTGCGGAACACCCTGCGGTACTCGGTACTGGAAGACATTGATTGACTACTTTTTGTCCGAAGTGCAAGCGCCACCTTGTCGCATAGTACACCAAGTAGTTGGTTGCGAGTGAAATATTGATTGGCATTCCGAAGATGAGGTCCAGAAGAACGCCCATTTTGAAGTCGATATTCTGCATTTGTGCATTTTCAGGCTTTTCGAAGTTTCTAGTCGCTCACTTCGATCCTTGCAGTAACCAAGGTTGCAGCAGCAAATGTCCCAATGTAACCGCAGATCACACTTATCAGAATGACGAGTAGAGATTTGAATATGCGCGCTTCATGACCTCTCATGCCTGAATTGCGCAGAATTAGGTTTCAAAAGGCGACATTCGGTCCGCAGAACAGGACGCTTACTGCTGGACTTGATTTTAATCCCGACGACTCCGTAAATGACAACAGCGATCAGACAAGTTGCGAGGGACACTTTCCACCACACTGCCTTTGCCTCGCCCAGATAGTTGGATGGTACCATGCAAACCAGATCGCTGTAAATGAACTTATTTTGACCATAAAAAAGATAAGGCATTACGTTGGATAAAGGTTCGAGAACAGATTGTAGAAATGATATCCGAGGTATAAGGTGATACCAACAAGATGGCATCCGATGTACAGCCACGCGCTTTTCCGGCCGTACCTGAAACGCGCTGTGTATCACCCAAAAGTAAACGAAAAATGGAAGAGACTCTTGATACGTACAGGAAAGGAGAGAAGCACGCGAACAGGCGGTCGATTCCAATAGCCAGAACAAAGGCGCATCCAGCATTCTGTCCGATGATGGGAAGCAACTGAAGAAGTGATAATCAGTGAACTTTCCTAAATTCATGCCGACCCATCTCTCGCCGAGGATTCGTATTGGGTTGTTGAGGTTTGTTGAGAGGTTAATGCGAGCGCATCTCAGATGAACCAACCTCAACCCAAATGCAAATCGATGTGTTCATTAGAAGGTTTCCACTAGACTTTGAAAGATAAACAACTAGTTGCTTTATTCCTCTAAACAACTAGTTGTTTAACGGGAAAACAACTATTTGTTTATCACATAACTAGTTGTTTACATAAAGCTTGTATATTTGCAATATTTTTATGGAAATCCGGTGGAATGAGGTGAGGAGACAGATCGTCTCATTATTTCTCACGATGTCTGTCACCACGGACGGTGGTTCAGTGCCGAAAAAGCAAAAATAATCCACCTATAATTTGATGTACCGGGAGTATCACCACCCAGTTGGCTTGGATTATGCGTGCAAGCACCGTACAAGTAGTAAGTAGCGTGAAGTAGTAGAAACTAAGATAGATTACAAATTAATTTGTGTTGCTTTGTTGAGCGAAATATGTAATAGTCTGTATGAAAGTCAAATTATTTCTGGATCTCATTCTGTAAAGCAACTAGTTGCGTAAGCCGCTCAACTCAACGAATAAACAACGAATGACTAGTCGCGTAGCTGGTAAACAACTAGTTGTTTAGTTGTGAACTAGTTGACTTGCAAAGTCTAGTTTCCACTGACGAATGCGTATACGAGCACGATATGGCCGCCGACGTGCAAGCAGTCAGCGATGCTGGCCATTGCAATGAGAATGTTGCACGCGTTGCGCAGTCTTCTTCAACGAAACTGTTCAACATTTGTTGTAATCTTACGGAACACATCGTTCTGCCCCAACAGAGAAGGGTTGGCGATTTGAATTTTTTCTCATTTTGAAAAATTTGAATAGGAAACTGATTCTTTTGTTCAACCCTTTTTTTGAAGAGAACCATCGGGATCAGAACGCTATGGGAAGAAACAAGTGAAATACTCACTTGTCCTGATACGAAGTGAACGCTACCGCTCCGTTCCCAACAATCCCGAGGACAATAACAGATCCATAGAAGATCATGAGCCAATAACTAGCTGGGTAAAGCTCGACATCCATTTGAGCGTGTGTATGCATAGAATCTTCGGCTTATGAACGTTCGTTTATCGCGAGTGCTCCATAATGACTAGTGTTCGAATAGAGTAATCACATGTTATTTCATTGAGGCATCCGAAATATCAGAATGAAGGAGAGCGATCATCACTGAGAAAGTAGTTACTGAATGAGGGTGTAATGAAGATATGCGACTGATCAGGAAGATGAGAAATACGATCAAGTGAAGTCACAGCTCAGTGGAACATACAAAACATTTCAATATCAATCGAATTGCGTGTCTAAAACTGCTACAGATGCAGAGATGGCTTGGGGATCTTATTGGCAACGATTGTTGATGCCAACGGACTGATTGAGGATGGCGCATGCATGAAAGATGCTTGCAAAGGGTTTGCTAGCTGTTTGATTCCCTCTCTCATGAACGGATTGAAGGCCATGTAGACGAAAGGCGGAATGCCGTGGAGGAGCTGGAAAAGAGGATAGAAACTTATTTTTTTCAATCGTTGAGAGCCACTATCCCGTCTTAATCCTCAGCGGTTCTGCATTCCGGAATGGTATTATCATGATTCAGTTCTCGTAAGATACCTAGCATTCCATCATTACCTGCCATGAGATCTGGGCAAAGTAGAGAAAGCCATCAGAAGGAGGGATATATTGAGAGACCGCATATGCTGAAAAGGGAAATTGCTGCTGATATTGCCATGAAAACTTGCTTATTCCAGTAGTAGAGTGAACGACAACAATGATTCCAGTTTGAATGGACAGCTAGAAAAGTGGTAAACTCGGGAATGAACCAGCTAATTACCAACAAAGTAACGCGATTCAGTGCATTTGTTTGATCCTGGAGACTTGCTGATTTCACTCTGAACATGGAAGACAATTTAAAACATGGTTAATGTGATCATACTTGAACAGAATCAGCATCAATATGTATACCAATGAGGAGAGAAGAGGCATCATCGTGTTATTCATGATGTGGCCGACATTATAGTACTGTAAGTGTTATTGAGAAAGCACTTGTCATATAAGACGGGTGAAACTATTTTTTCCTAGCCATATTGGCAGTTACATCAAAAGTGTCCTTCGTGAGGTAAAAAATCTGTCGCAAAATGAGAACAAGTTGTTTCAGCGCTCATTTTTGCCGAGTGTCCATGTTAGCCTTGTTTTGGCACAATTTCCGATTTCTTTGTTTTTCGTTACGTAATTTGTGCACAACAAGTATGTGAAGCATGTAATTTATGATTTTATCAATAGGGGTGCAGGGCTTTGAAATATTCTACCAATGGAATATAATCGATAGTTATTCAGTTATCCATTTGTAGTTCACCGACATTGACTGTAAAGAGCGTAATTGATTAGCTTCTTGTTTTCCTTACATGAAGGAATCCACTCTGTAGTCTTCCCTCCTCATCTGTCGCGTTTTCTGAGGCTCAAAACGCGACTCGATCCACTCATTCTTCACTCTTCTCTCCTCTCTCACTCGG
>LS499885.1:209362-225643 GCA_900490845.1 Pristionchus japonicus | reverse complement strand
TTGGTTGTCACCCATTCTAACCTTTACTCTTTCATGTGATTACTCCTACTTTGACTGATGATGGACTGTTTGTCCGAAACGTCTCAACAACGATGATAAAAAGATCTTTCATCACTCTGTCTCTTCTCTCGCTCTCTCCTTTGCTACACTAAGAAGAATCCCCAGTATCTTCCTCATGGCGAGAATTACCGAGTACCCTTTTCTGATAAAAATCAACGAGTTGAACGCACGTCATATCAGCCGTCACTGGAGAGCCGGGATTAGCGAACTGTTCCGGCTGATAGTTGTTGGTGACCTGCGAATTATTGATTTGCACGTGAATGATGTGAACAATCAACTTCTTACCTTTACGTTGTTGCTCAGCGGCATTTGCGCCTCCAGCATTGATTCGAGCATCTTAATTATAATATTTACGAATATAATTCAGATGTCAGGAGTACGAAGATCAAAGGCACCTACCGCGGCCATAATCTCATTATCTGCGCGCATCTTCGCTTGAGTCGTGTCGTTGGATTGACCAGCGAACAGCATAGCCATAGTGGTTACAGCGGCCTGGAACATAATCGGTTAGCCTTCGATTTAAGATTAGCTATTTGAACACGGAAGACAATAGGAACGGAATTGAATTATTCCTTTACGGTCGTCCTAGCACTCTTGCTGAAACTCAACCAGAATCGCACCCGGCGGATGTCACGCCTCTATATTGAGGTGGTCTAATCATATTTCAATATCTGCGCTCTTGTGATCCAAAGATCAATCATTACCGGCGCCGGGAAGAAGGTCCATCCAACGGGCGGCGATATGTCCATGCTGAACACCGGATCCTGGATGACTTCGTAGTCATTTCCGCCGCCGATGCCTGCACTAGTTATGTGTTAGAAGTGGAACAACTAGCAACTGAGAAGGATAGTAGAATCCGAGATATCGATACAATTCGGGAGGGGACAATTTCAAGTGACGGACCTCCAGCTCCGCATCCATGAGCGGCACGAGTGAGAAGAAGAAGACTGAGCAGTGAAGCGCAGATCATGCTAGAGAGAGGGATGAATGGGAGGGTGGTCAGCAACCGACTGCTCGATCTTTATATATTGGTGGACAGGTCTGGAGACTCATGTGATCGCAACACAGAGAGAGAGTGCTCATGAAAAGACATGGTTTGTATTCTTTCAATTCGTACACCTAGCCTTTCCAGCTCAATGTTTGACTTGTAAGTTTCAGCTTCTCGAAATGTGGCTGACTTGAATAGTTGTACGATTTCGGATGACTCACGCTATACTGTGTTGCAAATCTTTGATTTCTAGGGGGAATGGAGGAAAAGGGGAGAGGGGGAAGGAGGGGAGGAAAGGGAAGGGAAGGAAAAGGGGAGAGGAGGAGGGAGGGGAGGAAAGGGGAATTGGAGGAAAGGGGAGAGGAGGATGGAGGAGAGGAAAGAGGAGGGGAACAGGAGGGAGAGGAGGGGGCTGGTAAATACATAACACTATGTTTATCCATAACAAAATGAGAATAGCTAATTTAAACTGTTAAATTCTACGGCAAGAGTTGGATCCTGCAATAAATGAATTTGTTCAGAAAAAAACTTATGTAGAAGTATCTCATTACGCTGGTTCTTGAGAATCTATGAATCAAGCCAATAGTATAGTTGACTCATCTAGTGTGTAACAAAAGTCGTACATTACAGCAAACATTTCGTACCATCCGTCATTCAAAGAGTGTTTCTGTATGTATTCTGATCAGGCCTATTGTCGTCCGTACTCGTTGCCAGAGCGAGATGATCGAGATGGTCCAAGAGTTACGAGACGCCAAATAATACAATTCTTATCTTTCTCCTATAAAAGCAGACCTTGAGCAACCTCAGCACACACCAATCTAGTATGATGTGCGCAACGCTTCTAACTCTGCTGTTGCTGTCAAGAAATTCCTTTGCTCATACGGACTGCGATGATGGTATGGTAGTATTAGGGACGTCAACATTCTAATTAGTCGAACTTTCTGTTAAAAACTTTTTGGCTTTATCTATCTGGTTTCACATTGTAAAGGTAAGTGATATCGCTAAGTAAACTGCTGGTTCAAAACCGAGCTGAACTTGCGACTGTGGGTAATCATAGCCCATCATAGTAGATTTCCGTTCCAACCTGTAAAATTTTTCGAATTTGTATTCTTTCCCAAACAGCGGTTCCTACAAAAAGCTTTGGCTAACAGCAGAAACCTTTAAGGGATTGACAACAAGGATCACGAAATCATCAAAGATCCGGTGTTCGAGATGGACATCTCGCCGCCTTCCGGATGGACCTTCTATCCAGAGGCGAGTAGACTTGAAGTTTCGGTCATCTCCTTAGAATCGATTGAAGTTCCCCTCCACATCCATGAAACTTCAAAATAATTTTCACTTCAAAATAATTACCACTTTCACTCTAAAATCGATGAAAAAGTACTTTTGCAGAACTCAAATTACTAACCTCCTGCTAAAAACGGGAGAGACTACTTGCGAAAGGATTTTGCTCGCACTTTTCGGTACAAAAATTCACTGTGGCACGTGAACAAAAGATGGTGAAAAATGAGAGTAATTTTATTCGACAGAGCTCGAGATTTTGGACGGGGGTTCAAGATTTCATGCATTTAAACCACTTTTTCACTTTACGCCCAAAACAATTTATAGGCAAAAATGAGGGGGTGACCCTTCCGGTAACTGAAACAAGCTGGCGTCAGCTGAGGCAATGATATGAGTTTCACTCTACGATCATTGCCCGAAGGGCTGGGGATGGGCATGGTGGGTGGGCGGAAATTGTGAAACTCAATCATTGCCTCGGCGGGAGCCGTAGCTTGTTTCAGTTTCCTTCGGATTCGGTTACAGTTTCGGCTCCGCAGCGGATGATGAAATCGAATTGCTCGTCGTGTAGAGGGTCGAAAATAATCCCTAGAGCCAACATTGCAGACATGTCACCTTTTCCCCTGTTCCATCAACTTGTTGATCCGTACTCAAACGGCCTCGTTTATCGTTTTCGAATCGCAAAAAAACAGCATAGCCTATTGACAGGGGGTAAAGTAAAAGGTAAAGTTATACCGTTATTCAAGGCACACGAAGTCCTGCGGGACATCACTGCTAGGCCAGTGAAGAATCAAGGCCAATTCCCAATCAGGCCAATCAAGGGGGTAAAAATCGATAATTCCGAGAAATATATAGAAAGTTGCAATTTTCAAAGCAATTTTTAATGTTGTATCACCACAAAACAAGCCCGGAGTGGTAGACCCGTTAGTCCGGAAATTGCGAGACCTACTGCAAAACGTATCCAATACTGGTAAGGCTTCTAGGGCTTCTAGGGCGATCAATGTAGAGTAAACACGGCAGCGAGTACCCGAGAGAAGCAGTAAACAATGTCGGGTCAAGGTGCGCAATTTTCTCTATCCTACTCCCTATTCAACAACAATATTTGTGATGACTTTTTTGTCTGCATCACACAGTATCCCACCTTTTTTACTCAACTTAATTGTTTGCACTTGAAGGTAAGCAACGGTGAAGCCTTGTTCTTCTATGCGCAATCGAATAATGCTGTTGAATCGAAGCTCAGGGCGGATACAGAGATCAGAGCAGCGGTATGCTTCTACTATCAATAGCACCTAACATCGAAATTCTCGTCTTTAGATGATCAAGGCTGTGATTGAATCTCAAATGCCCGTCCACGGAGTAGAGGCACGTTTTTTTCGAATTGCTTTCAAAATAATTCGTCGATCTTAAATAATCCATTATAGATCACCAACGATTACGAGCCCGAATCGTTCGCTAACATTGGAAGTAATGCGCCCGTATCTGAAATTCAGTAAGTAAATTGGAATATCAATCCGTAATATACTTTCTGTAATATCAATAAATAAAATACCCGGCATCAGAGTCTTTGATATGTAGGAAAGTAAATGCAAGTCGCCTTAATTTCATTCCCAAAAGAATAGGAACTAACATGATTGATTAAGGTACGGCAAGTTTGAAGACGGGGCTGTCACTGGCTATTCGATGGGGTCAACTGCGACACCGATTGTTTACCAGCCGTACCTCAAAACTGTCGCTGTTACTATCAAAAATGCTCAGTACACAAGGTTCGATGACAAACACAAGAGGCAATTGAGCAAATAATTGCATGCCGAGAGCAAAGAGAGAGCAAGATCCAATCCTTATTTATTAAACAACATTAAGGCACATGTGGAACCTCATCAAGCACGCTTTCAAGCGAGAGATGGCTACGAACTACTCTGTCAAAATCGCTGGCGACATCAAGTCGGTTTCCATGCCTGTTTCTGCGCATCCGATCACTGAACTTTGAGCATTTCCCCCGCTGTGACGAATTAATATATGCTATTCCAACTAATGTGACAACATTGTTCCCGTTGAAGGGGTCGAATAAGAAATGATAATTAAATGATAAATCCTTATACAAAATCTGTTAATGCTCGAACAGTGTCACTGCTGAGACTCATTCTAACACGGATTTTCTGTAAGAGTGTAGGAATGTCTGCCGCCACCAAAAATTTCATGACCCCGAATATGTCCAAAGTTGGTTAGTAGGACCCATTGAGGGACTCTTTGAGATGGTTCCACTCATTTGGGTCAAATTTGCATATTATCGATTTTCATGGCTTTGAACTTTGAATGACCATAAGTCGCTTCATTTTCATCGTACAGCGAGTTTACACATACCATTGAATTTGTATTCACGAGCTCTACAAATAACTCCATTAGGACCATTGTCTAAAATGCTGGCTTCAAGGTGAAAAACACGAAAAACTGATTTTACGCATATAAAAGCTGAGCTAAGTCGAAAAAGCAACGTTGAGACCATCGATATTATTGCATAAATCGATTCTCCGTACCCGATTACGGGTCCCGACGCGAACCGTTTTCCGTATCTCCTACCCTTCAATACCGTTCTCTTGACGGCTTTCAGGACAGTCGTTTTCGCAGGTGAAAATCGTATTTTTGGCCATAAATGCTTTCAAATTAGTCCAATCAGAAAAATACTGAGGGGACAAAAGATAGCTTTTTTCAAGACGAACAAAAAAGTACAAGAAGATCAATTCGATTGGAGTGGCCGTATTATAGCTATTCGCGAAAAACATAATTAAACGAAAAATACGACTATGTCCTGAAAGCCGTCAAGAGAACGGTATTGAAGGGTAGGAGATACGGAAAACGGTTCGCGTGGGGACCCCTAATCGGGTACGGAGAATCGATTTACGCAATAATATCGATGGTCTCAACGTTGTTTTTCCGACTTAGCTCAGCTTTTATATGCGTAAAATCAGTTTTTCGTGTTTTTCACCTTGAAGCTAGCATTTTAGACAATGGTCCTAATGGAGTTATTTGTAAAGCTCGTGAATACGAATTCAATGGTATGTGTAAACTCGCTGTACGATGAAAATGAAGCGACTTATGGTCATTCAAAGTTCTAAGCCATGAAAATCGATAATATGCAAATTTTACCCAAATGAGTGGAACCATCTCAAAGAGTCCCTCAATGGGTCCTACTAACCAACTTTGAACATATTCGGGGTCATGAAATTTTTGGTGGCGGCAAAAGGGGCTTGTTTTCCTACACTTTTACAGAAAACCTGTGCTAAACGGAGGGAGTGAACGCTATTAGTGGGCTGTGAATCAATGGACTCAAGTCTTTAGTATTAATTTGGAATTCCCCTCATCAGTAATAACGGTACTTTAGTAGATTTCCAATCTCTCTCTACAAAAGAATTCGCAAAATCAATAATCTTCGTCACTCAAATCACTGACACTTTTTTTGTAAGCTCAACCTAACCATTTAAGAACGAACTAACCATTTAGGATTCGATCCGTCTAGTGATGTCTCGCCGCACCTGATCGAATTATTACGAAATATATTAATCGAATGCTTGGAGAATCATAATCATGTTATAAACTTAAACAATAGACAACTAAAGTGAGCCAGACCCGCGAACTATCCTCGTGAACTAGCAGCCACCTGCTCTTTTATACTCCACTCTCGAGAAAGCGATCATCGAAACATTCATTCATCTCATTTTTGCGGTGAAAGGAGGTAATGTTTGCGCATGTCCCATGACCACAGAATAGTATAGCGAGGTGCACAAAGATCACAGAAAGGACACATCTGAACGATTATAAATTCTTTGAGTATGTTGATTTTCAAATAACGAAAAAGTTTTTTACTCACTGAAAATGATGTGTTTACTTTTAGCACGGGTATCCCGAGAAAGTGAAGCAATCTGGAACAGCATGCAAAAAGTTCGACTGAGAACGGCCCTACTATAGTTGGTGGTTACACTAGAGACAAGGTTTCGATCGATGTAGGTCATTCGTCCCAAAGCCGGCTTTTAGGCAAAAAGAATTTTCTAGCTTGAACGGCTGAGAAGATATGAAAATTGATTTTTTCGAACTTCGCTTGCACTTGGCGTGCCGCGTTAGGAGTACGCGGGGTCAAATTGGGCAGTTCTGTAAACAATGTCCAACACCTTCCTGTGGTGGTAGTATGGAAGCCTGAATCGAATATCCTGGAAGGATGTCCGGGGAATGCTGAATTTATACCGAGACAATCTCTTAAGGTTACTGATCAAAATACAAATGATGGGCTCTGATTATCGAATGTTGTTGAGCTTCATTCCTCGTCATCGCATTCAACAATGAGCGACGAAATTTTGTCCGACGTGGATTTGCGCACGAATGGCGCAAAATTTATTTCGCATGCGATGTGGCTCTTCTCTGCGATTGCCTTACCGGCAACGGTGTAACGGACGAATTTAAGTTGGGCTGCAAAGTTCCGGTTTAAACAGTGTTGGGACGCTAAGGAACTCGCGTTTTGAAACCCGATACTGATGAAGTTTCCAAATTGTCAAAAACATATGGCTTTTTGGTTCCTAACCGTCTCATTGCCAATGGGTAATGTTTGAGTGTTCTTCTAGGGCTTACTTCGATGACTCGGATGAATCTTGCGAGTCCACGAAATGAGGATTGCTCGGTAAGTGGGCGTTATTCCGAGCAGAATGAGATTGTGCGCCACAGGGTGCTGCCAACCTATAGAGAGCCAGGTCGACCTCTGAGTTAGGAATATTTACTAGAAAAAGGCAAACTAGTTACCAAAGGGAATAAATTCGCAAAGCATGCTAATGATTATCGTTTCAAATGCGCATCCAAGCATGATAAAAGGAATAAGTAACTTAATGGACTCAACTTTCCTTCTTTTTGACAGCAATTGCATTTTGATAACCTGAATGAAGAGAACTGAAAGAGATCGACGAATTTTGTGTATGGTCGGCCTGCTGCGGGTATTCTGAAAGGAACACATTTACCAGTGAATTCTTGTGAATAATTCAGCAAATAAGGACAAGCGAAATAAGGGTATCACATCACGATGGAGTACGTAGAACATATGACCGCCCATAAGAAGTGCACCGTCCCATAAGAAGTGCACCGTAAGCAGTGATCATCTGAGATAATATGTTCGAGCGGATAATCAGTCGATGGGTAAGCACAGCAACACAGATTATGAAGAAGTTTATTACGCCGCTGTGTTCAATGATCAAATATGGGTAGCACCGCTCGATAGCCCAACCGAGGCCGTTCTGAAAATTTAATCACAGTTTGCAACTTATTCTTTGCATAAAGGTCATCATCATTCCGCAACTTAATGCGCATTCTTCTTCACTTCTAGGCTAGTCATCATACAAAACCTGTTCATTCCGGAGGGCCTATTATTCTCTACGCCTTGCTAAGGACTTTGTTTGCGTACCTTTGTCATTAATTCTGACATGTGAGATGTATCGAACGGGTAAAACACGTAGGCAGACGCAACAGCTGTGGTTAAAAGGTAAATAGAAATCGCTAGTAGTCAGCTGAAACCAATGTTGATTTTGGTTCATCCTCTAACCGAACCGTATTCTCTTTTCTATCTTTCGTGGAAGAATAAACGCAGTTTACATTGCATAAACATTTGCCTATCCGCTTACTTTACTGAAACTTCCTCTGTCGGATAGGAGAGTTTGTTGGCGGAATAGAGCGCAGATGCCTACCGACACTCCCAGCCAGATGTAGAGTAGGGCTATGATACCCTGAGTGTAGATTCCTCGAACAGTACAGGGTGTCCCAAAATTATGGTGACAAGCTCTTTATTGAATATCTCGCGAACCGTTCTGAGCTACATGCCCCAGTCTCTACTGTACACTACTGAGTATCAGTGCTGTAAACTGTGAGCATCTGGTCAACATCAATGAACGTTGACTGATAGCACCGAATCAATTTCGATTTCGAAAAAAGTCACGACGCGCCGCGAGTCATAGTAGTCTATTTTCTTAATTTGTAGGTTAATTGGAAATCGTGAATTTCATTTGAACTTCTCAATAACTAGCACAACCACAGTCCTTTTTAGTACATGTGTCCACTTGGGTATTGGTTTCCGATGCAGAGAGAAATAGCTCATTGAATTCAATCATAGTTGCGGAAAAATGAAATCCATAAATAATCAAAATCTCGGAACTCAAGTTCAATGAGACTCCTGTTCAATATAAACTCATGTAGCGTGAGGTACCGTGAAAAGATAATTTTTGAGAATGTTACTTTGAAGCTACAGTGAGTTTGAACACCTGATCCATGAGGCAAGATTTTGATCAAAATAGGCCAAATTCCGGCATTTGGAATTTTCTCCTGAGTTCAAAAGAACTGTCATGGCAAACTTCTCATCATAATTGAATAACACGATGACTGTACTACTAAGGGAAAATAGGAAATTAGTTCCATCGCTAACCATGTTGTTATGTGACATCATAATGTGAAAGTAAAAAATAGCTCGCCGTTATTCAGAATTTTTTAAAAAGATTGTCCTGAAGTATTAACTGAATTCAAAATTGAATTACTATGGCAATTGGGCCTGTTGATGCATGCACTACCAGGAAAAAATATTATCAATACTAGTTGGCCTACATTAATTTCGAGAATGGAGTGTATCAATCCGGGGATGGTTAGTTGGCCTACATTAATTTCGAGAATGGAGTGTATCAATCCGGGGATGGGACAACCTTCGCAACATTTATGAGTCATAACCCTCGAACGAAAGGGGTAACAACTCTAACTTTCATAGCATAAGCCTCACTATGCCTGAGCTACATAAGAGAGGAATTAGATTCTGATTGTTCAACGGAGCATCGAGATTTCACCTGTCACCATATTTTTGGGACACCCTGTATGTGGGACCTTGCTCCCCCGCGAAAAGTGGGCGAAATGGAAAGATAAATGAGTTTTGAGACAGCAAAATAGAGTCTGGAATCGAAGCTGGCCGAAATTTCCTGCACAAAGTTTGCACATTTGAGCTTACTAACACAATGCAAAAGGAATTTTGAGTCTAGCTTATTCCGCTGAATAGATATGAAAATCGATTTTTCGAGCTTCGCGTGCACCTGGCGCGCCGCGTTAGGAGTACGAGGGGCCAAATTGGCCAGTTCTGTAATCAAGGTCCCAACACCTTCCTGTGGTGGCAGTATGGAGGCCTGAATCGAATATCCTGGAAGGATGTCCGGAAAAGTGGCGAAAAGGTAAATTTTTACGGAGACAGTCTCTTAAAAGCAAAACTGTGGTTAATGGGACACCCCCCCTATATCTTAACTCGGAAAAGCTCAAAAATGGATCAACAACAAAAAAAGAAAACTTGTTTCCCGTTCGCAAAAAATTGTCTCACGCAAGACGGCAGTCGCTGATACTACCCATCTGACCAGATCCCAGCCCCATCTGCCAACCAGGGTAGACTGCCCAATCCCAGGCCGAGCGGGAGCACCAGTTGGTAGGTCAAAGCCTGAGTACCAGGAAAATAGCAATGACAATTCTTTTCAACAGGTGACGAGGCGAGAAGCTAACCTTCACGATTCGATCATGGTTCGTCCGCTTCATTGAATTCTAGAACGTTATAATTCGAATGAAATTCGCCCAGAATGTCCAACCAATAGCCTGATTGAATCAAGTAATTTTCGGGAATGATGAATCTCGGATCCTTGCCTTCGTACCCTGTATTATGTCTTGAATTTAGCATATAACTCGTTCACTTACACGACACTTACACGACGTTCAATAAAGTACCATTCAAATAAGGTCTATGTTCGTAGTGAAATGCAGACGCAAATATGCCCTGAAATGTTCAGTCCGTGATTGGAGGCGTTGAGTGGCTTACGATAGTAATTAAGGTCGGCAGGTAGAGCGCAGTGGTGATCAGCACAGTTGTTCGAACGGTCGGAACCTCCATCTCTTCCAATTTTCTTCGTAGAATGTAAAGCCGGAAGCAGAATGAGTGGAGAAGAACAAGCGTGGAATGGCCGGCGAAGAATAGATGGACAGCTACATATCCTCAAGTCCCAGTTGGTCAGTAGTAATTGCACTCACACATGCAGATTTGGCAAAAACGCGGTCCATAGCGAGTGCAGATCCCAACAAAAATAAAAACTCCGGATAAGTCAGGGCCGTTGATTGTCCTGATAAGAATAGGTAAAGTTTTGGAATGAACCCCTATCACCTTGTCACGGACATTGCGCTCCCAATCGCCGAAAACGTATCGATTATTGCATTACTGAGAAGGAGAACCGAGTACGATCGCAGCGTGCGGGGAGTGAAAAAAATGGGATTTTCTCGAAAAATAACTCAATTTCGTTGCCGGAATAATATCAGAATAATTAACAGAATATTAATTATGCATGCAGTGGAATTTAGAGAGCACACTACGAGAATGTGAAGTTTGTCGTGTATGATGAAATGTCATGGTTATACCATCGGTTGTAAATGCATTGATGGCAGTAGCGTGACTGAGAATTGATATAATGAACTAGTTCTACGTCGAACTCCACGATTGCACCATCACGAAGTACTTATTGCTGAGCTGTTGCTTCTGACGAATTCCTGAAAACGAAACTGTCTTCGGATTAGAAAGATCAACAAACCATGCCGCTTGTAAAACTACTGTGTACGTTGCATTCAGCTCTTCGCCAGTAGCAGTATTGGTCTCCATTACCGCCTTACTGTGCCTTGTATCCAACCTACAAGTAATGAGTTTGATTCAACCGACTGAGCCTAAGTGCATACCTGAACTGTCGCAGAAAGAACAACGGCATGCATATTCCTTGTAGGAACACAAGATTTATGGAGTCCTCAACATGAATTTCGTAAACTTTTATGAACAAACTGACAAGTACCTCAAACAACGGATAGTATCTTGACGACAGCCCAGCTGCATAGGTCACGATGAAAAAAGCCATTATGGCAAGAGTGGTAATCAGCACGTGGCTCCTGAAAAAAAAAGTTTGTACGTTGAAAACAACTTTCTATTTACCAGACTACAGGCAGCATGATCCTAATCATTCGCACGTTCTCTGTGATTTGGTACCTGAACAAGGCAATTGAAAACAGCGCATTCTTTTACCTAGACTGACTTTTCCGTTAGCAAAAACGGAATGTCCGACTTCAGACGCCTCTCGTTTTTCCTTAGTATTGCGGTGAAGAATATGATTGTCCAGACCTCGAGAGCACTTAGGACGAGCTTGAAATGTTTTTTTTACTTATTTCTGAATTGTGAATGTAACTCACGGCGCAGATCGGATTGTGTAGCTTCCCTCTGTCTGATGTCATCTTACAGTAGGCTGTCTGGCTATTGTCATTCCCATACATTAGCGTGTATGCCGTCGTGAGAAGAATAATCATCAACACCTCAATCATCGATCATTAGAAACCGATGTTTGTTCGGTTTTTCTCATGCGTGAGAACCGTAACTTACATGCCAAGCCGCCAGCTTGTATCCATATGTTCTGTGTGACGTTTCATACGTGCATAAATTCCTTGACGAAGTATAGCGCTCTATGGACATCATGAACAGAGAGCAAATAGAGCCTGAAAGTGTATGATCAGACGCATAGAAGTGCTAATGAAACTCGCCATAAATCCCAATGCAATGAGGAACGATCTTGAACAGGCAGACGGTATCGCTATGAATAAGATGAACTGGAGACTTCATCAGCAAAATGTAAGTGAAGTGTGAGTTTTCCGCGATCACACACACGCACATCAGGCACACCCAGAACAGATGCCAATCGAGTAGCACTGTGAGACTCCGATGAGCCACAAACTTTCTGGAGAAAAAAACCTTTGTGCAAAGATCACAAATTTTCAAGATTATCGACTCACTGCCTATTCAAATGTAAGACAGTGAGAAGAACTAGCGCAATGGTTGCAAGAGCGACGCGAACCGCAATCATCTGTGTAGAGCAAAGAGTGTAAAGAACGGTGTGAAACAAACTCACAACTCGCAGATACACACTCTCCGAGTAGAATATCGCATCTGATAGCGTGGTTGGGTGCATGAATGAGGTGCGAACAGGTCTTGATTTCTCGAGAACGAACAATTCAATTCGAATTGTCACTGACGACAATTCCCTTCACTTGATTGTAGCCGGTAAATAGCTCAGTACTAGGAATGCGAGAAAGGAGACAGAATTGCGGTGATCATGTGAGATGTCTTGAACCTGACATTTTCGCTTCATCTCTTCGAAAGGTGCGAGTGCCTAGCTTATGACCTGAACTTCTCTCCTCTGAAATAACATCCTATTTTCGCTCAAATAACACTGCGTTCATCTCTAAGTGCAGTGTCTAGTGAACCCTAATCAATTGAACTGAGAACATGAGCCGAGAAAATTCGTCAAAGTAAACATTGGGCAATTTCTATTTTCGTTGTACAAAGCGCGCACCGATTGCCAGGAAAATGGAAAACAGTTCTGATTTCAAGTGGTGCATTTAGATACAGGATGCTGTTGTCAAATTTCTTCATTGAATGAACTTCTCACGTTTTCATCCGGCTTCCGAATAAAGAAGATATTTCGGAATGTATACTACCCGAGGAAAGCATTACATGTTGCCAGTTTCGTCGCAGTGTGAGCTTCATCTATCGCCTCTGCACTTGTGGTTTTGGTTGCCATCACTTGCATCTTATGGCTCGCAAATTCCTTGAAAGAACATAAGTTTGATTGAATATTCGAAAAGTGGAAAATGTCTTCCGGACAAACCGGCTATTTCGTTTCGCATGGAAGTGAACACCATCTAAGGTGGGAACCTGATCTCAATTCTGTAAACTACTTGTAAATGTCTGTATAACTCGTATGAAAAAGTGCCTGAAAAAGAACCAGGTTGATCATTCTCAGAACTTTGCAAAACTGCCCTTATTATGAGCATATTTTACGCACTGTTTCAATCCCACGCGTTAGTCAATGGTGCTTGTTTTCAGAAACGACTTTTGCAAGTGCGGCAAAGATCAAGTTGAGCAACTTTCTGGCACGCAGTTTCAGCTCTATCGAATCGTGACCTACTCGGGGCAGCTGTTTATCTGGAATACTTGGACGCACTTCCGTTTCCGATTCTCTCCCCGTCACTCTCGAGGAGCTCGAAATAGTGCGCCGGTGTTGAAATGAAGCCCTCCGCGCGCGTGCCAAGCAATCAGAAGCCGCGCAATAGCGATCGATGCATCCTGGCACTCCATTTCAACACATTTCAACACATCTCGCCAGTTGGCCTTCACCACTTCTCCTATTTTCGTTCTGCTGATTATGAGATTGACGCTCATCGTTTTCTCGCTATTGACAGTCATGAAAGCACAGCAAGCACCACGGGTCAGTTATGCTTCGTTTACCTGGAAAACATGACGATTTCAGACCATCAAAGTCGGCCTGTTCGCCTCCAACAATGACACCGCGCTCACGCCCTACACTGGCTTCAACAAGGCGAGTTTTCCACATGTTCAAATGCTTAATAACCCGTAGCATTCAAGGTGGCAGGAGCAGTTATGGTCGCATGGAAGCGAATACAGCAAGAGAATCTGATGCCCGAGTTCAACGATATAAAGTAAGGCTCAACATTTGTTCACCAGCATGTTCCGTTCACTCCGACCGTGAAAATTTGCATCTCATTTACCGAAATCTATGCATGAGCGAAAGATCAAAATTCAGCATCACATGGCGCTTCGACGAGTGTATCGACTCGCTCGCTGCTCGCTACATGGTCGATTTCGTGAAGATGGGTGTTGATGTGGTGTTCGGGCCGCCCTGCAGCAATGGTGAGACAACGTTGAACTTATGTTTGAAGCGTACTTTTCGCTCTTCTTGGCGAACTAATCACCGTTGAGACATCGCCAGACACACATACATTTATGGGGTGTTAAAAAAAATTTCACGGTCTGTCATTTCGCAATGCTCTCTCGTCGGTCAGACAAAGCGAGAGAGCATGGGAAATGAGTGACCTTCAATTTATCGCTCAACCAAGATCATCTGACACGCATACATTTGCAGCCGTTGTGATGGCGGGCACGATCTCTAAGTACTATGACTTCCCACTCTTCTACTATGGCCCGATCTTCGATAATATCGTCTCGAGCCGGTCTGATTTCCCATCGACTACGCTGCTGAGCAGCAGTGCGCGACCGTGAGTTTTTTCTTCGTTGCTTGTAACCCAACGAGCTGGAATCCTAACTACTTGCCTAGTTTCTCCATTCATACCCGACCACCAACCCTGCGCTTCGAAAGATCTAATTGTAAGTAGCAATGAGTGAAACTCAACCATCTCGGGCGGGAACTATACAAGTGCCGAAACTTGTTATATGATTGCTCTGGAATCACTACTTTCAGGACCGATAACCTCGATAACTTTCAGACAGACCACCGCCGTCCTCGCCATGCTGCAGCGCTACAACTGGACCGACATCACGTTCATCTACGCGATCGAACTCGCCCCTACCATCTCACGCTGCCGTTTCACGTCGATTGAGATGCAGGTGGACCCCTTTTTTTCTTTTTTTACTCCTCTTTCATCAGAAAACGTAGCGATTTCAGCTTCTTGAGATGCGTTCTCGTTCAAAAGCATCTCTTAAATGCATATAATGATAGCATTCGCATCCTTGTTCAGTGATCATTACTTGCTTCGAGAATCGGATCACTTCCTGCTTGCGATCAAGGATGAGTGCACGAGTTTACATTTCAGAGCGTGATCGCTCCCTTGCCGACAATGAACGTCGTCCAGACAACGAGCATTGACTCACCGACCAAAGAAAAGCTGCAGGAAGCACTGCGGTCTGCCAAGAAAGTGTCCCGGGGTGAGTCCTCCGAGCTTCTCGCCGGTCAGACAGAGAAAGAGAGCATGGAAAATTGAGAGACCGTTTCTTTTTTTCTTCTTTCAATTATTTTCCGTTTTTGCCATTTTTTCACCTCACCCTTTCGATCCTCACGAGCTATATTGCTTCCTCATTTCAGTGATCGTTACTTGCTTCGAGAACCGCATCACTCGTCGCAACTTCTTGCTGGCGATCAAGGACGAGAGCATGAGCTCGAACGATTTCGTATATATCATGATCGAGAACAGGAGAGCCGGCTTCGGGACGGTTGCTAACAACGGTATCGCTAACTGCTGGAATTGCTCTCTGAATCATACCCTAGACCTGATCTGGACGACCGGACTACCTACAAACGACGGCAGAGATCAGGATGCGCTGATTGCCGCGAGGAGAGTCTTCTACGTGAGTTTGCCTCGCCATTGTAAACGTCTAGTTTTCCGTTTTCCTCGCCATTGTATCAAAAGGGTGAACAAAATGTGTATCAGTGATTCAAAAATGTGATGGAATGAGGCCTGGGCAAGAGGTTGGCAAAAACTTGTTAAACAGTGTTCGTTTTAGCGTAAGAGTACTATTAGAAAGTTTGTGCACCTCCGAGCAGACGACCGTAAATTAGGTTCCAGAGATACGTCTTGCTACTAATGGGCGGATTAGGCGTCAAGCCTCGTTTCCAGTTAGACAATCAGCCGTATAACGACAGTGTTTCGTTCACGAGGGACGTCACCGCCGCTTTCAAGGTTCCGCCATTCAACTGTTCGGACTGCTACGTGAATGACACCGTGAGATCTAGCGCATTTGTTTTTTGAGTGCAGATATGAGGCTGTTTGCGAGAGAGTCGAGCAAATCAAATTGGGTCTGGCACAGCCCAAAAATGTCGATTCTCTCAAACCGTGAGATTCGGGGTTCTTGAGGATGCTGATGACGATAGAAACTATTTTTCATTTTGGACCTTTTCCGGCCCCAGATGACGTCGCGTCGAAATCGGGGATGTGTGTGATACTCGGCCCTCGAGGCCGCTAAAATTACGCTGCCGTGGCCCCCGGGGTAGAATTTGATGCTGATCACGCCTGTCGACTTCATTTTTCATCAAATATTTTTAATGCGCTTAAATAGCGAATTTTTTGCTTAGGCA
>LS499885.1:175289-208124 GCA_900490845.1 Pristionchus japonicus | reverse complement strand
CGGCCTCGAGGGCCGAGTATCACACACATCCCCGATTTCGACGCGACGTCATCTGGGGCCGGAGAAGGTCCAAAATGAAAAATCGAAGTGCCCATCGTCATCAGCACCCTCAAGAACCCCGAATCTCACGGATTGAGAGAATCGACCTTTTTGAGCTGTGCCAGCCTTTGCTCGACTCTCTCGCATACGGCCTCATATTGCCGGCCCTACAATGTCTTGTTGCAAAGCAAGTATCTCCGAAATGAAAGGAGCAATTCGCATATTCCAGCTATCTCGTGCTTTCGAACTCTACGATGCGTTCTATCTCTATGCCGTTGCGAGGAGCAGAGCGAGAGCGTGCGTTGCTTTGAACTATCAGATAATGTTGCTGAGCGTGCGAGACGAGCAGAGTTGGTCCCCAGTTGCTATCTCACTTTTTTTCTCTCAATTTTGAAATAATTCCTGCAGTGCGAACGCCACCAATCCCGACTACACCGGCGACAGTCTGTCTTCGTTCGCGCAAGGCGAGATACAGGGTGAAGATTACAGTTTCGCCACTTCTTTCGCTTTCTGCCCGACCCTCATCGAGTACTTCATTCCAATCACCTCTCACTGGGCTTTCCATCTTAGCTTTAGGTCCTTTGTAAAGCAGCCTTGCTTTATTTTAGTAAACGGTGCGACCAGTCTGGCCTTTTCATATCGTCAAACTCTGACCTTTCCACCTTTTCAGGCCAGACTGGTCGCATCGTCATCAGCAAGAACGGTACGAGAGATCCCGTCTACTGGATGTACATGCTGAACGACAGGGATCAGCAAATGGCCATTTATCGATTCGAGAAGATGTTTGAACCCAATAACTCGGTAAACACCTAAAAGATGTAACATACTTCACTGTCAACGCGACTTATTCTTGTCAACGTGTGAAAGGTATTTCGTTCAGATAGTAATCCAACTGGCCATCGACTCCGTAATCTGGTCAACACGAGGAGGCGTGAAGCCCCTGAACAAGCCAATCTGCGGCTTCGAGAATGACGAATGCGCCGGGACGCTACTGCAAACGGTTGGGGCAATTTGAATCCCTTCAATTTGGCATCTCAAATTAGCACGCAAAATTGGAGATGCAAATGATGTCGATTTTACAGAGACAGCACTAGCCCAAATTATTATTGCAGAGCGTTTCTTGATTGAAATCTGTCAAGATACTGAAAATCGTATTATAATTTGCTTGAATCAACAACATTTTCGCTGCTGATGGAAAAGAGAACAGTCGTTTCAGTACCTGGGCGCGTTCATTGGCGGTCTGGCAGGCATCGCTTTCCTCATCGTGCTGGTGATAGTGGCGATATGTTTGGTGTACAGGCGAGCTCTTTTACCGTCAACGACCAATGCAATATCCAAATTTATTAGTTATTTCAAGAGAAATGCAGTTTTCAGGGCACGAAAGCGCGCCGAAGCTCTGCTCGATCGCCAGTGGCAGATAGCCTTCGGCTCTCTGCTCAAACCCACTCAGAAATCAGTCACGAACAGCGCCTTCTCCCTGCAGTCATCGGGCACGGGACCGTCGAGGATCACACTGGAGTCGAAGAAGGTGATTGAGGAAAAGCGCAGGAAAAACGACCAATTACCTTCCATTGTGGATCTGCAACGTTCTCTGTCAAATTTGCATTACGTACGATGACTGGCAATATTTTGGGCGTAAAGGATGTAACAATGTTTATGATACGCAGATTTTTGTTCTTCTTTCTCAATTTGATGAAAATGTAGGAATTGAATACAGGACGACGTGGAAATGCCAATGTGATGATTCATTTCGATAGCAAATTCTAGGAAACGGAACTGCACGCGTTCTACTTCCTCAACGGCGAGGCGGTCGTCGCGAGGAAGCACCAGATGCGGTTCACGATGAACAGACAAGAGTTCGTGCAGATGCGACAAGTAACTTTTCCATTCAAATGCACCTTCTTGAACACTCCTCGCATCTTGTGCTATCTGCGTTTGAGCCATCCATGCGGATAGTGACATCAGTACTGAGAGCTTGTAAGAGCATCAATAGACAGGAGTTTGAGCACTGCATATGCGACAGGTATCCTCAATGATAGTATATTTTGAACACTCATATGACATATTTCTCGTTCATCTGTACTTGGGATGTATAGGGGCACAATAAAACAGCTGGTTTAGACCTAATAATGAAGGAACAATGTGGTAGTCTTGAAAGAACAACTTTCGTTCAATTGCACACCACAGTGCGAAAGAATTACGCTAATTGCAGCTCCGCTCGCTCGACCACGACAACGTGTGCAAATTTATCGGCGTAGTCAGAGAGGGACCGCAGTTCATGACCATCTGGCGATACTGCTCGCGAGGATCATTAGAGGTATTGCCCCTTCCAAGTATTACTCATTTGTTATCTTTGTTCCCATGGCGAGTTTTTTTAAGGCGAGTTTTTTTCCCTGATTCGTGGCGAGTTGGCGAGTTGACCCATGGCGAGTTTTTTTTCCCTGATTCTGAGTAGTAGTTCATGACGATATGGTGATACTGCTCGAGGGGTCAGATAATTCTCTCAAAGTAAACCCTTCAAGTCGGCACAGAAAACGAGCAACAATTGTTTATTGGATCGAGAAAAGTGTGCAAGAATGTTCAGATTCATTTCGGATCGCATCGATACTTGGGGCAGGCACCGATCATGCCCGGGGTGTACTCGACACATTTGTGTCCTGCATCGCATGGCTTGCTGGTGCATGGATGCTTGTTGGAGCAGGGTGCCTATAACATATTTGGAAATGTCCTTTCGAGAGAGGTCGAACTCACATTTGCCTCAGCCACATCAACTGAGACGGAGAGAAGGAGAAAGAGTACGAATAAGGCTCCGAACATTTTTCCGGTGATTTGTTACGCTTTTGTCACTGGCATTTTATAGCCGCAAGCAGGATCAAACTTTGAATAAGCTCGGTGCCATAGGAATGTGGAACCTGACAATAACAGGAAATACAAGAAGGAAAGGAGAAGTCGAAATAGCACGGATAGTTGCTAGTGTTAGAGAATGTTTGGGATTCGGAGATCACCTTTCTCCGAATATCAGAAAAAAATTTCGAAATTGAATACTAATCAGGACTAGCCGATGGTTTTGTCGCGTCACGTGACCGTGTGTTCTCATGTTGTGATATTTTTTCGAGTTCTCTGTTTTGGACGCTTGTTCCGCCGCTGGAGAGAGGTTGAATCTTTTTTTTCAAACTAGTCGAAATGAAGGAACAGATCACCAATTAGCAAAATTTCAGGACGTGATCATCAACGGATCCCTGCAGATGGACGCTTTCTTCAAGTTCAGCATCATCCGCGAGATTTCGGAGGTCCTCTCTTCCTTCCCTTTCTCAAGTATCTCCCCCTACTGAGGCCCTTTATGCCTCTGTGGACAGTTCGTGACGAGTGCCGTCTTCAGATGTTTTGGTACTTGTGGAGTTCACAGGAAAAGTGCCTACCCACCATCCACCCCGACCACCAACCCTGCTTAGGGCAATACAAAATATGGAATGAGTGAAACACATCCATTCTTCCGGGGAACTCCACAAGTGCCGATATTTTAAGATAAGATAAGATAAGAACGTGATTTTTGAGCCCCGAGTGTCTCTCCCTATTCCAGGGTCTCACCTACCTCTCCATCACACTCAGAAATACACCAACCGTTAAACGAGGGCTATTAGCAAAGAAATGGGCGAAAACATGCACTTATTGGCTGCAAAAAACCTGGGTCGAAGGAGGCATCGAACCACCGGCCTTCAGAGAGGTTGACCGGAGCTCTAACCACTGCGCTACACTGGGGTGTTGGAGGTGCTCCTCTCATTTCACATTATGATCGAGATGCTTTCACATTCAAATTCCCGCCACTCCCCTGTCCTTTCAAGCGTCCATGGCACATTGCCAACTCGCTATAAAATCGTTCAGGCAAAAGATACAACCATGCGGTTTTCGGATTTCTGATATGGTTCATGATAGCTTCAGTTCTGCGTTGGCAGATTAGTCATCTAATATTTGCTATTAGCCCTCCTTTAAATAGAGCAAAAATAAGAAGCCGTTGTTTAGCCCCCGAATGTTTCTTCTTTAGGGCCTCAACTACCTCCACCATTCGTCACTCGGAGCGCACGGCTACCTGTCCTCGTCCACGTGTCTCGTTGACGAGCGGTGGCAGGTCAAAGTAAGGAGCGACTTTTGGGAGATGAGGGCGGAAGGGGAGGTGATGTGGAGAGTTTGATGGTACATGTACACTCTCTCACTTCTCCGCCAAGAAAGAGTTCGTAGATGGTGACGGTTGGGAGCAACTCTCAGAAGTTGGAGACGGGATATTCGGCAAAGAGTGGGAAGTTGACATGACACCCGCCAACACAGAAACCTTTTGGTCCTGAAACATAGAACAGTTGGGAAGAGAAGACAATGTTAGAGGTAGGACACTCTCTATTCTACGCATTCTCATCTCAGTAATAGAAAAGGAGGGAACAGACGCATGCATAATTATGGAAGCTCTAAAAATTATATTCCACGCTCAAGGAAACAATGAAGCCCCATTCCCCGAGAATCTATTCAGTTATTCAGTCGCTTGCTAGAAGCAATTAGAGCCCCTCTAAGAGAGTGGGTGGGGGAGGAAATAACAGGCAGTACAAGTCACGAGACGACCTCCCCCCCTTTCCAGATCACCTTTGTCGGCTGTGATTTCATCAAGCGAGCGGAGAAGAAGTTCCAGAAAGGTGACGATTCCTGGCTTCCGTCAACACACTTTTCTCAGCAAGGAATAGCAGATGAATCGGAGACTCTATCAAATCCCCCTGCACTCTCGTTTCTTGGAATTTCAGAGGGAGAGCTTTTATTTTTAGATTTATTGTGGACGGCGCCAGAGCTGATCAGAGACCAGGAGGGCGAGTACGCTTCCAAGGTTGGTAGAAGTACTGTCATCTGTCTCACTGTGATCTGAAGCTCAAGAATTGGGAGAGAGAGACACTAAAATTTAGGTATTCATGTTTTCCAGCCCGGTGACATTTACTCCTTCGCCATAATCTGCTCCGAAATCGCGACGAGAAAGACGGCTTGGGACGTCGAGAACGGCGAGATTGATGTGGAAGGTTCGATCGCGGGTCCTCAATTTCCTTGTTTACCCCCGAGATAATAAATCCCGTGAAAATGAAGTGCACATCAATCTCCGATGCCCTGTTATTTCCTCCTGCACTTACCATTGAAGCAGGGGCTGTGCATTCTTCTAGAATCTTCTATTCCGACTAAAGAAATCGTAGAATAGGATGAGCCCCTCTGGTGCGGATGAGAAATGAATATCGTGCGAATTATTTAGTATTTCTTCGTAGTAGCTCGAACCCTAATTGCACCCACAACTCTGAATCCCCAGCATTATACATAATTCTTCAAGCCTTGTTTTTAGCTACACCAATTTTCGAGCTGAGCAAGAAATACTCTAGTATTGCATGAAATAATATAGAAACAGATGACCGGAAGGCACAGCAAATGGTAAACTTCTATTTTCAGAGCTCGTATATCGCATCAAGAGAGGAGGTTCAAATCCTCCCCGGCCAATTATCGATTCGGAAGAGCACGAGTTGAATCCAGCTATGGTACCATTTTTTTAAAACTATATTTGATCTCTACCCATTTCATCCGCTACGTTTCCGGATAGAAACACAACATAGATTGATTAGGGATGATGAAATCTCTTTTCCAGTTACTCCTCATCAAGGACTGCTGGGCAGAGGACCAAACAAGGCGACCGAATGCCGACCAAGTGCGCACCCTCATTCGAGCCATGAATACGGGGAGGCGAGTTTGCGTTATTTTTCAGTAAAAAAACGGGGTAGCAAAGCATGAAGTTTGACAAATTTATCTTGGTGACTCTTTCAGGTCTCAAGTGCTCGTTCGAGCAAGTGTAGAGTATAGTCGAGTATACTTCTGAGTTATTCGTAAACTTCTTTTGTTCCATACTAATATTCGGCAAGTATTCCATTCCATTCCTTGTTCAATACTCCCCATAAATGTATCTTTTCCAGATCCGCCAATCTCATGGATCACGTGTTCAACGTACTGGAAAAGCACGCTTCCAATCTGGAAGAGGAGGTGAGATTTCACCTCAACTTCGAAAGCCCTGATTACGATTTCCTATGAATCCGATGTGCACAGCTAACGATCATTTGTAGCCACTTCATTGTCAGGTTGGCGAGCGAATGAAGGAACTGATTGAGGAGAAGAAGAAGTCGGACATTCTACTGTACAGAATGCTGCCAAAGTGAGGAATACTGCAAAAGTTAGGCGAAACATTCAAACATTCGAGCAATTGCAAGAGATTCCCAGAGAAATGTTGACGAAAAGGTCAGAAAAGGGGGGACAAGATCTTGTTCGAATTCGAGATTACATTGAAATATTCACAAGCATGCAACAGACACTCGGGAGATGAATGAATACTGTGGAGAAGTGGGAAAATATGAAAAATTCAGAGGTTTGGAGGACACGAAAGGCCAAAATAGAGCAGAGCGGGAGTGAAATCATCGCCAGAGTGCGGCCAAATCATCATCGAGTCCTTTGCCATTGCACTGGTCCAGACATCGAATACAGGATTGGGTTGCGCCCTCGTATCCCATCATATAGTCTGCCGGCGAGCACTCCCGAATCGTCGAAGTCATGCACCTAAAAGAGATGTTCGATTTTCGAAACTCCACTCTAGACCCACACCAAATTAGGCCCAATTTGTGCAGAGCGGTACCCGGAAAACCACCTGGCCAACATCAGTAGCAACCCCCAATTTCGAAGTAAATAGCGCGTTTCAGGCGCGCGAGTGGGCTAATTTGCCCCCGATTCTCTAGGCAAGAATGGGCACTAATTGGAGACTGAACCTGGAAATCCCTGACTTTTGGCAGTAAACAAGCAAATTGTTGCTGTCGATCTCACAGGAGTCGTAAATCGGAAACAAGCCTGATTGTAGGCATCAGGTGTGTGACCAAAATGTAAACGAAGGATAGAAATAGCTCACCGTCTCTCGCAGAGATCCGGTCCGGAACGGTCGATAACTCGAGCTTTAGCGAGAAGAATTGTCGTCAAAACGACGAAAAAAATTATCAGAAAGCACCGAGAATGCATGGCAGAATCGGCTCACGAGACTTCGTCTGAACCCCCTTCTTCCCTCGCCGCCCGCCTTAGTAATTCAATTCCCGAAAAGAGGCGTCTTTCCAGCCAATTCCCTCGAGGACTCATCACATTTTTGGTACAACGTTTATCCTTTCGTCTCTGGAGTAAGCGGGGGGCCTTAGAGGAACAAAGATGGGCGGTCATTGGCTATTCGGGGGTAAGAGAAGGTTGGGGTCAGCGGCCCCAGACGCCTCGGCCCAGGCCGTTACAGTTGTTGAGGCAGTTGGCGCACGATTTGTTGGTGCGGATTACGCGAATCTCTCCGGAGCGAGTGGGGTAGTACGGGCAGCGACGGAGACGAACGCAGCTGAAAAATACAAAATCTTCAAAGATCTTTAACAATTTTTGTTCTAATCTGGGTGATTTTGAGAGTTTTGAGTGGAAAAGAGTGGATATTTGTATTCGATGCATGTTTTCCAAACCATCGTCACAATTTGCGAGTCAACTGATTGTGACGTAACGAGCACCTATTTCCGCAGTTGGATATTTTTGTAAGCCGTGGGATAGAAATCGCTGCTTGGGAAACTAGACAGATGATATTTCGATCTTTTGATAACGAGCTGACATTTAACATTTCAGTCTTACTAGGAGAACTAGTTGGGAAAATGTTGCAGTTCTCCTTCTACGTCATGCGCAAACATGAAATTTAATGCGCGCCACTTATCCTTGCAATAATGAGCGCGCTGCAAAAGTATCCCTACTTCCATCTTTTCGCCTATCTCATAAAAATGCAACGGAAGCGGTTTTTTTTCATTCCGATGGACGGCATTCAAAGCGCCCTACTCAAGAATCCCATTGTCTCAATCCTACCATCGGAAGATGTTTTGTCCTAATGACGAAGGAATTGAGGGAATTGCTCTAGCAGAAATCGTATCTATTGGGATTAGACTCTCTCAAATGATACAGAATGCGCGGGTGTTGAGCTTATATCCTCAGAATTGAGAACAAATCAGAAAACTGTGAAATTGACCGAGAAGAAATATCACACCAAAATTCAAAAACCATCACACACAGCGAGTAACGAGAAACGTAATCTCAGTTAGGATAAACGGAAATATTCGAAGATATGTTTCATCTTACAAGTCTCACCTTGCTTCGCATCTGCTTGCACTGACTGCACTGATGAAGAGAACCAGGAGCATGAGTAGACTGAGAACCCTCATGTTCGGGCAGTCAACTGACTAATATGAAGAACTCAGAGGATCGAGCCTTGAAGGAGGCGGGATCAAGACGTAGTAGTGGCCTGGCTCGCACCTTTACTGCCGCCTTGCGCTCTTTTCTCTGCTGACTCCGCCCCCTTGAGCTCCTTCACCTTCCGCTCTCATTTCCCGTCTATTCACTGGTCCGTCACCCGACTGCGGACGCGCCAAAATAGATGGGCATGATGTATGGCAGTAGGCAGGACCTACTCATTTCGACCCCTGCGAGAGCCTTTCAGTGAGATGAGTCGAAAACTTCCTCAAAAGTGTGGCATGCGTGATGTTATTGCTGGCTGGCGGAGTTGAGCCCACATGGGACGCGGATGATGAGCAAACACAAAGGGAAGACGCTTACGCATGCAATGCAACCGTAATGAGCGACGACTCTCGCTTTTCCTCATCAATTGGCAACGTCAAGTAACAGAAAGCCGGTGTATTACGAAAAGAATGAAAAAAAAACGAAGTTCACAATTTCAGGCAAGTCGCCGATAGACTCAAGTTCGGCCAGTCAGTCGAACCGGAAACGTTTGAGTGTGTCACCATCTTCTTCTCGGATGTTGTCTCCTTCACAACGCTAGCTGCAAGAAGCACACCCATTCAGGTGAATTTACAGAGGACGTTCGGTTTAGAACGCGACGATGTCATATTAAGTGTTGCCTGCTCCAAAAGTATCGCTGCGCTACAAAGAACATTATTTCCGTGAAATTGTGACCGATCATCTGTTCTAAGAAGTGGCATTATTAGCCTGCCGAAGCCCAATTGAGCCTTAGTATTCCAATTTCAACTACAATTGTTGGACGCTGAACTCGAATTACGGGGCATTCTTCGGGGAAAAGTAGCCGCATTCGTTCGTAGATCCGGGGAAATGAGCAAAATAGCGGGTGACGAACAATGAATCTTCGCACGACATTACCATGTGAGTGGGAACAATGGAGGGAACGCTATGGAATTCGTATTGCCCTGTGTTCGGATTTGTGCCTGGTGTTTACTACAAATTTCTTTTTTTTTGTTCTTGCCAACCTTCACTCATTTTAGGTGGTCGACCTGCTAAACAACCTCTACACCACCTTCGACTCGATTATTGATGAACACGATGTGTACAAAGTATGTGACTCGTTTTCTTCTGAATCTCCTCCCCACTTCCACTCGATTGCTTCAAATTGAGAATGGCGCATTTACCATTCTGGAGCTCCTGCACAGCTCCGGACAATAGGGTGAAAGTGCTTTCGCGCCCTAAATGGAATGGTGTCTCGCAAGGTTGGTTGTCGGGTGGTGATGATGTGGCTATTATGAAATGTGCGGAGATGTGCAGGAGTGCTACCATTCTATCTAATCATATTTGCAGGTCGAGACGATCGGCGATGGCTACTTGTGCGTGTCTGGACTTCCTCGTCGGAACGGAAACGAGCACGCTCGGGAGATTGCCGAGATGAGCAAGGAGTTGCTCGAGGCGAGTGTTGTTGTTGTTGTTGTTGTTGTTGTTGTTGTTGTTGTTGTTATTCAGTACTTGTTATTTCCAGGCAATCAAGAAGTTCCGCGTGCCGCATCTCCCCAAGGAGAAGATCCAGATCCGCGTTGGTAATCATACAGGCGAGTTGTTCGAATCTCTTCCGTGAAAATTCCGTAAACGTAATGCTATCAATAGCAAGGTCTTTGCTGCTACAATAGTATCGTATCGCTAGAGTGAGAGATCATTGATGCTAACTACGAATACCAGAAACGGGATCAGTAAGACCATCTTTGACCACCTCAAGGACTCTTGACTGAACTGTACGAGTGTGACGTTTGAAATAACGTATCGTAACTAGTACAAATGTGCTTCACAACAAGTGACGAAAGCGATGCATCAGTCTTCAGCTGATTGGGGGATTCGAATATGGCAAATCGTTAGATTCATCCGGCGTTGATTACGCCTTGTGACTTGTTAGACGCGTGGTTTCTGACGCCTGAGAGATGCTAAGAGAAGGACCAGATTCTAGAGGGTCCTTCTCTTAGCAGCATCACATGCTAAGTGAAGGACCAGATGCTAGAGTTCAATCACCGAGTCGTCAATTTTGATCCCTCGTAGTGATGAACCTGCAGAAGGAAGCGACATGACAGCCGGAAAGAAGGGGAGGAAATTGGCCGGGGAAACACCCCCGAATAGGATGCGAGCCAAATCGGGAGTAACGATACCGATGTGCTGATTGGTAGTTACTCACTTCCCCGTTGTGACGTGGATTCGCCAAGTTTGTGTGGGAAAACGAGTCGACATCAATATCCCGGGGGTGAGGCATAATCGCTTCCTCCTCTGAAGCCATTTCGCACCGTCTTACAGTGAGCGCAGGGTCGAAATTGTTTCCTGTGTCTGTCTAGAACAGCTCGAAATGAAAAGCTTCGCACATCTGAAAGAACCGAAACGCATTCTCTGATAAATTGTGCGGACCGTAATTCGAATGCATATCAACAATTGAGTTCTTTAGGCCCCTGCGTGACTGGTGTGGTGGGGATCACGATGCCTCGCTATTGCCTCTTCGGCGACTCGGTCAACACCGCCGCGAGGATGGAGAGTAATGGGAAACGTGAGCTTCCTTTTGACGTCACCTAGAGTATCGCATGCAATTGAGCGCACTTTGTAAGACAATTGGGTTCGGACAGTACAATAATTATGCGATCGCTAGTGCAAAATCGAGGACAATATTATGCGAACACAATTTGATTATCTAGAAATCTAGAGTCCAAATGATCACTGAAAGTTGGGTCAGGGAGACGGCAGAGCAATAAATGAGCTTGTCGATTGTTCGAGGCGTCGTTCCGAACTGAAAGCATTGCAGCGATGCGCATTCACATCTCTGCGGCGACCAACGACTTTCTCACTCGAGTAATCGGCGGATATCGGACGGAACCGAGAGGCGAAGTGCTCGTGAAGGTGAGTGGGTACAATAAATAGCGAATTGGAATGTGTCTAGCGGAACGAAAGCGGATGTGGGAGTAATGAATGCTTCACGGGAACATGTTCTGCGGACCAGGGGGGACCAGGGGGCGACGTTTTTTCGGCAAATTGTGCCTGCTGCAGGTGCTAAGGAGAGTGTCGATTGGCCTTGAATATTTTGCAGGGCACCGGCTCGATGGAGACGTTCTGGTTGCTCACTGAGGAAGAGATCGCGGAACGAGAGAAGAATCAGAGCTTCGATTATGCCTAACACTCTTTTATGCAAATCAAAAACTGTAATAATGAATAAAAACTCGTTCACTGACCGTTCTCGTACACAACAATCCAATCAGCAATTTACGGGTTTTATGCTTTCGTTCGAAACAAGCTGAAAATCGTTCTCAGTTTACTATGTTTGAGCACCTGGAAGCCATTCCTGGCATGCTTGAGGTCCACCTGCCATCCTGAACCACTGGCAGCGCGGAGTTTCCATAACAGCGTACGAGATCAGTCGATGGATTTTTACGTCTCTCGTGAGCTCGAACGAGCGATATCTGCTGGGCTGAAAGCGCACTTGTTGTGCGCTTCTTTGTTGCATTCTCTCGCACTCTACTGCCTCGTTCGCATGACACCGCCATCGCAGCGGGTCGTGCGGTTCTACCTCATCTTTATCCAGGTGATCTAGAGTGCGGAACGCAAGAGTTGCTCTCCTCATTTCGCACTCACTTTCGCTCTGTCTGACCGAGAGAGCATTGCGAAACGAGAGACCGTTAAAGTTTTGCACAGCCTTGATACAAATATTGCTCATTTCGGGTCGCTCTATTCATCTTCGACCTCTACATGGACCTTCTCATCGAGCCGATTCCATTGCTGCCTCTTCCAGCCGCCTACTTTTTAGGCGCTCTTTCTCGAGTCGGCGTGCCGTTGCGTGCTTTAATGGTTCGCTTACTAAACAATTATTTCCCATCGTTACCAAATGGTGTTCCTAAACGTCTCCGCTCTATCGAGCGGGGGGGGGGGCTCCTAAACTCGATTCCCTAAACGTCCCATCACCAACTCACAGGCGCTCTTGTGCGGTACGATGGCAGCCCTGGTAACGGCGATCGGGCTCTGCTTCGTCCATAAACATCAGACATTGATGGACGACTCGAGTGCGTTCAAACTGAACAGGGTGAGCGGTCGCTTGCTTAAATTGCGCACTGTTGGCACTTGCGGAGTTCCAAGGAACAACAAATACGTTGCACTCTTGGAGGAATGGAGGGTAGACACTCTTCCGGTGAACTCCACAGGCACCATTCCAGACAGCTTACAATCTGCTGCAACTCGCGTGTTTCGCCTTCTGCGTTTACATGTTCGTCAGTGTGCTCATGTGGCCAGTCAATTTCAGCGACTCGGACATTGCTATGACCGCTGTTCGAGGTTTGATTCCACGACTATGTGACTGCATCTTTACAGTACCACACCAACCTTACATGGATCAAAGAGCGCGGCGATTACATTGTGTTTCAGAAAAATCGGTCTATTCGTGTCGCATCGTACATTTTGTTGGCGATCAGTCATTTATCACACAATCCGAAAAACACTTAAACGTAATTGCTCCAAGGTTACTATCGCCTTTCAAGTTTTCATGAATGGAATTTACTGGCATATTGTATACGTACTCAATACAAAGGTTTTTTTTTGTAGCCGCCAGCTCTAACTTGCTAACATTTACCTCAGAAGTCAGGACAGAGTCTCGCCACTCAACGAATGATCAAACGATCTGTCGTCATCTTGTATGTTCAGGTACGTTTTGCAATGATATTTTGCAGTGCATAAGCTTTTATGCTTAGATTAAAATCCGAAGCTTACCGTAGTAAAAAAAAACAGCTGTGCGCATTTGTAGTAATATCCATATTGATGTAGTAGCAAAAGTTGTGGTAGTATCCTTAGTTATTAAAGCTTCGATCGATAAATAAGATTAAAATCCGCAGCTCTTCGCTCCCTCAATGGTTCTCGGTGCACCGATGTGCGCTCTCTGCATCTTTCTCGCAACTGACACGGGCAATTTCGGTGAGTGAATCAGATTGGTGAATCTATTGATCGCATTGCTTCCAGCGACGTGTCTTGCGCTATATTTCACGATTACCCTTCACTCGATAGTCCACAGTTCACTCCTACTGTTCAATACTCCCGCCTATCTCCAATTTCTCACCTCATTCTGTTCAAGAAGCAACAAAGAAGTGGTGAGCATGGTGTAAAAAGAGGTGGAACAGCTTAATAATAATGAACAATGTTCAGGCTAATAGCGCATCGAAGAATAATACTATGCATGCCCAATGAATGTGTCAAACTTGTTTTATCTCAGTTTGATGGGTGTTTCTTGAAACAACGATAAAATGCTTGTGGCGACGAAACGATAATCCCCAATGCCGAACAGCTGTTATGAACAGCGTTATCTTTAGGAAGTCTCCCCTTTCTCTCATTAGCAGTCTGACTATTTCTTCCTCTTGTAACCTGGTTTTGCTTCAATTCGTTTTATTTTGGCATTGCGGAGGCATTCGATTGCGGCCTGCACTAATATGTGCGAAATGGATTCGGAAACTGTTCAAATATAGTGCACTAATTGCAAAAGACAATTGATTGTTCATCCCGCTCCTTGCTTCCCAACCTACACAAACACCTGAAAGTCTTTGCTACTTACCACGTTAATAACCATCTATCATCTCTTGAACAACCAGTTGAACAGCACGGTTGTTTACAATAGGAAACGAGCTCACTCGATGGATTCTAAACTCGAATTAACGATATCAACTGGGCTTCAGGCGCATTTTATTGTTGCTTCCCTGCTCCATTTTCGAGCGTTCTACTGTCTAATTCGAGAAACGCCTGCTAAACAGCGCGTAGTTAAGTCTATCTCATCTTCATGCAGGTATTCTCGCAAGTGAGAAGTGAAATGAGAAATGATGTGAGTACAAGATCAACAGTAAAATGAAATGAAATTGCAACAAAAATCTTTTATTATTGGTAAATCTTCAAAATGGAAAAATGTTGCCAATCACCGTCTTATTTTCGCATCTTCTTCTTTATGCTTTTCAGCTGCTTTTCCTTGGGCACTTCTGCTCCCGAAATCAGTTGTTCGTAAGTCATTCTTGTTGGCTTAGCCATAGTTTCGTAACCTTTGTCGGTGTTGTCGAGTGCTTCCAGACGATGTTTCACCTGATATTGGCTTCCCTACTGATCAGTTCGCGCGTAACTAACCATCTCCTGGAACATCTTTTATATCTGGCCCAGAACAACGGCTCGGACTGGTGAAGTGGGGGGGGGGGGTGGAAAATGATAATAATAGGGCTGGAGTTCTCTGCGTGTGAAGTGTGGGCCAGATATCCAAGAAGTGATTCCAAGAAGTGAGACTAACATCCTCGCCAACTGGTGGCAGATCTCGGGCAGAAATGGTGGTGAACTGGGCCGACTCGATGACGGTCTTCCATGGATCGTCACCGCTCAGAAGAATGTTGCTGCCAATAATGACGAGAGCACTCTGATGCCGAGACACGGCAACTGTGCAACTGAAGAGTAATATCTGACATCCTACAACGTCTGGTACTTGCGGAGTTCCCCCGATAGAGTGGATATGTTTCACTAACTCCGTAATTTAGAATGCCTAATGCAGGGTTGGTATGGACGGTGGACAGATTCTCTTCCGGTGAACTACGCAACTACCCAACGTCTCCATTGACTGACTAGGCATCATGCAGTACTACTGCGCATGGTGCAACGCGAGAAATATACCGAGGTCTGCTGGCGAAGAAGGGTGTGCAGTTCTCCGATCTGCTGGTTAAAACTACAACGATCGGCTTTTCTTTGCCCTGAAAAAAACGAAGGTTAGTGACTAAATCGATATTTAACCTGTGACGAATCGACTGTGTGCAGTTCGTAACTGGTCTCGAGAACGATTTCCAGCTGCCGTTTCTGCTCCTTGTACAAACAAATAATCATGATCTGACTGTTCACATCCGCAGGAAACATTTCGACCAACCTGAGAAGTATTTTAGATTCACCGCGTATTTCTAGATGGAACATACGCGACGACTGCTTCAATCTCAGACATGTTCCACAGCGATTGATAACCTCCAGACGTTTGCGCGCCTTGATTGCCTATCAGCAGCAATTGGGGCTTCCCCTGCTCAACCAGCCCAATCTCGGTCAGAGGAAAAGATGATTCGATCTAAGGAACAATGCATGCAGAAACTGCTCTTAGTGTTTCACACTAACTTTTCTTGAAATAAGCTTGTGCTCGTAGGATAGTATATTGTAAGGATCAATTAGACGGGGCGGCGCACGATACACTTCGACCAGTTCGATAATGGGTAGACTACCGTTCTCCATGGCGATTGAGAGTGCGGAGCGGGCAGTCAAAAGATGGGCTGTAATCTGAAAAAAAATGAATTTCTAAAATATACATGCTCTTTGAGAAGGAAGAATGTGTCCAAGTCAGTCATAAGGCAAACAATTGCTTTCACCTTTGCATCAAACATGAATGGCGGCAGTTGCTTATCGTCACCAATCAGGACAAACTTCGCTTTGGGGAAGTATCTGACAAGACAGTAGAAAGTGCTCTCAGTGAGCAGGGAAGCCTCATCGATGATGATGCGAGTGACACTGCTAAGTATGCGTCCAATTCCTCTTCCAGCCCCTTTCATAGCGTAACAGAGCGCCAAATCAACGGTAGAGAAGATGATTTGTGGCTCTAAATATCTTTCCAAAGCAAGCTTTGCCTTTCGCATCGAATTATGCCATTCGAGGGTCAACTTGTGTCTTCGTCGCGCGCTCAGAGCAGATTCTGAGTCATGCAGAGCGTTGTCAATTTCAAGATATCGTATAACAATTTCAAGGTCGGAATCATCCGCTTTCGGCATGTATCTCAAATATTCGAACATCGAAAGAAAAGATTGACAATGGCTTACTGTTTATAAGTTGACAACAGTGCCTTGATTCCGAAAGGTGATTCTGAGTCAGCGTCGGTACGCACGAGAGATTTAATGTGGTAGCATCTGTTAAAAACATAAGTCTGAGCTTATCGGCACTTCGATCAAATTAACACATTAACGGACTTGAGGCTATCGATATCGAATGACTGAACTGCTACTGCAAGATTGGCCACGGCCGAATTCTGAACAGCCAGTAATAGTTGAACGTCGCTTGCTCTGAAATGAAAATATCGTCTTCTCGAATCTCCATCTCGTCTGAACCTTTCCATTCGTTTGTTCTCGTTCTCAAGTGAGACGGCCATTGCAGCTGCCACAGTGGTCTTTCCCGAACCAGGCGGAGAACGAATGCAGAAGGCAGGCGTGTCCATTTCATGGTACAAGCCAATCGCCGCGCTCTGGCGTTCGTTTGGCTTGAAGCAATCGGAGGATCGTCGAATTGAGAGGGAACGAGGAGCAGGAAGAGGCTGGAACCATTACTTTTACGCTTTCATATCTTCTGTTGATGTTCATTTTTGAGTACCTGTTGATGTTCATTTTTGAGTTGCATTTTTGAGTACAAATAGTCACTTAGTTGTGGAGGATAGATAGATAATTCGATTGCTCTTTCTTTTGCACTTCCATTCTCACTCTCCTCGATAATTCTTTCAATTGTTTCGATCGACTGTATCGTGATCGAATTGGGCTCACGGTGCAAGGATGCGCTCACCAGAGGAAGCTGTATTTGATTTATGATACTCAGTTCGGTCATGGTACTTACTGGAGTGGGACACCTGCCATTCTTAAACGCAGGGAATTCTGCTTTCATTCGAGGAGTCGGGGCGCATCTGAATTTTATTTTAGAAATTTATCGCTTTCAAATCAGGAACAGTTCAACTAACTTAAGTAGCGAATGATGATGGTTTCCTCGTTTGGGATGCACGATTGAATTGACAGTGAGAAAGATCTCTTTCGTCTTGAGAGAATCATTTGGAAACAGGTGAATCGTGACATAGCTTATTCCGTACACCTGTGCAGTTTTAGATTCATAAGTTGAGCCTCGAAGCACTGCACAAGATTGCGTATCGCCCAATGACTAATACAGCGGGAGAGAGGGAGTGAGAATACTCATATATTTTTCATAAACTCGTTTGTTGAGTTCAATCTGATATGAAATGTTACCTCCGACAACACTATGAGCTCGGGTGGATCTATCTGTTTGATGCGTATGTTAAATCGCTCTGGTGGCGTATTCAGAACACGATAATTGATGCTGTAACAATTTTCACAATTTCTAGTTAAAATTGAAACAAACTTTTCATCTTACCCTAGTTTGAAGAGATGCAGCAGGAAATTTTCAGGAATTATTTGTACTTGCAGTCGTTTTCTTAGTATTTCCTTGAGATGCTCGGAAAGAGCGTGAATCTTGAGAGGGGGATTTGGGATTAGCAATCGTTGCGAGTCCTCTCGTTCACTTGCCTGCTCGGCAAAGATGCCAGTGTTCACGGAAGAACTTCGGACGTTCGCCACTAATTTCGAATAATCTGCTCGGTTTTTCGGAGGCTCGACAGGGAAAATCCAAGCCGAACTAGTGGGAATGAGCGTCGCTTCGTACAAACGATCCTTTTCTAACTTCTGAAAAAAACCAATGGGTGAAAAGACGAATCGACGGTACCTCGCTGCTTTTCTCAAAATCCACAGTAATATATGACGGAGACCAAACGCAAACTGCACGCGCATCTCCCGATTCCTGCAATTCCTTCTCACTTTGCTTTTTGTAATCATTTTTGCACTTTTCTCGCTCTGAAATTACTTTTTTTCCAGCCAGTTGGAGGAGCCAGTTAACCATCTTTTGCAGCATTTTTCGCTTCTCTACATAACGTAAATCTGCTCGGCGCGAGCAGAATGCACCCAGCAGATCTGCATTTCCTCACCATTACGTGTGCGACGTAGATTAGGTCCTCGACTGGCTCGTTATCTTCAATAAGAAGTATCTCAAAGTGCCTTGCCGTCCATCTGATTCGATATTCCTCCTGAACGAATGTAAAATCATTTGAATTCATCGGCTGTATGTTCTCAATACCTGCAGCTTGAGCGAAGGCAGTGGACGCTTCAGCATCTGCAGATCGAATACCGCGAACAGATGGCCCTCTACGCATCCTCGGGGCATCGATGCGGTCTTGACGGCCACGAATCTTAGGTCCTGTCTATCCGGCATGAACACCTCGAAGTGGACCGCTTCGAGCATGGTGTATTCTCCCTTGCCCTTGGCCACGTCCGTATTGCGATAGAGGACGGATTGAACGGCTGATGAAGTCCGTGGCGAGTGGCCAGAGAGTGAATGACGAGCACGAAAAGCGACCACATCCTCTAGAGTCGAACACTCGCGATAGGTCCGGGCGCAGAGTGGATCGGGCGGTGCGATGCTCGATTTTTTGGCGTATTTGAGCGGAGGAGGGTTGCGATTGGGCACGGCGAGGCAGCGACTCTGCTTGAATGCAGTGCGAACGTTGAGATGACGCTCCCATGGGTGGGTAGAGCTCATGGTTGGCATGAAATGAGCAATTATTGCAAGTACATCAATTTTAGGACGAGCGATGGATGAATCAGAGAAGTTCTAGGTAAACGTCATGCCAAATTGATCAAGGCGATTCGAGGAATTGGGGATAGAAGACAAGAACTGGTGAATCAAGCTCTGCGTGTTGTTGAAACGGAGAGAGGACGGAAAGGGGAAGGGAAGAGGAAGGAGAGGCAGAGACGTGCGAGGTATCATGCGCCCACGAATGTTTTCGAGCGAGAATTATCGCGTCCAGATTCTGTTTGTATCTTGATGTGAAAGACTCAATTACGGACGCACGCAGGGATCAACGTAGAGATAGATGTTGACGTTTGAGTCCTAACTAGAGGCTAACGAAAGATGCAGGGACTTCCTCTCCGCGCAATGAGGAATGTGAGGGAGATGAAAAGTGAGAGGGAAGGGATTAAAACAGATTTCCTGTAAGCTCGTTGTAACGTGTAACGAGCCCGTTTATCAATTAGAAAATGTTTGTGTTTCCAATTTCGATGAAAGTTTGTTTGTAGGTTTGTAGGTAAGAATTCCCATCCACTTTGGTCAAATTTTAGTATTTTATATCGAATTCTGATAGTATTTATATAAGTCAGCACTGAACATTTATTTTGCCATTCAAGCAACACTGACCTTTTTTGAGAGATTGTGTCAAGCTCTGAAATCGTGATCGAAATTGACACTTTTAATCTACGATTATTTCTGCCAAAACGAGATTTTCAAAATTGACGTTTTTCATAACAGTTTTTTTTTGCCAAAAGAGACAAGGATCATTTGACACTTTTAACATCGATGAAAAGCGTCAAAACGATCCTCTGCTAGTCCTTTCCGTAACATCTCTTTCATAATGAGTGCGAAACATAACATAAACTGACGAGTTGGATCAAAGATTTCGTTATGTAAAGTGGCAAAGTCTTTTCGTTCTTCAAGGCAGACGATGTACTACGAGAATAACTGCTAGGCATGTGGCTATGGCGGAAGTGACACTATTTCAGCTCCTTCATTATTGAAAATTTCTGATGAGTTTCAAATGGTGCATTTATCAAAACAAATGAAATGTACAATTGAAAGGTGAAATTTGGCAGAAATCATCGCGGTTTTTTCTGCCAAAATTTCCTCTGAAATTTGACATTTTTGATCATAGTTTTTTCTGCCAAAATTATTGAAAATTGGCAGTTTTCTACGCTGTTTATTTTTCCAAAGCCGATATAGAATTTTTTTACTGGAAACCGCTCAAAAACTTGACAAAATCTCTCAAAAATAGTCATTAATGCTTGAAGGGCAAAATAAATGTTCAACGCTGACTAATATTACAAATGTAGTGTTGTACCGTAGGACGACAAACCAATTATTTATTTCAAAAGCTTCAAACTGTTCCGTTCATCATGCGCTCTGAGCCGGAAAAATTCTCACGGCCGAACTTCCAAATCATCCTGAAAGTGATCCAAAATAGGGCACAGGTGTGCTTGTTCGTAGCCATACTGCGCGCGTGCGCTCTCTTTCTCTCCTCTCTCCTTCTTCTCCTTGTTCTCTTCCCTACTCTCCTCTCTCTTTCGCCTCTGTCTCCTGTGCACTGACGAAACAGCTTGGCCCGTTCATGATCTATCAGTTCGGTCTGAGCCTTGAGAGGGCACTGGAGTCTTCTTTTAATCCGAACAACACGTTGGTGCTGAACAGCCTTTTTGTGCTCTCCGCGTTGCCTTTCTCTCACTTGTCTCTCCGTATTCCCATACACTATTCTTGCCTGCTCTCTGCTCAATTTGCTTTTCGTGTAGTGCTCAACTGGACGGCAACGAAAACGCACAAACTGTGCGAGTGGACTTCGCGCTAACGCCGACTAGAGTGGTGAGACGCTATTTGCGTAGATCAGCAATCACATTGTTACGTGCGCGCGTGCTGTCTCCGTCTCTGCTTTCTCTCTAATCTCTCTCTACTCTGCCACTCTAGCTTGTTGTGTACTGACGAAATGGCTGACACCCGAGAGAGGAGGGAGGGTAGAAAGAGCGAAAGATGAGTGGAGCTCGCGTTTATTCTTACTCGCGCTTGTTACTGCTTTGCCGATCCTTTTCTTCTCATAATTGTTTATTATTTGTTTATTAATAGTTTTTTCAGATGCGGGTGGTTTTATTACTTCTTCTCATAGTATTGCATGCGAACACACTCAAGTTTCTCGCGTACAACCCTAGAATAGGTGAGTGTGTGTATTTCACTGCTTTTTTTCACACTTTGAATGCTATAATTAGTTTTTTCAGGAACCAGCCACTTTACGTATATCAGTCGCGCAGTGGAAACGCTTGTAGAAGCGGGTCATGAAGTGGTCGGTTCGTAGAAAAAATCGCATTTGGTAACTTTTGTTCAGGTCGTTCTATCGCCTGAGCTTTCGGATAAAGTCAAGATTGTGGAGACAAAGGGCGCTAGGGTCAGTATTTTCTGGTTTTGCACGCACATTCACTTTGGTTATCATTACTTGAGAAGTAACATGTCTTAGTGTCTGTCTGTCTGTCTGTCTGTCTGTCTGTCTGTGACTAACGTCTGTCACGCTTTCGAAAAATCGCTGTAGGGGGCCTAAAATCGCAACTTTTTTGAATCGCTCTCAGCCTCACGAGCCTTTTGCAAGGGAGGATGCAGGCTTGCAATTCAAGCGAATCTATGATAACCATAACACACTCCTCGGCGTACAACGTAGCAACCGTAGGTTGCTAGATTTCAGATAATCACCGACTTTGTGACAAGTGAGGAAGCGCTTGGAATGGCCGATCAAGCTATGCTGCGCGCATCAGATCTATTTTGGACGTACAAGTCGGATCTGGACTTTGCGGAGGTGAATGGTGCCTAATCTTTCTCGATTGCAAACCAGTTTTACAGATTTTGAACACGATCAACCTCGCTGCAGCCAAGCAGTGCAATGGTATGTGAGCTTCTTTGCGTTTGGGTAGGGTAAAATCGATTCAGCCACTCTTCATACTCCTGGCTTGATTGAGAGACTAAAGGCGGAGAAATTCGACGCTGCTTTCGCGGAGCCGATCGATCTGTGCGGGATGGGTGCGTTGACAGGCGACTTACAGCTTTCAAATTTTCGAAAGTGAACATTGTCTCTCAAGAACTCGCATGCTGCAGGAATTTTCCATCTCGTCGGCATCAAATCCTTCGCAATTATGCTGTCCGTGTCCACTACCGAAGGAACGTTTGGAGTGACCGGAGTGCCAACCGTCCCTAGCTACGTTCCCGGTAAGAACAACTAGTGAACTTACCACAGTTGGCATGTTCAAAGACTGCATGCATTCAAGAATTATCAGCTGTACGAGAAATTTTTTTAGGAACGATGGCTGACTTTCGCGAGCAGATGACGTTCCCGCAACGAGTCGTCAACACTGTCACGCTCGGAATTCTGTCAGTTTTTGCGTTGCTATTTCCCAAATTCACTTCACCTTTGGCAGTTATCACGTATTCGCGTCCACTCGTGCGCTCTTCCAGGACATTTTCGACCCGCTCTACCCGGGGATGCCCCAATTTTACGTGAGTTGTTTCGTGCCCTGAAGCAGCTAACTTGAATGATCAGGATATCATGGCGAATGCCTCGCTGTTCTTCCCGAACTGCGATCCGCTGACGGATTTCCCCCGTCCGACCTCGCACAAGATCGTGGAGATCGGCGGAATCACTGTGTCCGGAAGCGAGGATCAGCTGGATGAGGTGCGTTTATGTTGAAGAAAATGGAAGAGCGTTCACATTTCAGAAATGGAGCTCCATCCTCGGACTCCGCTCTAAAACCGTTCTCTTCTCGTTCGGCTCAGCTGCTCAAGCTAATCGCATGCCCGAAGCATACAAGAAGGCGATCCAAGGAATGGTTGCCAATCTTCCGGAGGTTGGCAATTCTCCTTGCCGATGCAAAGTTACAAGCCAACAGCTCATATTCATCCTTCCAGGTCACATTCATCATCAAATACGAACAACCCGAGGACGGATTCTCCGAGGGTCTGCCCAACATGCTCGAGTCGGCGTGGGTGCCGCAACGCGCACTGCTCAGTGAGCTAATGCACTTTTTATTCTTCACGCATCGTCTTAGCAGACTGTCGTTTAGAAGAATCAGTCTGACAACCTCATGTTCTGGCGAAATAGAGAAACAGTTTGTTCTTTCAGAAGACCCGCGTCTCTCCGCGTTCATCACGCACGGAGGCGCAGGCAGTACCACTGAAGCGACGCACTCGGGCGTCCCGCTCATCGTCATCCCGCTCATGGGCGATCAGGTTCGTTCACGTAGAGGTCGCAAATCGGCACTTGTGGAGTTCCCGCGAAGAGAGCCTACCCACCATCCAACCCTGCCACAAGCCCTGTGTTAGGTAATCTAATGCATAGAATGAGCGAAATTCATTACTTCGGGGAAAACCACAAGTCCCTAAACTTTTGTCCTATTGAGAAGACGAAGAGCTTATTGGTAATCCAAACATCTATCTGTTTGAAATGCGTCACGATGACAAACTCGATTGTTTTAAACCCAGTTGCTTGCAGCTCCGCAACAGCCACCTGATCGAGCGGCTCGGGACCGGCATCAAACTGCCCAAGGAGTCGCTGAATAGCGCGTCTCAGCTGACTGCAGCTGTCAAAAGGATCATCGAGGATGAAAGGTACACTATTCCCTCCCCCTTCCTGGTCGCAAAATTTATTGTCACAGTCACAACAGTCAAGATCATGGGGTGAGGGAGGTTGATCTCCTTCGAATGGTATGAATCTTGTTTGCAGTTTCAAAGAGAAGGCAGCCCTAGTCGCAGCTCAACTACATGAGGCGCCCTTCTCTCCGCGCGAGAAGTTGGTCAGAAACATGGAGTTCATGGCGAGATATGGACCGTTGACGTGAGAATTACTTCTTGTTATCTGGTGATGGCACGGTTTCGAACCCTCGTTTAAGAACCATCGAAGATATTTGGGGATTGGGGTGATGTTTGGGATACACTTCCTTTTTTTGTGTTATGAGAGTTTTTTTTTGTGTTTTTTTGTGTGACGAGGGTTCTAAACGCTCCATCACCGGTTATCTACTGAGAAGGAACCGTTAGTTCAGCTTCACAAAGACGGCAACCACTGAAACACCAACTTCATGATATCGTAATCAAAGTCCCCTGTACAGATTTTCTTCTGAAATCAATGTTGCTTCGAGTAATTATCCATAATTAATGATAGTCTTGATATTGAGGCTTATCGAAGTGGATCATTCGAAAAAGCACTGCGCTTTATGGACTCAAAATTGTCCCCTTTACAGGATGCTCGACCACTACGGCCCGCAACTGTACACGTTCCAGTACTACTTGGTCGACGTCTTCGCTTTTCTCTTCGTTGTTGTAGTTGTGATAGTCTTCTTCATTGGGCTGTGCATTCGGTGCTCACTTCGTCGACTGTTCTCGAGATGTATGGGCAAAGCGAAGAAGGAGTGATAGCGTTCATATTGCAGTAGTACTCGTCTGCAACCAACCGGTAGTAGTGCAAATAAAGAATTTAGTTGTAGCGCATCAATGATGTAATTAGTGAAGCCATGTTTTGGCTCTGTTCGGGTTTATGGGTTCCAACAGAATTGATGGATCCCATCAGAATAGATGGGTCCCAAGGGAATAGATGGGTCCCATCAGAATTGTTGGGTTCCAACAGAATAGATGAGTCCCAAAAGAATTTCAAAGTCTCTTTCAGAATAGATGGGTCCCATAAGTATAGATGGGTCCCAAGGGAATTGATGGGTCCCAAGAGAATTGATGGGTCCCAAAATCATGTATAGTTTTCAGGGGTTGCATTATACGCTGATCATATCATTTGGGAACAATTTTGTACGGATATGATTCACCATTGGTTGCCTGATTTCGTCACTTGGTTTGCCTTGTCCTCTTTCATATAATTGATCATACTGTGTCCAAACAATTACTCCACTTTCCTGCCCCACTCTGTAGTTACTCAAACTGTCCTATCATGAGATTCAATTCGCATTTCTCTCAATTTGCTGGCCAGACGAAAATCGACAACCAATGGTGAATCATATCCGAACAAAAACGGGCCCAAATGATATGATCAGCGTATAATGCAACCCCTGAAAACTATACATGATTTTGGTGCCCATCAATTCTCTTCGGATCCATCAATTCCCTTGGGACCCACCTATTCTGTTGGAACCCATCAACCCGAACAGAGCCCATGTTTTTACAACCAACCTCAGAGTTTCCCAATACTCCCACGACCTCCATCCATCCCCCACAACCATCCCTGCGAGAAAAGAAAACATCATAAAGGGAATCACTGAAACTCATTTCATTTTCACCCTATTTCCCGGAACAGTAAAGAATCGTCAAAAATCTGAAGAAAAAAATTGGACGAAAGCGTAGGCACACTTAAAAATAGACAGAGTCGTCGACATTGCAGGTGAAATGGCCTATGCTGCTACCGATATTTGAAAACCAGACTATATGGTGCTTGCTGTACTCTCAATTACTCTTGTTTCTTCATTGAACCACGATGGCAAACTTCACTCAGCATGTTTCAAACCAGGTACAATGCAAATCGTGAGATGTTGAATCATCAGCTTCCCCACCTCTACAATTGGGATCGGGATGTCTGGCTCGGAATCGTGCACAGGTCAGTAGTTTTTCCAGCAATTTGACTATGTTTGATTCAGCTTCCAAACCTACTACTGCATCACTTCCATGCTAACAGTTCATCCGCTTGTTCTCTATCTCCTTCTCTGGGAGTCCAGCTCGCCCAGCAAGGAAATTCGGCGAGGATACATTGCGAATCAGGTCGCAACTCCGCTCGAAAATAGTTGCGAAATGAATAATTGTTTAGCTCGCGCTCATTTTCTATGAATGGGATCTGGGACTGATCATCCGAGCATTTCCACTGTGTCCATATCCCGCGTTCCATTGCGCGGGATGGCTCTGTGGGCGCGGAATCCACCCTCAGATTCTACTAGTAAGATGCAAAAACGCCGTGGAGGAAATAGAATCACTCTCGTTCTCTCGTTCTCTCATGCTCTCTCGCTTAACTCGGTCGGTTAGAGAAAGCGAGAGAGCGCGCGAAACGAGAGAACGAGAGTGATTTCCTCCACGGCATAAAAGCGCGATTAAGTGTAAAAAAACTTGCAGACAATTCTTGCCGTCGGCGTGATACTCATCATTCCTCCCTTTCAATATCTTCTGATCGTCATGCATCAAAAACTAGTTGAAAACACGACTTCCAGAATTCGTATTTCGAAAAGGTTCACAGAAGACAAGATACTTAGTAGATTCTTTCCTTAAGGACCCAAAATATCTACATGGTCACAATTTGCCTTCTGCTGCTGGCAAATATAGCCGGATTCGGCATTCTCGGCCGTCGTACACCAAAAGCAGATGAAATATTGGCAGTGGGTGCTTTTTCGTGGGGTTAAACGTAGTCTTGTGTGTTCTAAGAGACCGGATCTCGCTTGGCTAGCCGCAAGAGGAGGAGACATTTTCATATTCGGCGATATTGGCGATCCGGAGACGTTTGCTCTCGGTGAGGAACATTTTGGCATTTTAAAACTGCACAAAGTTTGAATTTCATCAGAGTGCTACTTTCTCGGAATCGGAGTCAGCTTGATCTTTCCGATTACGATGTTTCTATCACTTCATGCAATCTACATTATCATGAGCACGAAGGTAACACTAACGTAGCGGACTTCAAAAAACTTGCCAATATTCCAGAGAGCCTTCACGAGTCATACAATGCGCATGCAGATTCGCTTGATCACTGTACTGTTGATACAGGTTCGTGACTGTTGCAAATGCTGACTATAATTTGTCTTTACGCAATTCTTTACAGCTGGTATCAGTATTCAATTTCTACGCGTTACCACTAGCAATACTTATGGGAGGGATAATGTTCGGAACTATGAATTTGCCAGTGGAATTAGTAGCAGTTGGAAGGTCGATTGAAGCGGTTTTCTGAAAATTATTTTCTCCGATAACGCTACAATTCAGATTCAATTTCTCTTCCACCCCACGCCACTGTCTCTAATTTTCCTGCTGAAAAACCAGAGTTTTCGAAGGGTAATAATGCATTTGAGACGACAGTCAGAATAAACGCCTTTCAGATAATTTGGAACAATCTGCGAAAAGTGCTAATCCGGCTTAGTCCGTGCATCGCTCGAACTACTGCAACCGTGCCAAACGATGCGTTCAGTCACTTAACCTCGAGCTCGATAACAAGACCTAACGACGCCTGATTGAACATCACCATTTTCGTCGTTCGTTTACTCGTGCTATTTTCTTTCCTCGTATCCTTTTACGAACCTGGCATTGTTATCAATAAATATCGAGGACTATAATAGATACACGAGAAAACAGCAACCCTCAAAACGACGACGGGGCGCGCGAATTGGTTCGCTATATAAAGAAAAGGACGCCAAGCGATGCAAATTTTGTTCAGCAGGAAAAAATACAAAGATTTGGAGCCGTCAGGGACGGCCCCTGGCCGCTGCTCAGCATCCACGGCTCGTGGCTGAGCGTGTAATACGACAGATCCGTCTGTTCCGTCGTGCAGTGGTACTCGTCGGAGCGATTCTGGCTCGAGCGGTGGTAGACGAGGGTGATCGCGCGTTATCTCTAGAAATCTCCCTCTCTTGTCGCTTTCTAGCAGCATTACACTTTCTTCTCTATTTGTAACTTTCTGCTCTATTTCATTTCAATGAGAAAATGCAGTTCAATTGAGCGTGTTCAATCTCGTGCTTTGTCGTGTTTCTCATGTGCAGTTCATTCAAGTATGCACCAATTGCGCTTTGTTCGATCATTTTCGACTGTAGACAACAATAAACGTGTGAAACAGTGAGCGAGTCAAGTTTAAACTTTTATCTTCTGATGTGCACGTCCTCTCGATGAAAGTTTCCCACAAACTTCATTAGTTTCAGCCTGTTAGTCTTGGTGTGTGCAATTTCTCTTCCCGTCGTAAATAATCATTGTGAACAATATCGAGTCATAACTCATGTCTGATTTTAATATCCGACCGCTGAGCGTTCATATCTGACCAAAACAAGCACATTGTGAATTACCTTCCACTAGAACAACAATCGCACTTCCAAAACACACACAATTCTAAGTCCTGGGATGTCGGGATATAAGGGCGAGGGTGAGGAAGAAAGACGAACGATGTCTTCACTCGAGTACGGCTTCGATTGGGACCGTGACCTGCTGCTTGACGCTGCTTCAACGTAAGATAAACTTCGACTGATTCCGCTCCAGCAACGTGTCTTTTTGGGATACACTTTACTGATTCCTTCTCTTCCCGTCATAGATAACTGAATGAAGGCTTAGTGTGAACAAAACCGAATCATAAATCATTTTAGACTTAGTCCGATTTCCGCCGACTAACAGTTAGAAGTCAGCCTGAGATGGATTGCATTCAGTTTCCGCCACTTCTTCTGGCCGTTCTCCCTCTTCATCATGCATCCTACCGTGCTCTACGTGCTCATCTACCGCACCCACATGGATCGCGAGTGCAAAATCGCCTTCGTTATCCTCAACGTGAGCCAAAATCGCTAGTTCTAATCACAGATCGTGTTTCCAGGTTGTTCACGCAATCTTCGACACTTACAATGGCCTCTTCTACCAGATGTACACCCTACTACCGTAGCCTGTGTTCTGTTGCTCCGGAATCCTTTGTGACGAGCAAACGTCTCCACGTTTGCTGCTGGTAAGATCGTTGAGCGAAGCAGAGTTGTTTTGTTCTTTAGACAATGCTCTCGTTGCTATCCATCGGCCTGAGCATTCCCTATTTGTTCGTGATGATCAGAATCCATCAGAAGATGATAACTGAGAGGAGTCCGTTCAAGTTCAGCAATAGGTGTGCAATGTTTGAGTATAATATATGAAATTTAAGAAATGATGTCATGCTGGTTCCAACAACGTTTATGCGTCAATTTTAGATCACAAGCGACAATCATGATGTTTGTGTCCGCTCTTCTCATTGCAAATGTGTACGGACACGCTGCTTGGTCGGTCGAATCGCCAGACAAAGACGAGATCCTTCAAGTGATTGTTCTTAATAAATTGAGCTCCTCGAACCAGATTCAGATCCGCAGCCTCTCGTGGGCAAAGAATCAGAGCCAGAACTTTCTGGTACTGGGAAAGAACATCGGAGACATCGGAGCCAACCACAAAGGTTTGGTCTGGTCAATGAACTAACATTATTTCTATCTTTCAGAAATGTCCCTGCTCTTGGTGACAATATTTGTGTGTTTTTCTCTCTACATTGCGGTCACATTTCATGTCGTACGAATCGGGAAGGAATCTGTAAATTTGCAATTAAAAACATCATCTAGAACGTGAATTTTGTTCAGTTCAAGAACCTCCACATGTCAAAGACGTACAACCTTCAGCTGCGCTTCATGATCTCAATGTCGATGCAGGTCCATTACACTTTGTTTTTGAAGAATTTGAAGATTTTCAACGATACGCTATCGAAAAACGTGTAGAATTATGTACGAGCATATTCCAGGCTCTCTTCACTACCATAATGTTCGGGCTTCCGCTCGCTGTTTTCTTTCTTTCGCTCGCTACGCCTCTTCCTAGCATCGCCCCTGCTTTCATCATGCCTATCTGTCGCTTCTGCCTTGTCGTTCGTCTTTTTACTCGTTTTGAGCAATTATTTTGACTCACTTCAACCGGAATTTCTCAGATGCTGTACTGCTGCTGCTCGATCGGGCACGCTTCCGTCTTTCTCGCCAAGAATACCTGGTTCACCAAGGTTTGTTTTGCTTTGGTTAGAAATGATGGAACAATAAGACAACCGGGATATAAACATTGGCCCTGAACGTTTATCCCATTCTCGTTTCTGCCTAGCAGCATTTCAATCTTTGTCCTACCTGTAACCTCATCTTCGCTCTATGTACTCACGCACCAACAGTGTTGCAGACACTCGCCAACTAGAAATAAATGAACTAATAATGATTCGTCGAATGATTCGTCTTCGTAACGGCATTAGATGGTCTGATTTCTGAAACCCATGGAATATCATTCTCTCTGTGTTGGTATTGTGCAGATCTTCAAAGGCTAGCCAGATAACAATCTTTCTGGATTGAGAGAAGGGAGCAGTTAATGTATTGGTCATTGAGCCTAATTGATCTATTCTTTGCAAAGGCGCTGGCGCCAAATAAAACTAAGTTGTCTGAAAGTTCTCCTTCTATGAGATCGCATCATAGATAGCGCAGGGATTTCCTGTGATGGTTCATTCAGTTCGTAATTCCTCTCGGCTATGCCCCTGCCGGCCTTTATTCACTGGTAGGCAGAGCATACAAGTTGCATAGTTGTGTTTGTGTTTCAGTTTGGCTTTTATCGTATGGCTGGTCTGTCTCAGCATGTTTGTCTTCCGAAAGAATCTTCGCATCTCGCACAATATCATTGGATTCGGTCTCGTATTCGCGCCATGTGAGTTTCTGTGGATTAAATGCTCTATTTTGACGAAAGATAAAGTCATTTTAGTATGGTACATGCGGTCAGATTTCGGCCTGTTGTTCAGTGTCAAAGGTAAACATCCAAAAATTATCTTTAAAAATAAACACAGTAAAAAAAGTTCCAAGCGGTTCCAGGTGACCGGCCTTACCGGTGTACCCCACCAGGTTTGTCGTCTCACGACTTCTGTAAAACTGCCTTGATTGTGGTTGCAACTTTACTTTACCTTAACCTTTTCCATGTGGAACTGCACTTTCTGGTATTTATCTCTACAATGCATATCGAATCTCTGACGACGAAATCCGCTTCTTCTTCATGCAAAGTGTCGATGAAAAGTGAAAGCCGGTCTCCATCGTCTCATGGTCATGACTATTTCAGACAGTCCTTGCAATTTCTTGAAGATGATGCTTGGAAAACTGTCGAAACAACCTGTGTGTGCCCTCTATCCACTCTCATTTCTCAGTGCACTGTTGAGGTTTGCCTCTCTCATCCATTAAATGATGTAATCGATGGTATTCAGGCTCATCTCGGCGTAATTCGCTCGAACTTCTCGCATTCCCTGATATTACGTGTGCCAAGAGGGACAGTGGAGCGCGAGATTGATGTTATGTGAGCTATAATTCAGATCATTTGCACATTATTGAATGTTTCAGTGATGTTCGGCCCAAATCTAATTTGCCAAATCGAGAATATCCATACATTCACAAACTAGGAGTTTGCGTGCAACCAATCTACTTCCATGCTGATTTGCCAGTGTCAGATAATTTTCAAGATCTCGAGCAATCAACGAGTTATCCTTTCAGGTTCATTCAATTTTTCGAATACTGGACAGCTGCAGGGGCTACTAAATTTTTCATTTACCTGCAATCGGCGACTCCTCAAGTGAGCGTATCTTAATCTTCTCTATTATTGTCTGATTGCACAGGCTCGGAAAGTGCTTGAATATTATTCGAAGCTCCTCGGCTCCAAAGTCGAGATCATTCCTTGGAGTGATCTTCCTGTCCCTGCGAAAGACAAAGGCGATTTCTCGAGGGACCCGAATACGAGAGTGTTCAGAGCAGGGGCTTATGCAGCAATTAACGATTGCCTGCTTCGAGCGAGGTTTGTCGCTTTTTTCTCGGTTTTTCGCTTTTCGAAATCGAAAAAATTGGAAAGTTTGCAGATGGCAAGTGAAGTTTCTCGCAATGTTGGATGTTGACGAGATGCTTGTTGCTGAGAATGAGAGGAATTTAGTGCATGAACTTGAGTGAGTGTTCTAATATTATCTGCAGTTAGTGAAACTTCAGCGAAATAGCCGACCTGAACCCCTTTGCTGCCACTTTCTCACTGAACTGGAGCTATGGAGTTGTGGAGGTGTGAAATGTTTTTTTTTTTCCTTTTTTATCGAAAACATGACTCAGGATAGCAACAGCCATCCCATTCAATCACCTCGTAACATCTCGTTCGATGTGCTTAGAGATGTACGAGTATTATCGAGTTCGACCGTGATGTTGGACTACGCAAGATTGCGGAAGATCATTCAACGACCGGAAAGAGTGAGTCATCGCGGAATTACGAAATGACACGATGCTTTAGGTTCGAATAACTGATATTCACAATACCATTGTTAACGAAAACATTCCTCTCCCTGCTAACTGGACGGTGAATTTTTGAGTAGAACAGTATTTACGATAACATTTTTGAGACTCCGATCCCTTACGAGACAGTGGAAGTCAATGCCACAACTCTGAGTGTTCTGCATCTGCGGTAAGACGAACTTTCAAAAGGCTGAATTTGGAGTGGTTTAGGCGGTTCAATCCACGTCACTTTCCTTCAACTATGAACAACTCCGTCAAGGCAAATATCGATGCAAAGATAGTGGAGAAGATGATTTCCAACTTCAAGCATAGAGAAGCGTTGCTAGGTATGTTTCCAAAATAGTGCACCCGAATTAGAACACCTTTTCGGATCTTGACATGGGCCAGTGGTGGCGTACTGCCGAACAAACAATGGCTGAGTTGGAAGGTTGTCGGAAAGAACCATTCAATCTCGGCACTAGAATTGGCAAGGGACACTGTCGATCACTGGCCAACTGTGTGCCGACACTAAGCAGTGCGGAATCATTCGTCCAGGTTCTTTTTTCTTACATTCATCGTTTATCTGAATTGCCACCCTTGGGGACTTGAGCCTACCAATTTCGTTACATATGGAGTTCTCCGGAATAGTGTCTATCCACAATCCAACCCTGACCACTGACCGAGTGTTAGGCAATTCGACTTATTGAATGGGTGAAGAATATGAGGCCGGTTGCGTAAGAATCGAGCAAATCAATTAGGGTCTGGTACAGTGATTTTTGATCATATTGCCAAAATATGGGAAACGACGTTTTTGAGGGTAGTGATCACCATGGTCAACTTCATTTCACTCCAACTCGATCGGTGCAGAAGTGTAGCAACCATGCTGCATGACACCATTTTTCAGCTGCTCAGTTCCCCTATGACCGATCGCTTTGAAAATTTCACCGCGTATGTAAACGACTATGGCCAATCGCTTCATAATATTTGGATTTCATGAAAAACATGCGTTCGATTTTAAAACCATTTTTCTCGAATACTAAGGCCCAGTGGAACTAGGTTTTTGCACCGTTGC
>LS499885.1:144261-173281 GCA_900490845.1 Pristionchus japonicus | reverse complement strand
GCAACGGTGCAAAAACCTAGTTCCACTGGGCCTTAGTATTCGAGAAAAATGGTTTTAAAATCGAACGCATGTTTTTCATGAAATCCAAATATTATGAAGCGATTGGCCATAGTCGTTTACATACGCGGTGAAATTTTCAAAGCGATCGGTCATAGGGGAACTGAGCAGCTGAAAAATGGTGTCATGCAGCATGGTTGCTGCACTTCTGCACCGATCGAGTTGGAGTGAAATGAAGTTGACCATGGTGATCACTACCCTCAAAAACGTCGTTTCTCATATTTTGACAATATGATCTAAAATCACTGTGCCAGCCATTGCTTGATTCTTACGCAACCGGACTCATTTTCTGTGGAACACCACAAGTGCCTCCTCATTACAGGAACCATCAGTGTGGACGAATGTTGCAAGCAGGCAGAAGTTCATCCACTACATTGTCTAATGGATGCACAGCTTCTCTGTTTGTTATTATACAATGCTCTTTTTGTTTAAATACTTTACTTATAGTTGTTGAGAAAATTGCATAAATTTCGTAGATAAATATTCGTTGTCGTTCCTCTTTTTGTCTGTTAGGCCTGTCGCGGAGCTGGTTTTGTAGTCGAAGAGGGCGTTACAGTGCTACTTTGCGCTGTGATAGGGATTCGAAGTTTTCGAAGCATGTTAATGAACGCCTTCCTGTACCTAAATTCACTTCAATCAGTTTGACCGGTCAATAAAGGAACCAACCCCGAAATAAGAAAGATAACAATGTACGGATCGAGCACCGGGAAGAGTGCAGTGGACATGATCAGCACTGTGCCGAATCCTCCCAGTGAGATACCTGGAAAAGTTGTTTTGTGCTACAGCTCGCATTCACTAGACATCAAGAGATATAATTGAAAGCGTGCGACCGGTCAGTGCGATCCCACACTCGTACCTGTGAACCGAACAGGTTGTGCTAGGATACGTGCCCCTACCTGTAAGCGGAACGAGGAAGATCATCGCCAGCGGAGTGTAGGAGGTGATGGTGGGGATGATGGTCTACAATGTGAACATTATTCCCACTGCTGAGTTGGCTTCATAAAGCTAAAACTTAATTAAAAATGGGCTTACCTGCCACAGAAGCGTGTTGAACAGCTGCTTCTGCAATCTTTTCGTCGCTGGGGCGAGATTTCCTCTGGAAAGAACATTTACTTATCGAGGAACCGGTTCACACACACGTGAATTAATGTTTTCCCAAGTACCGAATTTCCCTGTCAGTGGGAGAGCAATACTAATCTATGTGATCTCTCGCCGTCTCAAAATGAAATATCCCCCTTTTTCGACGAGCAGAACTACCGTGTTTCGAAATGATAAAGCGAAATTGTTGGTTTTTTGACTCACACTCTGCTGTCGCTTAGCTCCAGCACAATCCTGACGATGCACAGCACAATTATCAGTGCCGTCGTGAAGAAGAGCACGATCACTAGCCCAATGACGAAAACCTCCCACTGAATCCACTCTTTTTCACCGCTTTCGTTGATTGTCTACAAGCAATTGTTTTGTCTTTCCAGCTTGGAGTCCACGGTTTACCCAGTATATTATTCCCAGGTAGCCAGGCATGTTCGGTGCGAAGAGATCGATGTTGTAGACTTCCTGAGATTCATCGCACTGTAGTATGCTGGTGTACATAGATGTACTCCATCTTGATTTGCACATACTTTGAGCACGGGCGCGAACGCTTTTCTGGAGACTTCGTTCGGCAGGAGTCCCATGAAGCAGCAGAGCAGGATGCCGCCTGCAATAGTGACAGCTAGAGAAGATAAAGGAAGAGGGAAGAGTGAGGGGAGAGGGAGTATTCCTTCCGGAAGAGTGAGAATGAGCGGTCTCTCTTCCGGAAGAGTTGGAACTCTTCCGGAAGAGTAGAATGAGGGTTCACGCTAAGAAGGTGTATTTCGATTTTAACGTTGAGTAATTGATAATCTTTCATGATAAGAGCATTACGATTCTTATATCACAGAGGATAGAAGAAGCGCGTCCGTATACCGTAATAATGACGATTATGAGGGCTCTGCTACCCTTCAAAATGGCATGAAAGAAACGATTTCTGACACAGGGTCTATTTCCTAGCTATGTAGCATGATTATGGGTAGCCTGATTACAGAACAGGGACTTTAATTTCGCTCAAACAATCTTTTGAACTCAAGAAAACGCTCTTGAATAGGGGGGGGGGGGTAATCAAAACTCTTCCAATGACTACGCAAATGCATCAGTACTGACTTATTGATACGTAATTATGCAAATATCAAGCACAATAGCTCGAAATCCAGTCAAAACCGGTCTAAAACGCGCGAATACCGTATCTACTCTTCCGGAAGAGCTCTCACTCTTCCGGAAGAGTTAATCCCCTCCCTCTCACTCGTCGTCTCCCTCTCATTCCTCGTTGCGCGGAGAGGAAGACCCTGCCTTTCACTCTTCCTTTATCAACTCTAGTGACAGCAACTTCAGTCGAGAATCAGAAGTTAGGGAGCGAGTGCAGGTAAGCGACGGATTCCGCTGATCTTTCTGCAGATCCTCATCCAATACATGACACGAACCCACAAAGATGACGTCAGCGAAGAATGTAACAGTTAGCCAGCTGCGCCAAGGATTCTGGCGGAACCCCGAGAGCCAAGCAGGACTAAAATCAGCACGTTCATCGATCTGAAGTTTGGGTGAACCTGCACAGCATCACGTAGCGATAGACATAGTGAAACGCTAGCAGGACAAAGGTCTGGTAGAAAAGAAGCACCCATATGAGGCCTGCGAATGATAACTTGATTGAATAATTCAGAAATGATTCCGAACCCGCTCCAACACCAGTCGACGTGTCATCATGTAGGAATCGATAACCAAAGTAGATGTAGCCGAATTCGGTCATGTGGATTGCCTAAAGATCACGCATTCGTTTATAGGATAACCATCCTTTTTCCGGAGATCATGTATACTTTAGGGAAAACGTTGATGTGTCTTACGGGAATCAATGCGAGATGCACCAGAGAAATGAGCACATCGACAAAAGCAAAGATCAGAAGGAGATAGCGGTACGGTCCGACCTGGAAACTTTACTTTTATTTCGCTCCATCAAGCACTCATTATTTCAGCTTTTGATACTTCCGGGTGCAATGCACCTATTCGTGGGTACATATTCACTCATTCGTGTGCCCTGTCGTGCTTATTCATGAGCCTAGACTGCACCCGTTGATGTATAGGTGTGATGTACAGATACATCAACGGGATCTATGATGGGGCGTGGGGTACAAGGATGTCTAATGCATTACATGAGCGAGATGAGTCACGGAGAGGACGTAGATCAGCAGAAAGTTGCTGACGCATGAGATGACTGTTGTGGTGAGGGAATAGGTCTGGAAAACCAGGATACAAAGTTGGAAAAACCAAAAAGGGTAAATTGATAACGCGATAAGTAAACTCACATGGTAGAAATCCTCACTGACAACGGAGCCGTGCATGGTGAAACAGTGTAACTGTGTTGTTTTCCTTCCTGGACAGACGCCACCTACAGAGTCCCGTGTCGGTAGTACTGAAGTGATGACAAGTGGGCGGGTCAATCAGGTAGCACTGAGTGCGAAAAGCAATTATTCAATCAGTCTTTAGGGTGGGAGTTTTGTACGGGAAAATGAGAGCTTGAGAACGTTAGGACTGCCTTGAGAATAAGCGGTGAGAACTCCTCAGGTTAGATTGAAATCATGTTATGAATCAAATTGTAGATTTTGAGCACAATAGATGAATTCAACAAGAGGGCGGGGCATATGTTGTATGTAAATTCTCATATTATGAAAACAAATTTGGGGATGACTAAGTCTTTTTTATGCCTTGATGTTTTCTCTTCAACATCTATAAAGATCACAGAAAAGATCTACGTGAGAAGAGTGTTCTCGGTATCTTCAAGTCCTAAGAATAGGGAATTCCAAATAATAAGAGATCTTGTTCGAATGACTCAACGAAGCGTAGAGTTCACTATCTGTTTGCTAATCTTTCAGAAAAGTAGCGACAGAAAGAGAAATGACTCATAACAACGATCGGTAGAATGACTGCAGTGATTGCACCTATGAGCCCGTTCGCTTAAGAGTCAGACAAGGGCTGGCACAGCCAAAAAGGTCAATTCTCTGAAACTGTGTGTTTTGGGATTCTCGACGATGCTAAAGAGTGTGGACGTGGTCATTTTTCATTTTGAGCCTCCGTTGGCTCCAGAAGACGTCGCGTCGAAAACAGAACTTCTTCTATAGCGCCTTCCTCTGAAGCGCTAAAATTAAGAGAGGGCGGTTCCAGACCTCAAATTTGATGGCGATCACGCCTGATATTTCCATTTTTCATTATTTTCAAAAATAATTTTGTTACACAATGTAACATTTGAATGAATCATTTGTGGAAGGAGAGACCTGTATAGGAATGACTGTAGTGAGGCGCTGATTCCAAAAATATTTTTTCTAGAATTTTTAAAGACATACTTTTCGAATGATCAAAAATAAAGTGATCTGAAAACGACGTGCTCTCCCATGTTTACTCCCTTCCCTGACCTCGCTGACCTTCCCTCCCCTTTGATCTACCCTCTTCCTCCCTCTCATCGGCCTCCCTCCTCTGCGTCTCTGGCGCTCTCTTCGCTCTCTCACTTTCACACACTATCTCGCCTCTCTCCATCTGAGTGTCTACACCCTGGTGTGCTATCAAAACTTGGAATCATGATCGTTTTGGGGGTTCCGAAGTTGACTCCAGGCCGGCATCAAGTCTGCACTTGTGGTTCTCTCCATTTCTCCTACTATCTCGCACTGACTCGTTCTTTTATAAGTTGATTCCAACATGAGATACTGAACCGCGGTTCTTGATTCCAACTAGGGTAACCGAACGAGAGAATTGGAGAAAGACACAGGGCGACACAGTGTGAGACATGGAGAGTGTCGAGGCGCTTCCAAATTGCCCCAGGCGTGGAGACAACTTCGGAATCCCCAAAACGAACTTGATTCTAAGTTTTGATGGCACACCAGGGTGTAGACACTCAGATGGAGAGGGGCGAGATAGTGTGTGAAAGTGAGAGAGCGGAGAGAGCGCCAGAGACGCAGAGGAGGGAGGCCGATGAGAGGGAGGAAGAGGGTAGATCAAAGGGGAGGGAAGGTCAGCGAGGTCAGGGAAGGGAGTAAACATGGGAGAGCACGTCGTTTTCAGATCACTTTATTTTTGATCATTCGAAAAGTATGTCTTTAAAAATTCTGGAAAAAATATTTTTGGAATCAGCGCCTCACTACGGTCATTCCCATACAGGTCTCTCCTTCCACAAATGATTCATTCAAAAGTTACATTTTGTAACAAAATTATTTTTTGAAAATAAGGAAAAATGGAAATATCAGGCGTGATCGCCATCAAATTTGAGGTCTGGAACCGCCCTCTCTTAATTTTAGCGCTTCAGAGGAAGGCGCTATAGAAGAAGTTCTGTTTTCGACGCGACGTCTTCTGGAGCCAACGGAGGCTCAAAATGAAAAATGGCCACGTCCACACTCTTTAGCATCGTCGAGAACCCGAAAACACACAGTTTCAGAGAATTGACCTTTTTTGGCTGTGCCAGATGCGTGACGATTTGCTCGATCCTTATGCGAACAGGCTCCTAAAGAGAGAGTGAGAGCCTTGAACGTTCTTCCAGGATTATTTATCATAGCGGAATGCAAAGAACACAGATAGGTTGATAATTTTAACTATCCCTATCATTTCCTCATCTCAATCTTCGCAGGAACATTAGAAAACCGCGAACGATGTTGCGTTACAACATCTGCTAAACTGGTTCTGACCTATTCAGTACCACAACCCGAGCCAGAATCGTTCCGTCTTTCCATTCTTTAGCGCAGCGCACACGATGCCGTCCTCCTGGAACCCGCTCAGCCACGTGTCAAACACACCTTGCAGCGACCACGATCTGAAAAGATGCACCATCGTGATCCCATAGAGCATATCTCAGCAGTGAGGGCAGTGGTAAAGGTGTATGGGTTCGATTCCCCAGGAATACGTTATGTTCGACCATCCGTTCTGACCCGTCCTCATTCCTGCTCGGCGTCCACTGCTCCGTCGCGCCCGGTCGATCCACCAGACCGACGCGACCGTCCCGATGAGCGGTGAGGAAGGCGCGGTGGACGGACTTGAGAATGATCTGAAGTGGCAAGCTTGCTCAACCACGCCATTTCTAAACCCTGGGGTTGTTCCCATAAGCAGCGCGATAACCTTGGATGAGAAAGGCTATGCTCACCACATAGAGCGTTTTACGAGATTCATGAAAGATACATATTTCGGCTAACACATGCGTTTAGTGGGAAACATGTTTAGTCAAAGCTATCCCTGTTCGGCTGACCTTTCCTCCTGGACGCTGCTACAGAACTCAGTGCTCGCACGCCCGACAGTGCGGCGCGAAATCCGCGTACAGCTCACGATGGCCAGAACGTCCCTGCAATTCGGTTCAATCACTCTTCAGCACCTATTGCACTCAAATGAATGCCCTAACTCATTGTTGATGGCACAAACTGAAACGCAAAACACGATAAAAACCACTGCTGATAGTTGTGACCCCGAAAGAAGAGAATATGAAATTGTCCTTCCTCAATGATATTTTCCCCAAAAAGGTATTCACAAATCACATTTATTCCCATGTAATACGTCTGTGCTTCGATTTCGCGCTCTACAACCTCGACTATAAGCAACAACTTATAGGTACAACTTCGATCGCAACATCATTTTAAATAACCGCTCCCAAAAATAGTAAGTGAATCATTCGTGCAGGGATATTTTTGGCATTCTTTCAAAGGAAAATAATGCCAGTTCAAGCGAATGGTGTTGAATGGGACGAGCTTAGACTTCCTGAAATGGGCTTTATATGCATATAAATATGCTAAAAAAGTTATCACATCCAGTGCGCTGAGATGACGACGGACTTTTGAGAGATCCTGATTTTTTTAAATATTGACATCAGTACTTATGGATCTTACTGTTGCAGACAAGCAGGAGTCGACATTTCCCAAGATATTTTCTTGCAGAGCGTTTATTTTATCTGAAACTTATACTATGATAAGCTATGTTGTTATTTGCACATACGTTGCGAGAGATGTAAGAATCCAGTTATTGATGCTTTCTAAAAATATAAGTTAGATTCATTTATTCGTGTGCGGCCTTTCACAGACGTTTCTCGATTACCCTCATATAATTTTCGTGTGTTAAAAGTGATAACGTACATGGATTTCAGAAATGACGGCTGAAGGTAACTGTTCCGTTAATCCGATTACGTTTTCAACCTGAATTACGATGAAATTTTGAAGTAAGACATATCAAATACCTGCTCATCTGAACATTTTCCTTTCGCGATTTCAGCGATTTGCATGAGCTCGGCTACAATGAAAATTAGGATAAGGCTGTATGAACAGCTCTCGCAATTCGAAACATACCTCGTGCTTTCTCCGCCCTCTCCTTGAATGCCTCCACGTCGTAGGCATTCACATCCAGACAGTACAAGGAGAAGAGCAAAGCAACGCACAGTGAAGAAGTTGAGGTCATTCTTCCTGAAGAAACACTGTGAGGTAAACTTGAAGAGGGAAGTTGGCGTCTATTCTATTTTTTTCGAAATATGAACTGTGTTTTGTACCGATAAGTCTGATTTATACTGTAGCAGTTGATAGAAAACACTGATAAATCTGCATAGTCATGTGCGGTGGTAGAGGAGAAGGGAGGTGAAACACAACATACGATGCGGTGAAACATAGATCACTATTTGACACTTTTTCCGTTTTTCCTTTCTTCCTTTAAGATTTTTATATCAAGCACCTTTTTCCGAATTCCTTCAACACATTGGATATTCCTCTTTGTCCAGCTAATCCGGTGTGCTTTATAACTAGTAGTCAATCTGTAGGATCTAGCGACGTATCTGGCCGCTTATCTTCAAGCAAACATCAGTTTAATGTTTTCCATCACAGCTCGACCAGCTCATTGATATTCGATGGCACGGGATGCCAACATGGAAGGAATACAGTGGGACGAGGAACTTGGCAGATTCTCCTTTTCATGGATCTCGAAAACCAAAGACTGATCGAGTCATCGGTTTTTGTTCTTCATTCTATTGCGCCTGTTTCATACATACATCACAAATTCTAAAAAAATTTCTAAACTAGAACAAAGGTGCCAAACTAGAACAAACTAGAACAAAGGTGCCAATCTGCTGTCCGTGAATACTGTAATTGAAAAATTTAGCGTGAAAAACGGTGTGCTACTGTACGGCACCTCGAGCACAATATTGCATGCAATGACTCACGTCGACATTCTGAAAAAATAATTTATCCAAGCCAAACAAGTACACCCGTAGCCGATAATATGACAAACAGAAGGAATGATACATAAACAACTATGAGAAGAATTCCGTAGACTCGCTTGAGATGACCCCGAAAAATGATGAGATTCGCTGCAGTGAACAGGAGAGAAATGAACATGAATGTGATCATGATGAGCGAAGTTCCGTTCATGGAGATCTGAAAAGAATCGAAAACGTAGCATTTTCGAAAATCCCATTTCAAAGAGCTACAGATCAACAGTATTTTGGGCTGTGGAAACTGGGTTGAAATTGGCGCAAGTATTTCGTACATTTGTCGGTGACTAGAGAAAATGAGAAGAAGATAACAGAGACTATCTGAGAGAATTTAGAAACTCGCTTAAGGAGCCGTACTAGGATTTTTGACACATTTCTCAAAAAATTGCCCTAGGGCCAACTTTTCGCGTAGATTTCAAAAATCGACCTTACGAGGTCGTATCTTTGACCCCCAATTAGTTACAACTACCGTAACCCTAACAACCGAATTCTGTAACATTGCGAATACGACTTTAAACCCCCACATATGATAGTAATTCTTGTAGCTCTCGAAAAAACAAACATTTTTGTGAAAAAAATTTCGAACATTTTTTCGTTGAAAGTTTTTTTTACGAGTTTAAAAATTTGTGTTGGCTGCCGTGTAAAATTTTAACCTTATTGCTAAAAATTTTTTTTGGTCAGTTTTTCCGCGATACTTTTTTACACCTCTGTGATTTTTTTGGGAATTTTTGAAAGGGACACATGTGGAGAAAAATGAGGCCGAATGAGCCGAACCACGTTTTTTTGCTGATCTGGAGTTGCAAAATCGACTTCATTGCATGTTTTTGGTATCGGAAATGAATGATCTGTTGCGTATGGGTTCAATTAAGCTAAATTCAGTTGATATCTTGTTCGTCAGAATCCTAGGATGAGTCCAAGGTTGAGGCCAAAATGTGACTTTCTAACTCATTTCAGCATTCCGATATCGCCATCGTTTGTCGTGTTTCACGTTTTTATAATGTTTGTTTCGCAAAATTTGAATGTGTTATTCGTCTTTGAACTTTGGTGATGGTCACATACAAGACGAAACACGACAGATGATGGTGATATCGGAACGCTGAAATGAGCTCGAAAGTCACATTTTGGCCTCAACCTTGGAATCATCCTAGGATTCTGACGAACAAGATATCAACTGAATTTAGCTTAATGGAACCCATACGCAACAGATCATTCATTTCCGATACCAAAAACATGCAATGAAGTCGATTTCGCAACTCCAGAGCAGCAAAAAAACGTGGTTCGGTTCATTCGGCCTCGTTTTTCTCCACATGTGTCCCTTTCAAAAATTCCCAAAAAAATCACAGAGGTGTAAAAAAGTATCGCGGAAAAACTGACCAAAAAAAATTTTTAGCAATAAGGTTAAAATTATACACGGCAGCCAACACAAATTTTTAAACTCGTAAAAAAACTTTCAACGAAAAAATGTTCAAAATTTTTTTCACAAAAATGTTTGTTTTTTCGAGAGCTACAAGAATTACTATCATATGTGGGGGTTTAAAGTCGTATTCGCAATGTTACAGAATTCGGTTGTTAGGGTTACGGTAGCTGTAACTAATTGGGGAGCAAAGATACGACCTCGTAAGGTCGATTTTTGAAATCTACGCGAAAAGTTGCCCTTAGGGCGTTTTTTCGAAAAAATCCTAGTACGGGCCTATCTAAATTCTCTCAGATAGTCTCTGATAAGCAACGCACTGGAACACTTCCGCCACCCTTGATCGTAGCTATCGTGAACGGCAACCCGAAGCCGATCAGGACGTCTGCAAAATGCCTTTCAATACGTTTCATTCAATGCCCATTGACCGGCTCTAGCGGTCCATTTATCTTGGTGTATCCGGAAAATAGGTTAGCTCACTAAACAACGGTCCTCCGGTCGCGGCGGCCATGCCCATCCGCGGGAATCCCTGTCGTGCGACGCAACTGTCTGAGACGAGATCGCCCACGCAGTTGGCCCACGAAATCACCGTGAGACCGAGAATCTGAGAGCAAACAAGGTTTCCTCATGCACTGTTTGCTTAACCCAATTCTGATGAGAAGTCAGCAGTTCTTTTATGGCTTGCCAGTCAGGGCTCAGACACACGCTGTTACGTGGCACAATTCTGCCAAAACTCGAAAGAGATTACCGTTTGGTCAATCCCCGACACCTCTCGAACCGTCATGATCTCATTCACCACTTCATCTCTAACTATTTTTACGGGCTTTCGTTCCACTTTTCGGTAGCGCTTCTTGATGGAATTTCGGAAGAAGATCTTACTGCCTGATCAATGCCTGTCACGACGCCGACCATGGTCACTGCATCGACGACTTCATTGGAGATGCAGTACATCCAGGACACGGACATGACAAAGCCGAGGAGCGAGTAGATTATCTGAATCGTAGAGTTGTGTTAGCAAAATTTAATTTAATTGTTCACTTTTCTCAACGACCATTGCTAAAAAGCGGGATATCTGTAGACGTTGCGTTCCCGTACTCTACCCAATGCGTTAGTCGGAGCATTTGAGTAACCTTTGGCGCTCAGTACCTTGTAGTGCCTCGGCTCTTCATCCATCTTTGTGAAGATGAGAATGAACACAATCAGAGCGATCGATACAATAGGAGCGTAGGCGTAGAGGCCCGGCCCGCCCTCCACTGGCGTGATGAGGGTTACTGCAGATTTCTCCATAGATGAAGTTGAAACTAGGATAATAGATGCTTTCGAAAACGCTTACACTGTGTGTTAAAGAGAAAAGACTGTGGCGAGAGGATGGAAAGAATGATTGCAACCGGCTTGGACCAGGAAGCAGTGGAGAGCGGAACGGTGAGCTTGAAAAGGGTGACGAGGGGCCACTGCAATTTTCAATGACTGAGCATCTTCATGAATCTGAGATTATGAAACGAACCAGAAAGTACGTCTTGATTCGTTGAAATCGCGAAGGTTTTTCATCGTCAAACTGTGGAGCGAAATAGGAGAGGAGGTCGGATACGACTCCCTTCGTACCGGTGAGAATGATCTCTGAAACATTAATTTTCTCAATATTTTATGTCAAAATTCGTCCCTGAAGTCACATACTGTTGATAGATCGCTTGTGCTTCTGTGCCTCCTGGTGCGTAATGATGAAATCGTCAGAGTTGTCCTCTTCCTCGTTCTCGATTACGATTTCTACAAAAGTCTGTTTAAGATTTAGTGATTCAAGGATTTTTGGCACTCTTTATCCCGGAAGATTGTTTCACTACTTCCTGATTTGAGTTTTCCTAACGGAGATTACATACTTTTCCTCGGAAGTAAAGTACCGATTTTTTCGATTGTAAGAATGTGAAAACGTACCATGCGCAGTGCCAGTGAACGACGATATCACCACTGATCGACGGGAAATGGAAGAAGCGCTTCGTCTCTGCACGCCAAGACGATCGATCGGCTTGAGATACGTCTCTAGCGTTATGTCGTCGGCGGTCAGAATGATTTCGGGCACTGAAAAAGAGTGGTGAACACGTTAGAGGAGAGCAACATTAAAACTGGGACTTCCCTAGTTCCGTGCCAGGCACCGTCCCCTCCTGGCATAAATGGAGCGGGGCCTGGAATGGAACCAAGAGAGCGCGCCGAAAAGCTTGCCTTGAGGATGAGCTGCAGCTTCTTCCTCTGCCTTTCTCCGCTTTCTTTTCTTGACATATTCGGTGATCAACACGGTCAGAACGTAGAGAGCATAGACGCCAATGAAGACTAAAGTGAAGTTGGGTTAGGAAGATTCGAAAGTGATTCCGATATGCATTCATGACACTGAATCCGACCGTGAATCGCAACTATGCTCTATAGCGAATACTAAATAAGCACTAACACTAAACATGGCTGGGGTTTCATTTTCCTCGCAGATCACCACTCTCATGCATCATGAAATGGCTACGAGAAAGGAATTTATAGCAGACAATGATGCTGTTTTCATAAATATTTTCTACCGAGAGGCTGCCACATCTCCACGTGACCCGAGAGGAGGAAGAAAAGGAGAATCAGTCCCCTCGTGAGCAGGAAGAATGTGAGATCGCGAAGAGTAGAGAAGATGGCTGCCTGTCATTTGCGGCTTCCTCTCATTTAATCAGCGACTAGTGCGATTTCCAATCACCTTGAACGGCCGCACCAACACGACTCCAGACAACACAATCAGTGTCACGAACAATGCTCCTCCTGCAAAATTAAGAGTCCATACTGCCAGGGATTTTCAGATAGGCCTTACCTAGTAGTCCTCCGAGTGCGAGATCCGCTCTCGGCGTCGGAGATGTGACTACTGACGCTAGTGAGGTGAAGACGTCAGGTGCGCCGTTACCGAACGCCATGAAAGTCACTCCCTGAAATGCATTCTCGCTTCCACATTCGAACTAGTCTATCAGAAGTCTTGTAAAAATGGATTCGTTCTATGATTTGATGCCTAACGCATGAGGACTAATGCAATATGTTTGATAATTAGAAAAATACGAACCGCCAGGTTCTCCGATATGCTCAGTTTGTTGACGATCGTCGAGATGTTGGGGCAGAAGAAGTCATCGGCAGAGGTGGACAGCATGAGGAAGAGGAAGAGCAGGAAGACGACCCCTGCGGCGACGATGAACCACTGAACTGAACATTTATCTCCCTTGATTCGGAGCTGTCTTCTCTTTCATCTTCAGATTTCACGTAGACACTCTTCTGTTTCATTTACGAGAGGAGAATAGCATCTACTTTTTTCCATTTTTGCGTAAAGACACTTTGCTAGAGAAGCAAAGATACTTGCTCTGAACTCCCGATCGCTTGCACCAACAAGCGATTCTGTTAGTCTCAACTCTTTCCCCCCCTCTCTCTCTCTCTCTCTGAAAGTTGAGTCAGTGCTCTTCATAAATGATCTTGTGCACATACTAGGAGAGCAGACGAGAGAACAACTGAGTGGGAGCAATGATCGGGGGCAAAACCGCTCATGTTTACCTGTTCTCTTGACTTCAATCTTCAGCATGTGACAATTCGGATACTTTAAATAATAGTTGTTTGACACATACAACCTTTGTGAGACAAATACATCAGCAAATTCGATGCAGCAAAAAATAAATTCGTACTTCGATTTATAGTCTCTCACCTTGCCCACATCATCATCATCGCAGTACACATACGCAGTCCACTGCAGGTACCCGCCGCCCCCGCACGCATCTGATGCTAGCACGTAGTCGCATCGCTCTGAGAGACTTAGGTAATAGAACACCGATAAAACAGGATGAAAGAGCTCCCACCACGAGCGATTTCAACCTTCAGGGGTGGAGGGGAGAGAAAGTTTTTGAAATATTTGAACCACCAACAAGCCGGCTAAAAGGAGCACTCCATTCTTTTTTTAGTCGGAAGTACATTGAACCAATAGAGGGATATCGACACTCGCCGTTATAAGTCCAGTCCCACTGAGGTTTGCAGAACTCATCGGCAGTTGCATTTGTGGCTGCAAATAGAAAGCCTTGTTGATAATCAAAATAATCGATTCTGGAATCGTTACTTCAGGACTGATACGTTGCACATCAAATCATGGCTCATGTCTCGCATATGCAAATGTTTCAAGAGGAGCGAATACTGTTTCCTCAGCAGTGAGAGGAGCTCACCTTTGTTCGTAGAGTTCATTCCTCAGAAAGTGTAAGGTGCGCGAGATGTTCTTGGTTTTTAAAGAGTTCCGAACGGCAGTGGAGGCTCTCCAGAATGTTTGCGCTCTGTTGTGGGAAGTAGAGTTGGAAAAACGAAGAATCTTTCCCATTTGCCCACTCTCTCCCCTGTCAGAGAGACGATAGAGTGGGCAAGAGACGGTTACGCTAACTCTAGTGGGAAGCGGTGTTTGATCGAAGGGATTACGGCGAAGCCTCCACCCATACTTTGCTGAGCGCGCCCAGCGAAACAGGCAGTGGAGTCAAGAGATCGGTACTGAGACTATTGAGGGATCGACATTGACCATGTCTGGGTTTGAACAGGAAAGAACGTCAAGTGGATTCTGATTCAGCAGGCTCAGAGTTACAGCCAGTGGAGTTTGCGGGGACTATTCGGGGGTCAAGAGGGATCGTTCTTGAGTAATGGTTAGATGTGGGATCAAATAGTTGAAATGTCTGACTCATCAATGAGCTGGACATCGGTAAATGCTTCCTGCGCAATCAATCGAGCAAAGGGCTGAGTCATTACTACCAATAGTGAGATAGATGTTATCCTCTGGAAAAATGATGTTTCAAAAACGCAAGTTAGTCTAAAGCATTCGGCTGAGGAGTTGAACGAAATGCAATGCAATCTATCACAGCCGAGAGAAGTGGGCACACATGGGATCTCTTTCAACACCGTCACACGTTGCCCATTCACACTGAGAACTTCTACGAATACTGAGCGAACTTATTTGGTAAGATGAGTCAGCGAAAAACGGCGAGCAGCTATCGTCGGCAAATAGTAGAACGATGTTCCGACGTCAACTGTTAGCTAAACGCAATCATCCCCTACTTCGGCAGACACAACATCGGAGAAGAGAGAACGGGATGATATCAGCAACGATCGTCAATCAAGTTCTTCCGTTTTCTTATTCTTCTTTCAAGCTTCGATAAAATCCAATCGTCAAAATATTGTAACTGCGTCGTGTTGTTGGTCTAGGCAGGCATATTTAAGAAGACAACAGGATGATATCCGCAGCGATCGTCAATCAATTTCTTCGAAATTCTGAAGACAAAGTGAAAGACTGTTCTTTCCCATATGCTAGATGTAGTTTTGAGAGAGAAAATCAACGATTATGCCTGAATTTATCACGCGATAACACGAGTACCAGCAGTAGAGGTTACAGGGAGGTCGTTATTCTGTCGCAATGGATGCCGAATTTTGCTAAGCATAGTTATGAACGCACTGCGATATCTGCACAATTTAGATATTTTTCAAATTGCCAAATTGCCGTAGGTTGAAAAACTTACCCTGAAATAAGGAAAACGACAACAAAAGGATCAAGCATGGGAAACATAGCAAAAGACATTGTGAAGAGTATGCCAAATCGATCGAGTGGAATACCTGAGAATGGGGAATTTGAAGACACTGTTTCCACAGGGCTGTGTATAATTATATAGTGCTAACAGCCTTCAAGTAGATTTCGCTAGAAATAACGGACGTTTATTCCTATACTACAAAGGCTCCCTCGCTTTCTTTAACGTTTGTTCGGTATGTCTGCACTACTTCTAAACGTTGAACAGTACGAAAATGCATTACCGGCGAGGGGAGCAAAGAAAACCATCGCAACTGGAGCATAGGTGAACGCGCAGGGGAGAGCTGTCTGAGAAAATGAGAAATTGAAGCTTGAAGGACTCATAATCAATGAGGAGAAGTGAAAAAATTAGAGCGGGATCAAATTTTCCAGCGTTCACATTTGATTGACTGAAAATGTTTTTTGTAACCTGCCAGAGAAGAGCTTTGAATAATTGTTTCTGCAGCCTCTTTGTGGTCGGTGCGAGCGTAGCTCTTCAATGAGAATGCGTTCAAGGCGCTCATGTTTGAAGTTTTCGAATAATGTTTTCCCTATTTTTTAGACATATAATCGGAGAAAACGCAGAAAAATGAAGTGTATGCACATAAACTAACGCTCACACTCTGTTGACGCTCAGTTCCCTTGCAATCTTGACCATAGAAAAGACGATGAGAGCGGATATGGCGAGAAAGAGCACCATCACAACGCCAATAGCCGAGAGAGAACGGAAGGTGGGCATGCACTTTGGCACTTGAAAATAGTATCTTCACTTATTGGAACTTCACACATGGGAATCGAAATAATGTACCTTTCAATTATAAAACCGAGGAAAGGAAATCAATGAAATAGATATGCAAAGTGAGACCCCCATTGTTGGAATGAGAGAGATAAAATGATCTATGCAAAATCAACTAGATTGAAGTCAAAATGAAAAACCGACGATTTGTAACCGGGAGTTTGGAACTAAAATATTACACTTGCGCAGTATTTGAATGTATTTTTGACATGCTTCAATTGCAAAACAACCAATACGAGACTGCTTTATTGTTTTTTCTCGTCGTTCACTCTTCCCATCGACTTCTTGTCAGGTGGAGTGTTAGGGTAACGCTTTGGGCGCATCTTTTTGACCCTGCCGTAACACATGCAAAGTTTAAAACATTGAGAATGAGAGACCATGAATTTAGTCACGCACAATACATCGGTTCCAAATTCATGGTTACAATTCGTCGGTTTCAAATTTTGAGTTCACTATAGTCAGTTTTACATAATCAGTGTCACTTTGGCGATTCCAATTATCTGGTTTTATGTAAATGGTTTCTAAACGACGTTTTTAGATTTGGAGTTTCAAATTTCCGGTTCTCGGAATAAAGTTCCTTTGTGCTACGTTTCAAATTTCAAGTGACAATGTGTATGCCCACCGAACGGAACCTCCACTGTTTGTGACCCTGTTCGTTGATGATCTACAAAGACAAAGTCAGACTGATAGATGCCTAGGTTGCAAGTTGTGATTTGATATGTTGTCTCGTCGAAAGGTTGAGATTATTGTGAAACAGACCCAGTAAACGATTCCCAGATAAGCAGGCGCGTTGGGAGCATTGAGGTCGAGGTTGTAGACGTCCTTAACACAATTTCACTTGATTTTGGGAATTTTGAAGGCGGCGGGCACCTTCAAGAGTGGGGCAAACGCGCGACTTGTGTGATCATCCGGCACGAATCCGAAGCTGCAGGACATCAGGATACCTCCTGCAATTATAGCAGAAGTCAATTAGTCAAGAAATTTCTGAAATTTAAAAAAATCATAAAGAAACACATTTTTTGCACGTTTTGAAATCCCCTGACTTGTCTATGAAACCGATGTTGACCGTCAGAAGGACTGCAACCCATTTTCGCCATGGATTGTGTCGAAACGGCGAAAGCCATGCGGGACTGAATGACTGCATGGTCATTTATCTAAAATCGCATAAAAACCTGTACAAAACGATGTATCTCCTTCTCTCACACAACACCTTTCGTGAGAATTACAGCGCGAGAAAAAAAAAGAGAAAAGAGATGAGAAATATGTTAATCGGAAAGAGGCAATGGCATTATGAGCAGATTCATTGAATGTCATCATGATGTCGGACGAAAATACACCCGGAATATTCTTTTTAGAATATTTCAGGAGACATCTTGACAATGTGGACACTACCTGACTTGCTGTATTTCTTTTATTTTACAAAAACAACTTTTAAAAATTAGAGTGAAACTAAGGAGACAATAGAGGAATTTGCCATAAAACTTATCCAGCGAAGTGCATTCAAATTTTGAAGAATAGGGAAAGATGAGTCGCAGCGAATACATAAGTCAGCACGACGTTGCGTATGCAGACCATTTCCTTGAATTCTATGCAGGCGACGAGTTCGGCGCTCTATCCTGAATCAAGAGTTGCAGAGGTAGCATGATATAATATTTTGTTATCAATACCTGGAATGGAATGGAATGAAATGTTTCAACCAAAGTACCGAGGATGTTGTTTTCGCAAATAAAAACACTCGGAAAGTACACAGACTCAACAGAATTTCCACCAGCTTTCTGTGAACAAATATTTATCTCAATGAACGAGCAAACGTGTGATTGAGCCGGAAAAATGAACTCCTTTTTTTGTAAGACAAGAAGATTCACTAGACTGAGACAGATTGTTTATCATCAAGAACGGATAGACCATCAACGTTTCGCTTATCGAACAAAGAGAACAGATCAATCACTGATTTCCATTTGTTCTTGACACTGTGACGACGCTGCTAGATGCGGGTGAGACGGGGATGCGTAGCTTTCTCAGCATTTGCACGAACGCTTTTCGATATCTGCAATGATCAGACGCTGAGAACAGTCTCTGAGAAATTGAGTCCAGGTGGGAAATCTGAGACGAACCCGGAAATGAGAAATATGACGATATAGGGATCGAGAATGGGAAAGAGTGCTGTGGACATGATGAATACCGTACCGAAACCTTCCAGTGGAATACCTGGATGATAAGCGATTTTGCGGATGTTTCCAAAAATAAGTGGAATACCCGCAAGCGGAACCAGGAAAATCATCGCGACAGGAGCGTAAGTGGTGACGCATGGGATGCCCGTCTGAATTGTTCTGATACGATCTAGAAGTCAACGTGCATTATTACCTGCCAGAGCAGTGTGTTGAACAGCTGCTTCTGCAATCTCTTTGTGGCAGGAGCCATTTTCGCGCTGTAATGACATGATTAGACTATCGGGAGACGACGTTTTCAGATTTCACTCACATTTTGCTGTCGCTCAGCTCTCCAATGATTCTCCAGATGCACCAAGCGATGATTCCGGCGGTGGAGAAGAAGAGGAGGATCACCAATCCGATCGCGAAGAGCGAGTGAGGGAGCCACACCTTCTGCCCTTGCTCGTTGATTATCTACAAAATCACAATTTTCAACTATATTAGAGCGTGGTATGAGAATCGTCTTTTTCATAAATACTCAAGTTTCTGGTCCTGGTAAGACAATTGAGAGAGGCACTGGCTTTCTGATTTCAAACAACATACCCAATATACGATTCCCAGGTACCCGGGCTTATTCGGCGCTTGAAGATCGACGTTGTACTCAGCCTGAAGTAGTTCTTGAGTTGTTTGGCTTATTATTCGAGTGAACCATGAGAATAGGAGCGAAAACATTTCTAGAGAGCTCGTAGGGTAGCAATCCGATAAAACACGCGAGAAGGATGCCGCCTGGAATAGGGGGAAATCATTCTTCAGAACCAGGCAAAACGCGATGAACTGTCCCTTCTACAGTTGTGATTTCATGGCTACAAAAAAATGTCTTACCGATGAAGCTGACATCAGCGATGAATGTAACGGCGAGCCAATTGCGCCAAGGATTCTGTCGGAATACCGTGAGCCAGCGGGGACTGAAACACTAACAGGCTTCTCGAGTCTCGGAAGCAGTACTTACTTGCACAGCATCACATATCGATAGACATAGTGAAACGCTAGTAGGACGAACGTCTGGTAGAAGAGCGCGACCCAGATCAGACCTGCGAGTTGTTTGTTTCGTACAATATTTCCGTTCTTTGTCAGCACACTTACTTGCCCAGTTGCCCAAATCCGTGTTTTCGTGAACGAAACGATAGCCGAAATAGATGTATCCGAATTCCGTCATATGAATCGCCTAAATCTTTGAAAAAATTTTTCTTAAAAAATATGTATCCTCTCACGGGAACAAGCGCCAGATGCACTAGCGAAATCAGCACATCAACAACCGCGAAGATTAGCAGGAGATAACGGTAATGACCGACCTGTAAAAGAATGGTTATCCGTGGTTTCAGACTACATCGTTCAGAGAACAATTTCGTGTGCTCAATCGTACCCCGCTCTATAGATTGCTTCCTAACAAGTTGCTAATTGTATGTGATGAATAACTTCCGCTTTCTTTGAGCACAATTGTGTACTCACATGTACCCAGCCTACTCTCTGGAAGATGTACTGATGTATCTCATTATATCCATCACATTCTTTATCTTCTATCCTCTAGTGTGCACCCAAGCTACATATCGGATAATGTGTTGCTTTTCGTCCATCCAAATACACAACGATGTAGTCATCTGTACCCAGTCTGTGCACCCCACTGAGCTGATGATGTATCGCACGGATGTATATTACATGCGCGTGTTGAGTCACTGCAGGGACGTAGATCAGCGCCGTTTTTCGCAAATACATCAACTGATATCGTGATTTATGGCATAATACACCTTTATTCAACCGATATACTCGGAAGAAACCTATGAGCGATCTAATGCGAAGATGTATCTTACATGCGCAAGTTGAGTCACTGCAAGGACGTAGACCAGCAGGAGATTACTCAGGCAGGAGATTGCAGTTGTGACGAGAGAGAAGGTCTGCAATGGACGAGTTACTTATTTGTACAGTTGTTTTACTCGAAAGTATTAAAATGCCGATCAAGGATCAAACGAACATGGTAGAAGTCTTCGCTCACCACTGAACCGAACATCGTAATCTGAAAGATTGATATTGAGAGCCAAAATTCACAAAGTGATAGAAATAGAGAAAGTGAAGTGAGTGAGAGGAAAACTGGCGATTGAGAAGGTACGATAGATTTGTGATGTGAGACAAATAATTATTCTTGGTGAGAATGAGAGCGCGTTTATCTCTCTTTTTCACACAATTCCTCGTCGAACTGAAGAGCGAGTTAACTTGAGAAATGAAGAGATCATTTCCAATATGTCAACTTTAGCGAGAATATTCACAATGTGAGAATCGCACAGGAACTGAGGCTAGTTCAGTTGATCTCTAGCTCAGTCAAAATTGTGTGCGAAGAAGTGAGGAATTCAATGAGGAAGGGAAGCGACAGGGTGAATATTAATATTGTGCTTCGTCGCGAGGGATCAGTGCGCGATGACGAAGGGATTTGTGAGAAGTGGGAACTCCATGATCTATCACGATGACTCAGAGATTTCGTATTCATCAATGAAGATTAGCGTTTTGCTTCTTCTTGATTGCTCACTGAACGATTATTGATGAATTTCCATGCCCTATCACGATGATTGATTTGTCACATTTTTGATACATTCGTTTTCAGGACCGTCACAACGTACTCGTAAAAATCGTATTTTTGGCGCTAGCAAGTATACCTGTTGACTATTTCCTTCCACTGTGAGCGGCATACAATTCTCAGATCTCATTATGAATCTCGATCACAGTCGGGCGGATATTTTAAGCCTTTGATGGTATGCTCCTATTTTTTAGTACGTCAGCCTTATTTTGTTGGCAACAAACATGTCGTGATACCAGTTCTTACAAGGACAGCTGCTTTATCGGATTCGTTTGCTGAAACCGAGTACCTCAAGCCAACTGCGCCTTTAGTCGATCAATGCGACCATGGTTTTCGTTCATAATGGTGGGAAAGTCATGCTCCAGCTTTTGATACAACCACCAATATTTAAAGGAAAGACTTTCGCCATTATACTCGGCCTTGTTATCACGGATCGAATCAGCGGCAAATATGTCGGAATGCTCGTGATAGAAGCGGCTTTGGGCACAGTCGTCTCCCTGGCCAATGTGCTTATCATCCTTATATTGCTAATTGGATGGAGAACACTCATGAAGGTGGCTGGATTTCAAATATGATCTTAAACGAACGATTCAAGAACAAATTCTACGTTGTCTTGGCGAATCTCATCGTCTGCACTTCACTGAAAGCATTCGTCGAAATGGCCTTCGAAATGGCTCGTCGTACTGGTGCTATATTTGCTGATTATCCGCGCACTACGGTTTTAACTCAATATTTCATATCTTTATTTGATTGTTCTAGACTACGACGGCTTGGAATGGCGAATGTAGACATTCGCTCAAGCTTAACGGCAACAGAAAGACAGATACTCAAACAAAGCATTGTTGTTTTCGTAATATATGCTGTGAGTTGTTTTCACGACATTCAGAAAAGGTGAAAACACATTTGAGGCTTCCATACTTGCCGTATTTGCAATGTCATTCGTCTCCGACATTCAAAGTGTGCCTCCCTTCGATGTCGCTTACATCGAGAATTTGTTGAATTTGTCCATAGCAGCTGTCTATCCCATCTGCTTTTTGTCGATGTCGGGAGACATGAGGAGGTACCACTTTGAGGGCGGAGGGGGGGGGAGGGAGGAATCTGGAATAGGTGGCGGTCTGGACCAGTGAAATGGATTCCGACGACACCTCTTTCCATCTCTATTCCTGTTTCTGCTATAACGAAACAATCCATATTGGAGTACAACGAGACGGTCGGTTAGTCGGCTGTTGACGAAGTTGCCGGATTCATTTCTCTGATTCTCGACGCAGGCCCCACCCTGGAGTCTCAAGCTTAACATAATTCAGCGTGCTCATCACTCGTTTGCTACCTCGTGGCCGCTCGATGCAGTCAAGTGTTCGAGCTGCCAGCAATTCACAATAAGACGAACGAAATGTTCCGCTCATTGAAAAATAAGCTGTTCCTCATAACAAATGCATCCATTCGCCATGCAATTAAGAAGATGTTGTTTGGCCATTCGTCAAAGCGTTTTGCGTAACCACAATGCAATGTAATGCAATAACAAGAAAAACATGCAGAAGAGATTGCGATCTTGCATGATCTTGCGCATCGACTATAGTGAGATAAGGAATCCTTGACACCTTAGACTCGATTTCATGTCCAATTAGTAAAATCTTGTGAATGTATCGGTATGAAATTGCTTACCATGTGTCTATTGAATCAATAGTATTGATCGAACATCGCATGATTATAAAACGGTAAATTGTCAGCATTGCCTTGTGTGTCACCCTCGAGTTCCCCTGGGTCAAACGGATAGGCAATACGCCGAGAAATGAACAGTGTTCGCATTAGTCGTCCATGCTCATCAGTGACTCGGTTGTTCATGCTCAATGTGGTCAGTTTGAGATACTACTTCTTGATCACTGAGAGATTTGTTGAGCCGCCGGTATAGTAACCAACTCGGTGCTATTGTACTGCATTCGTCGGCACACGCGCACCTCACTCGGAGCCTACAAACAACTTCTGTCCATTTTCGCAACCGTTGATATTCTGCTGACGATTATTCATGTTCTTGTTACTCCAGTAAGTTCTGTACTTAATTCTGCGTAATGTTGCATTTTCATAAACTTATCATCGTTTCTACGACATTCGGATTAGTCTCAGAGACATTCGAGAATGCTGTTAGCGGTTTCATGCTATTCCGATAACAATCAATACTCAGATATTCCCGAGTCTCTACGGAGGAATCTTCTCGGTCCCGTTTACTCTGATGAACGTTCATTTTCTATATCGATTCTTCGCAGTACGAAAACCACATCTGATTCCACTTTTCTCCAATTCGTGGTTCATTCTGTTTCTTGCATCGATTCCTGTTTCTGAAGTTTCTATTTGGTATGATTCGTAGTAGAAAACACCAGAATGGTTTAGTTTTCAGGGTACTGATCAATTACGTTGGCATGTCTAGTGTCGGTCATGAGGCAGCTATTGAAGTTGTTTGTGCAGAATTTGAGAGAAAGCTTGGTAGAAGCATTGGCCGAGGCGGATGGATGATTATGGAGCATTGGGTGAGAATGTAGAACTAAATATACCATACCAAGCTTATTCATCCATCCCTCATGGGAAATTTGGGTGAAATGAATCAGCATAGTGTTCTTTAGCAAGCCTATTTTCAGCGTGATGACTATCAGTACGAAGACCCTTGGTACCTGCTGACGTTGATCTCATTCGATGCTGTAATGGTTATTTCGTTGTCGACGGCCCTCACGCTGGGATCACTGACCTTCGCTGGGATTCGGAAAGGGATAACGGTGTCGGATAATAAGAGAAGCATCGAGCTCAAATTGCTCGTGGCAGTTTCTGCTCAGGTGAGTCTAAAGGTATTTCGACTTCCATCTTGATTTACTGGAGCATGTGACATTAGTGAAACAATTTCAGACACTCGTTCCCTTCATCTTCGTGTACATTCCCTACTTCTGCGTGCTCAACCTTCCACCTTTCGCCATTCCCGTCGGAGTCATCTGTGACCTCACAATGTTCCTCACTTCTTGCTTCCCCGTCTGGGACGCGGTCGTCATCCTTGTGCTCATGACGGACTACCGTAGTGCACTGTGGAGAATGGTCACGAGACGAAAGCAGACTGTCGCAGTAGCATCAGTCACGCGATATTCCTCCATGATGCCCTCGGAGATACTGGCCCGTGTTTAGTTGTGTGACGCGATAAAGGCTGATCGATGATTGTTTACCAAGATTTCGCATGAGTTACAATGAGTTATTCCTGTTACAGTCACGATAAAACATGCGATCATTTATTTGAATGGATCAAGAAGCGTGAAGAACAATGAGAGTATGGGTTGCACGGATTTCGAGTGCTTCCCTTGGCAGATGGATGAAATTGCAATCGAATCCCAGACGGTACTAACACACCATGAATCTGCATTTTCATAAAATTCCTGCATTTTGCCCCGATGTGTGCTCAGTGATCAACTTCGAATGCGGAGCTGATGCTACCAGCGGTTATGCAGATTCGAGATTGGGGATGTCCGAATGAAGAATGACTCTCGCCTGCCTGATCGGCTAGAGAGTGTGGAAAATGAGGAGAGTCATTCTTCATTCTGACATCCTTATTCGAGATCGCCTGCACGTTCGGTATCGAACGTGCCCGATTGCTCATTCTGAGTAGAGTTGGACTGCAATATGCGTGGCATTCAGGAATATTGCTCGTGAATTTCCGTGTCAGCTCACCAAGCAGCTGATTTTCGTCAAAATGTGGTGATAAGTGGAAAGCCTTGAGTCTACTACAATTTACTTTCTCCAGCCAACCTCATTTACGTTCGCTCATTCGGCTATTCATTGCCATATTTTTAATATCTTGAATAATCAATTTGGAACTTCTGTGTTTCCTGTCTATGGTATGGTTTTTGTGATCAAAGGTGAGACCTTCCACATGTTCCTCTGAGAATCAGAATTCACGCAGTAAAGGACAGTGATATTATTATTGGTGACGTCATCAGCAGAGGCCCGTACAAATACGTTAGTATGCTCGTAGTAGAATCGATCTTTGCGCTGGTAGTGGCTGTGCCTAACGCCGTCGTTATTTTCGTTCTTATCGTTGAATCGAAAACGCTTATGAAGGCAAGTGAAACCGAATTGATCTTTCAACTTTGAAAACATACGCTGTTAGAACAAATTCTACGTTGTCCTGTCACATATGACCATCTGCACTTCTCTGAAAGCATTTGTCGAGCTGGCATTTATCCTGCCTTATTACATAATGCAGAATGAGTATGCGAGAAAGGTGAGCAACATATTTAATGATTTGATATTCGATCATATTTCCAGCAAGCTGGCTATTACACTCGCAACTACGAAATAATCATTTTCAATTTATCAGTCCTCGCAGATTACGGTATTTACGAGATTACGACGAAAACTAAAAGCTTCTCAGGCGTGCTCTTCTTCTCCGTTCTAATTGCAATCAATCGGCTGATCGCAGTTTCAAAATCGATAAAAACCTGGCAGTCGCAAGTGCCTATTCGAGAAGGGTTCTTTTTCCCCGTTTTTTTCTAGCTTTACTCAGTTGCCTTGCAGGAAGCAAACTGCGATATTCTGTGCGCTAGTCTGGTTGTGTTCGGCCTTAGTTCCTGTGCTGTTTCTCATTTTCGATTGCGAATATAAATACTACTCTACCGTAGCCCATTGTATGCGAACTCTATTGTAAAACCTTTTTAGTTGGGACTCTACGTCAATAAATGCTATGGCACCAGCGATACGGAAGACTTTTCGGCACAAACGGTACGGCAGAAGATGGTGTTCGTTCTGCTCAAGACCTTGATTTACCTGAGTTACGCATGCACTTTTGCCGTTCTTGTACTGTACATCATCATTCTCTACTTGTTGAGGTTCGTTTTGAGTTGTGCTTCCAAAATTATCGGAAAACCTTCTCAGAAAACAAAGGAGGTCAGTGCATTTCGAAGAAACGCGTGCGATGCTGTCTAGTAAGCAACTGGAGATTCTATGGCAGAGCCTCGTAGTTTTCGCGCTTTATGCGGTATGCGTTCATTTGATCGATCTTGACATTGTAATCAGATCAGGCTTCAATCATTTGCGTTTTCATCCTCTCTTTCGTCCGACTAGACCCTGACGGATTCTTCGTTTTCTTTGATATCGCATACGTGGAAAATTTGATGAATTTGTCAATCGCAGCTGCCTATCCGCTCTGCTTTTTGTTGATGTCGGGAGAAATGAGGAGGTACCGCGAACTGAGTTTTTTTCTTCAAAAAAACTGTTGACTTTCAAAATCAGAATACTCGTGAGGAGATTGATACGACGCGGTCGCTCAAGCATTCGAGTTAGCAGCAATGCTCCCTGAGAAATCAAGAATCTGATTCTAGTAGGACATTTAATCTTGGTGTGATAAATGTATCAGTCACATTATCATGATTATGAATTTCCTGATACATATCATGACGAGAATATCAGCTGGTTTGGTATTCCGAGAGTCAAAGGTTTCTATCGCGAGCATACATCTCGCCATTCTGAGAGAAGCAGCTGCATTTCCAACTTATCAAAGAAGAATTAGACAATTTCCATCAACTTCCGTTTCAGTCGTAATGGTTTTCGTCCTCAATGGTAAGCATACTTGCATTTTTTTTTGCAATGTAACAGAAATAATCAGATCGCGAGGGAGCGGTCGTTATTGGCGCCAATTTGGTCAGAGAAAGCTATTCTGTCATGCTCATTGTCGAGTCCCTATGTGGTCTAATTGTCGCGCTCTCTAACGCAGTCGTTATCTTCATTTTAATAGCAGGGTGGAGAACGCTAATGAAGGTTTTCTCTAAAATTTCATTCATAATTAAACAAGCTGTAACATTCAGAACAAATTCTACATTGTCCTGGCGAATATGATAATTTGTACTGCGCTGAAAGCCTTTGTCGAGTTAGCATTTATCGTACCGTATTATATTCTGCAGATTGGAATAAAAGGAACAAATCAGGTATTTGAAACGAGAAATTCTATGAGAATGTCACAATTCGCAGGATATCGGCTTATTCTCTCAAAATTACGAGGCGCTTGTTTTCAATGCTTCAATATTCTCAGATTACGGTTACACTTTACTTTTTTTTGGAAAATCAATGACATTACAAAGGAGTGCTCTTCTTTTCATTGCTGATCGCGATTAATCGATTTCTAGCAGTATCCAAATCGATGGAATCCTGGCAATTGACTGTTACGAAAGATGAAGGGTGAACTTTCTAATTTACGAAATATTCATTTCCTCTTCGATTTCAGAGTGAAAACAGCACTCTCATGCGTGCTAGTCTGGCTGTGTGCAGCAGTAATTCCCCTATTGTTCTACCTATTCGATTGCCAGTATGCGTACAATGCTATGGTATTAGTTATCGATCTAGACTCACAACCAGAAATTGCAAATTCAAGATGGGTCTTTACACAAACAAATGTCATGGCATCAAAGTTATTGAATTCGGTGAAGAAAGAACCGATTCGGACAAACTGTTTTATTTTTTGCTCAATTGCTTGATCTACCTCAGCTACGCATGCGCTGTGGTTGTACTAGCACTTTACTTGGTTATTCTGCTCCTTTTGAGGTGAACCTATTCAAAATTTCAAGGATAATAGATCAAACGTTCAGCAAAAGACGTAGGGCAACGAATTTGGAGGAACTGCGATCTAATCTGTCAAAGACACAACTGCAGCTTCTCTGGCAGTGCGTCATCGTTTTTGCACTCTACGCGGTGAGCGAATTCCCGACTGGATGCTGTTTTTGTTGGTTCCTAAATAAAACCGTTCTGTCAGGCATCCATTCTCTGCATATTCGCGTTATCGTTTGTAACGCTGAACCCCGAAGGAGTCATCACCGCATTCGACATTGGATATGCGGAGAATTTGCTGAATTTATCCATCGCAGCTGTCTATCCCATCTGCTTTGTGGCGATGTCGGGAGAGATGAAGAGGTGATCGCGAACTGGCTTTATACCTAGAAAGGGAAATTCAGCATACTCGTGAGGTGGCTGATGCAATTCCGTCGTGTTGCCTCGTCAAGCGTGCGAGTGAGCAGTAGTGTGGACTGACAAAGAAAATAATGAATTACATTAGTCTCGCTTGCATTGTTGTCGCTACTCGTTCTATACCGGAACTTTCTTCCTCTTGTTCAATTCCTACTCGATCCCAGAAGGACTTCTGATCGACTGAACGAGTCTTAATTTGTTTTTTTTTGTTTATAATTAACCTTGCTGCGCTTCTCCCTTTTCGGCACAACTCAAGTGCGTGTTGAGTCCGAATTATTGCAACCCAAACATTATCGAAGGCGTTTGTTCAGTTCTGACTGGACTAGCCTCTAATTACAACTTGACTTACAATTGGAGCCCGCGAAACGTTTACGATTTCTCGACCACTGACAGAAAGACTTCTACAATTCTGCGTAAGATGCAAATAGAAATCATCGGATCATTTCTCTTTGCTTATACTCTGTGTACTCTGCTAGTTTATTCACTTGTTATCACAACCGTTTACTTGGAGCGAAAATTCGCAACAGTGAATGCGTTCTTCGCCATTTACATGGCCAGTTCATTTTTATTTTATAGTTGTTTCTTTTTGTTATTCATGCATTCTCTGCTCCAGGCGGGATGCCTGGCAGACATTTTATCGTTGATCAATGGTTGTGCCACATACTGCTTTCTAACTGATTTTCTGCAAGCTCACTGGCTCAACTCCCGGCCTGCTATAATCGTGAGACCTAACTGAATTGCATTTCCCGTAAATCTTCAATGCTCTGTGAAATATGCCTTAGATGTGGCAAAGTATCGTCTGGGGTGCGGGATTCAGTCAAATAATTACTGTACTAGCGATAGCAACAAACAGGATGACGGCAACTCGGTTTCCTCTGAGACATCCTAGAGTATTTTGCGCTCATTTTTCAAAATGTTCCATAGTTACTCAGACTAGCGTTCTTCGAACGCTAGTCCTCCGGAGGCGCCTGCCGCGGGCTGGGCCTCGCTACGCTCGTCCACATTACAGTACACGCTAGGATCAGCCAAGCACCCCTATAGGATATCCGATCCTGACCTACCATAACCCTAGGATCAGCCAAGCACCCCTCTAGGTCACTTGATCCTCCCTTTCAATGCCCCCAAGTATCG
>LS499885.1:90023-104146 GCA_900490845.1 Pristionchus japonicus | reverse complement strand
ACGCGGGTTTATTGAATGAACTTTGGTTGATGACTAAGCGGATTGATTGATTGATGTTTGATCGATGACTTACCAGGAAAAAAAAATGACCTTGAAAATGGCGAGGGTCGAAAAGGTAGAGTCAAAAAAATGTAATGCGATTTGGTTTGTACGACTACGCAAATGAACGACTACGCAAATGAACCATAATAATACTACTGCTGCACAACAAATCCCCTCCTCATTGTACACACTTTCTCTCCGGTCAAAGAAGCGAGAGACTGTGACAGAGAGAGAGAACCATGTGTAAGACTTCCCTACGTTGAATCACGCCGCTCACCGACAAAGATGACGTCAGCAATGAAAGTGACGACAAGCCAATTGCGCCACGGGTTCAGACGGAACCACGAGAGCCATTCGGGGCTGGAATCAGAATGAATTTTTTCACCAAAAATTGTATTCATTACGTGCACAGCATCACAAAGCGATAGACGTAGTGAAAAGCGAGCAGAACGAAGGTCTGGTAGAAGAGCAGCACCCAAGTGAGGCCTGGAAAAGGCAGTCGGTGCTTGATCACCATGATACAACTTGGTCTGTGTGCCTTTGGAGGGCACAGTAAGGAGGAACTAAAGAAGTGCAAGGTTTTACCTGCCCAGACGCCAGCCGACGTGCTCTCATGCACGAAGCGGTAGCCCCAGTAGACGTACCCGAACTCGGTCATGTGGATCGCCTTAATGTTCTTGCTGTTTCACGGCTACTGATAGTAAAGAAATCATACGGGAATGAGTGCGAGATGCACAAAGGAGATGAGCACATCGACAACGGAGAATGTGAGAAGCAGATAGCGATAAGGGCCGACCTGAAAAGTAGCATGCATTCACCCATTTTCGTTAGTTTGTGACGTTTTTAGATAGTGCTCTTTGCTTATTGAAACTGCGCAAGGCTGAACCCTCTTTTCGAATGAATTAACTCTAGCACTTTCGAGCATAGCTGTGTCGATAACGACATGCTCATGCGCATTCATCCGATTGGAATATTCAGCAGCACTGGGCCACCATAACGAGTGAGAAATTCGAGTTGAGGTAGCTTCTTAATAGTCCTCAAGAACAGCCGGCAGAATTTGGAAAAACATGGAAATAGGAAAAAAAGTGCTATTGAACAATCTCGATCACGCTGATCTCGTAATTTGAACAAACTGCACAAAAAAATTCGAAATTCCTTCAGAACAAAATCGAAATTCCTTCAGAACAAAATCTAAATTCCTTCAGAACAAAATCGAAATTCCTTCAGAACAAAATACCGTACATTGACGATGTTCGTCAAGAGGAGCACGTAGATGAGCAGGGCGTTGCTGAAGAAGGAAATGGCTGTGGTGGTGTAGGAGAAGGCCTGCGAAAACGAAAACTGTGCGGATTCAGACACGTGGTTTTGTTTCTCAACCAACAACCGGGTCTGCTGCAAAAGTAAGCATGAAGCATCTCGTGGTTTTTTTGAGAAAATTGGATCGTTTCGAAAAAGCAACCACGTCGAGCGATTTAATCGCCTAGTGCTGCGAAATAGGGAAGCGCAACTTACATGGTAAAAGTCCTCACTGACGATCGAACCGAACATAGTTCTGCAAAAGAATAAAATTCGAATGTACAGAATGCGAGAAGCGGAACGAGACACGAATAGAAAAAAAAGTATCTCTAAAAAGATTTGATCGTCGATGCGCAGGTAAAGATTGCTAATGTTGATTGCTAAGCGATAGACATAATGTTAACGTGGGCTGGCATTTCACACATCACCCGACTGCTATGACTCGCACTCATCCGTGCGGTTTCGTATCCATTGAAATGAGTCAAATGTTGTTGTGAGGTCGGAGAACAAGAGATACATCCAGTACGCGGAGTACCTTGCGAACCGAATCATTGTGTGGTCAAGGAATGATCAGTAAAAACATAGAAACAATTGGAAAACATTATTTAAATCAGCAAGTTAAGGAAGTGGAATAGAAGGCTGAGCATGCTAGTAATGATGATAATTTAATACGAGAAATGCATGAATGAACTGAAAGGAAGTGAATTCCGCGGTAAGTTCTCGAACGTCAAATAAGCAAAAAAAAATTTCGTGCAAGAAGAAATCTGCGCGATAAGTGATTTGTGTCTCGATTACCAACTCATTCCTCATGCTAAGTAAAGAAGGAAGGGGAATTGTGCGTGGGATGGAATGAGAGGGAGAGGGGAGGGGGGGAGGGAGATAAGAATGAACCCTTGCGGAAGGGGTGAACTAGAACCGACCGTTTCGACCTTTTAACTCTGGAAGTTCTTTGTTTTGAGCTTCCTATTTGCATAATTGCAAATTAAAAGAGACTTTTTGAGAAAATGAAAATAATCTTGGCAAAGTTGAAAAAATCGATTCCTTCCAAAACTCGTTTACAAGTAGTACCCCTCGAGTGTAGCTCACTTGCAACTTTTGGAGTGGCCTGGTTCGCTCTCCTGCGAATGGCGATGATGGCGACAAACTACAGTAACCCAATCGACTTTGCGCGCGCGCAGCGAGCAAGGGTGCGAAAAATGCACAAAATTCGGGTGATCATGCACCACTAGTTTCATCCCGATCGCTTTCAAACTCGTCGAGAAAAATCAATATTTCGAAAAAATATTCCGTTTTTAAATTGCAGCTCCTCCGGGAGTTATGATAGTTCGCTTTTTTATTTCATAAATAGGAAGGTAAAGTATCGATCTTGCTTCTATGCGAATATGAGCAAAAATTAAAAATACACTTCGATCGAATTTTAGCAATAACCAAGCCCAACTTGTAATAAAATCTGTTCGCGATAGGCTAAAACTATCGAGAACTAACTTTATTGTACTATTCACAAAGATGCGCAATGAACGTCAATAAGCATAATTGATTCTTTGATTTTTGCAGTCATTAATGATCTAACCGTAAAGGTGTAAAGCCGCTTCGTTTTGAAGCCGGAGCCTTTTATTCATTTTTGAGTACCGATCGCGAACTGACTTTATTGCAAATTTTCTTTTTTTTTTAATTCGGGTATAAGTAGTACCCCTCGAGCTACACTCGAGGGGTACTACTTATACCCGAATTTTGGGAGGAATCGATTCTTTCAACTTTGCCAACGTTATGCACAAAACGTTTCACTTTCTCAAAAAGTGTCTTTTAAAAGTCTGTCTGTCCACTTTTACATAGTTTTGGCTCAACAATTCTTGTTCGTTGCACATAATCTTTATTTTCTAGCTCTGAATCTTCTTTTTACCCACTAATCGACACTCAACATTGTGCCAATAACCACAAGTCTTCTTCCAAGGTCAATAAAAACGAGAAAATGAAATAAAACGATCTGAGAGGGCGGAGAGGAACATGTCAGACTATTATCTGTCGAGACAATGCAAAAGTGGTCAAACATACACCTGAATGAAAATAACATTCATATAGAGAACTAAGACAGAGAGATTCCCAGGTCAAAAGGACGAAAACAGAATATTACGCTCATCCCTTGCGCATTGGTTCACACATTTCTCCCTTCACTTCCCTCCCTCTCATTCCTTGCTGTGAGAGAGCGGCAGAGCCTTCCCTCACCGCTTCCTTCAGCCTCTCTAATGCTAAGTATCCAAGGGGTCCAAGGTTCTTCAAGGACACAACTTCACATAGGCACTTCTTGAACGGACTAGTTTCTAGATGACGTGAAACGGATAATCTGATGCTGATGTGTCAAATGTATGTATTGTAGCTCAGTCGTGTCTTGATCCACTGTCACAACTAGGATACACCATTCACGTTGGTCAGTTCACGGAGTTCATATTGAATGAGCGTTCGATAAGTACGACATCGAAATACTAAGAGCACCTTTTGTTATTATTTCATGTCAGAATGACTGAATACATCTGCAAACAAGAGCACCATATACAACGAGTATGACTGTTAATGTTAGCATTATTGCATCACAATCCTTCTCAGTTGTGGAGCGTACACAGTGACATTCTCAATCGTGTTCGTCCTGTTTCGAGGCGGTTTCGCATTCAAGTTGTTCCTGATCTCCTGGGCTTTTCGCTCATTTCGCGCAGCAGCTTTCCCTGTCGCCCTGTAGAACCAGTCGAGCAGAGTGCCGCGAAAACTGCAAAATGTATATTAGATTTGTTCAGTGAAATGGCGAAAAGATGAGTAGTGTGGTCGAATCCTGGATGTTTTCGACAGGACTCTATGGGTTCTCCCAGACACTAGGTGGGGCACTTTTTGACTAGCGATTAGCTCTCATCCAGTTAAATAGCTCTCATCCACTAGGTGGTTAGGTCTCATCCAGTTAACCACAACCTCAACCCGTTGGCAACAGTGACTCTACAAGCAGGGAATATCCTCTCTAGTGGTTGGGAGAAACCAGAGCCCAGCAATGCTACCTGTATATGGGGAGCGTGGCCAGCAGTGGGTAGATCGCAGGAAAGAACGCAGTGGATATCATCACGAGGATACTGCCAATCTCTCCCATCGATACGCCACATAACGGAAAAGTAAGCAGCACGAAAAAAGGCACAAACATGAAGGCACAGTGGACTGCGTACTGAAAAGAACTCATCGAATTTCGAAATCAAACTTTGTCGAATTCAAGTTGTTTTTTTCAGTCATCTCTTATATTAGGCTGCGCAAAAAGGAATTCGCATGACATTATTATGTATTGCTTCTGTGACGAATTAGCCATGCGTGTTGATGTCTTAGCCGAACGACAGTAAAAATACCAGCATAATGAGAGCTCGGAATAGCTGCATGTGTAGCCGGCGCGTTGCGATCTCCATTACTCTGTAACTGATTTCGATTGAGAACTTCAGACTGAGTCTCACCTCAACTTCAATGAACACATGATTTTCCAAATACAGAGAGCACCAACTATTAGTTGTTCAACTCTCATCGCTAGCATAATCATCATTGAACGAACTGTGCTCGTATTCACTCGTAATTGAGCATCCTGAAGCTAGTTGTATGGGGAAATTCAGGGCATAACTTACAAAATATGTGATCACGAAGGCACTATTTCTTGGTTTATCTGCATGGATAGGGTCGAGAGATCGATTGTTCGCTTTCTGAACCACTCTAAAAACACATACTAGTAGCCGATTTCGAGAACAACACGAGTATACATTGAAAAACAAAGGTACGAAATGGCTGCTAGGAACACTGCCACATACGTTGAAGAAACTATGAGAAAGATCCCGAAACGATGGCGTAGGAAAGAAGGTCTGCAGTTCATTCCATAATCATTGCAGTGAATCGTTTTCACCTCCTCAATGAAATGACGCGAAACACGAAATGCAGTGAAAGTAGTAAGCAAGGCACGTAAAATGTACTGAAGAATGCAATATTTGCGACTATGCCCGACTGCTTATTTAGTGAAATCGATCCTTCTCCATAAAGCAGAAAGCCGTTCTTTCGCATAATGCATACCTGAACGAATCGATCACAATTTCAAACAAACACAAATTACAAGAACGTCCAACTTACAGGATTGTACCACGCGTTGAACAACGAGATAAGCATTGCGGTAAGCGAGAAAATTGTCAACAATATGCGGTAATTGCCGAGAGATTTGTTCTTTTTTTGAAAAAGTAGCACAATAAGTAGGCCGTTGGCGAGAAGCGAGAGAATCGCAGTCGAGTAAAGAACGATCTGAGAGGGGCAGCAAGGGATAAATGTTGTATATGTTGACCTACTTTGCGTATCAGCGCCAACACAGCCATCGGATAATGAGTAGCTTCCATGGCTGATGCTCATTCATCTACTGATCACCATGCGCAGAGACATAATATGCGTGAAGGTTAGCATTGTGAATACATAGATAATACTCGAGGCACCGATGAGCAACATAATCAGAAAATCAGTTTTTTTAACGAGGAAATGTATTGAATTATTTTGTTGTATTGTTGAACTGTTCATTGATAAAAAATGCATTGTTCATTGAACATTTTTTTCCATCGTATTGGCAGATACCCATATTGACCACCTTGCGCAGATACATTATATGCGTGAAGGTTGACATTGCGAAGACGTAGAAAACAGAGGCGAGGCTTCGATGAGCAGCATAATGAATCTCAGTAAGATAGGAGAGAATATAAAAGCCGATTATTAGCTTCAAAACTGCATTGAATACCATTGTTTTTCATGAACAGTAGAATTCATTGCGTTCATGTACAGATTTTTGATGTTTTTTAAGAGAACGGATCGGTAAGAATCGAGTATCCCCCGGACATGCTCCTACCGATTTGAGATCCGCAAGCCCATACTTCAGCATTAGGAAGGCCTTGGCCCCACAACACCCATAGCACCCCTTATTCGGACCTACCTCTGCAACAACAGGAGAAAAGTCAAAATATGAGAGAAATCTTTGAAAAATCATAAACAGGAAACTTGGAGAGTTAGACTCAGTTGTTCTGGTGCATCACGTTAGAGGTGCCCAGAGGCACCGGGAGAGCAGTTTTGATTGAATGCTGCTTGATTCCGGAATTTTTTCTGAACTCAAATTTTAGATTTTAGAGCAAAATAGGCTGTTTTTGAAACGGGATGCAATTGTAACCTAGGTGTACGTTGTAGCCCGCTGGTAGAGATATCTGAAAATATATCAACTGGTGTCTCCCGTTATGACCCATTCGAGATTTGTTTGCGCGAAGGTCCATGACCCATTTTCTGAAACTGGATTTCGATGGACTTCGATAGTTATTTTGAATCATCTTTGCAAAATACCACTCACATAGTGTTGTTACGTCATATTGCGAATATCAAGGACCATAAGAATCGATTTCGCCCCAGTGACTTTTTTGGACCATGACCCGGGGTTCATGGTTCCGAAATTTCCTCCAACCATGAACCCGGGGTCATGGTCCAAAATTGAGGTGGAAAGTCATGATTGAGGAACTTCATGCGCTATACACGAACGTGTAGTACAGTGCCACAGTAATACACAGTACCCTAGATACCGTCTTTCGGTGAGTGCAAAATGACTTTTATTGTAATATTTGTTGAGATGTCAATTCATCATTCCATGACGTGCAGATTACTGTCTCTAGGGGTACTGTGTATTACTGAGGCACAGTACTATACTTTGGTGTATAGCACATGAAGTTCCTCAAACATGACTTCCCACCTCAATTTTGGACCATGACCCCGGGTTCATGGTTGGAGGAAATTTCGGAACCATGAACACCGGGTCATGGTCCAAAAAAGTCATTGTGACGAAATCGATTCGTATGCTTATTAATATTCACAATATGACGTAACAACACTATGTGAGTGGTATTTTGCAAAGATGATTCAAAATAATTATCGAAGTCCATCGAAATCCAGTGTTAGAAAATGAGTCATGGACCTTCGAGTAAACAAATCTCGAATGGGTCATAACGGGAGACCCCAGTTGATATATTTTCAGATATCTCTACCAGCGGGCTACAACGTACACCTAGGTTACCCTTGCATCCCGTTTCAAAAACAGCCTATTTTGCTCTAAAATCTAAAATTTGAGTTCAGAAAAAAATTCCGGAATCAAGCAGCATTCAATCGAAACTGATCTCCCGGTGCCTCTGGGCACCTCTAACGTGATGCACAAGAACAACTGAGTCTAACTCTCCAAGTTTCCTGTTTATGATTTTTCAAAGATTTCTCACATATTTTGAGTTTTCTCCTGTTGTTGCAGAGGTAGGTCCGAATAAGGGGTGCTATGGGTATTGTGGGGCTAAGGACTTCCTAGTACTGAAGTATGGGCTTGCCGATCTCAAATCGGTAGGAGCATGTCCGGGGGTAGGTGAAATTCCTCGATTCTTACCGAGCAGGTCTCTTAAATGAATAACATATTAGTCGAGACTCTCACGGGGAAGATGACAGTTGTGATTGTGTTAACTAGCACGGTTGCAGTGCGCAACATTCCGCCACTACAGAGTACCGTCGTCAGAACACAAACTAGTGTCGATCGAGGCGTTGAGTTACCCTCCCGCTTTCACCTCCCTCCCTCCCCCACATTGTGCATTGCCATTGTGCGAATCTGTGCCCAGCATGAGTTAGAATGAATTCAGAGAGCACTCTATATTAGGGATTTCTAAACGGAACAACGAAATGGAGGGGAGATTTCATTACGGCGCCGAAATGAGAAGTGCATGGTTTCGGAAAATAACGGAATAACGGAAACGGAATTATTCCGTTATTGCCCGCAACCCTCTCTCTTTTATTTCGGCACCGTTATTCCGAATTCGTTTCGCCTACCCTACTCTATATGCAATGTAGTAACTCAAGATCGCAAAAAGTTATCACGCAATTACAAACTAATCAAGCACAAACTACAGATGTTATTCACGCAGCGCTTCTTACTCTGGTTTGATTAGAAATCAGGGCTTAGCAGCGATTTCAGAGATAAAATATTCAAGGGGTTTTTATGGAACACTTTTATCATGACAAATTAAGCACTCAAATTGCACGAAAGAAGACACAGCTACGAAAGCCGGGACATCTGTGTTTACTGCCAGGTAGAAACCGCCATTTCCGAATGATAGAGTCGATGGAGCATCGATACAAGGCCGTCTCTGAAGTCTTTAATCAAAAGAATGATAACGACAGCATCCAGGCCAGGGAAGCTGGAAACGAGTTTGAGCCAGGGATCGAGACCGCCTTTGGACACAGATCGGTCAAAAATGGGCAGCGAAACGCCCACACCGAATGGAAAGTAAACGAACAGGAATGGAACCACACTCTGAAATGATCTCGTGCAATGATTACTTAAGAGAACTGCTCCGTAAAAATCGAATATTTCCGCCTACCTCCCGGACACGTTCCTCCCGGAACGGGGCCACCCAGCCCATATTCTAGCGTTAGGAGGGTCTTGTGCTCACATAGCGCATAGTACCCCTTGTATGGTGTTTGCACCCCTAGGGCACGAGAAAAGAAGATTTATGTGTGAAATGTTCGAAAAATCATAAACTACGAAGTTGTACAGATAGACTCAAATGTTCACATGCATCACGTTAGGGGTCCCCACAGGCACTCAAGCAACAGTTAAGATTGATTCTTGATTGATTTCGGATTTTTGTTCTGTACTCAACTTTTATTTTTTTGATCAAAGTAGTCTCTAGATGCCGCTAGGGCCCAAGACAACCTAGGTGTACATTGTAGCCCACTGGTGGAGGTATCTGAAAATATGGTCACTGGGTCTGTCCGGCTCTCACGCTGCGAGATTTCCCATTGCAAAGAGGTGGAACCGTATTTTCGGTTTCAGATTACCCCCGATTTCATTATCCATTTCGCGACGTTTATGCAAAATACAACTCAAACGGCACAGTCACGTCTCCAGGAGAATTATCAATACGAAAGGGGTCGATTCTGCCAACATCACTTTTTCGGACCATGACCCGGGGTTCATGGTCCGGAAGTGGCCCATCACCATGAACCCGGGGTCATGGTTCAAAATGGGCCTTGGAAGTCATGGTGGAGGAACTTCATGTACTGTATGCCAATGTGTAGTACACTACCCCAGCAACACACCGTATCGCGAATCACCGTAATCGGGTTATCGCTATCGGACTTATTGCAAATTTTTATTTAAAAAGTCAGTTCACGATAGCTCAATTGGAAGATTACGGTATCAAGCTGTATGGTGTGTTGCTGGGGTAGTGTACTACACATTGGCGTACAGTACATGAAGTTCCTCCACCATGACTTCCAAGGCCCATTTTGAACCATGACCCCGGGTTCATGGTGATGGGCCACTTCCGGACCATGAACCCCGGGTCATGGTCCGAAAAAGTGATGTTGGCAGAATCGACCCCTTTCGTGTTTATAATTCTCCTGGAGACTTGACTGTGCATTTTGAGTTGTATTTTGCATAAACGTCGCGAAATGGATAATGAAATCGTGGGTAATCTGAAACCGAAAATACGGTTCCACCTCTTTGCAATGGGAAATCTCGCAGCGTGAGAGCCGGACAGACCCAGTGACCATATTTTCAGATACCTCCACCAGTGGGCTACAATGTACACCTAGGTTGTCTTGGGCCCTAGCGGCATCTAGAGACTACTTTGATCAAAAAAAGAAAAGTTGAGTACAGAACAAAAATCCGGAATCAATCAAGAATCAATCTTAACTGTTGCTTGAGTGCCTGTGGGGACCCCTAACGTGATGCTCGTGAACATTTGAGTCAATCTCTCCAACTGTGCATTTTATGATTTTTCGAACATTTCACATATATTTCTACTTTTCTCGCGTCGTAGAGGTGGAAACCCCAAACAAGGGGTGCTATGAGGTATGTGAGCCCAAGACCCTCCTAACACTAGAGTATGGGCTGGCTGGCCCCGTTCCGAGAGGAACGTGTCCGGAGGATTCTCGATTCTTACCGATCCGGTCTCTTAAATCCTGAGCAACCTGCGCTAAGAGTGCTCGCAGAATCTTGAGTTGATACACTTTGTAGCTCGTTGAGAGTGTTTTCACGGTTTTGAGGTGGCGAACTGTCATAGAGCAAAGTATGCCAGAAGCAATGAAGTTTGTGCAAATAAGCAGCGCGGAGAAGCAAAGAATGGATACGTTTCGAAGATGAAGTCTGTCGTTCTCCTGCAACAGTAATGATAACCTAATTAAGGTACCGCAGAGTCTCCTCCCAGACGAGTGCGTCGCGGTGAGTCGCCGTGGGTCACCCAAGGTCACCCCGACTTTGAGCTCGCTTTAGACCCCTTCAAAGTGTATACCTTTTTGGCTATTTTTGGCTACAAGCCAAACATACCATGCTCTATCGACTGGTGTTATCAGTACTTTGCATATCTCATTTGATCTTTGATCTATGAGCGGAGACGCTATTCCCCCTCTCATTTCAATCTACTCATTTCCATAACCCCTTGTCTGGAGAGAGAGTAGATTAGCTCTTCCTCATCTTGATCTTTTGATCTCTCGTTGATCGGTTTGCTCGTGTGTTCGGAGTTCTCAGAGATTGTGATCCATGACAACAGTGATCCCTAGGCGACTACTGTGAACATAAATGACAGTATGAGAAAGTGTAGGGTATCTGTCATTCTGACAATAGAGGTCAAGCCAACGACCTACAAACCCCACACTTTCTCATACTGTCATTTCCGTTCACTGTGGTATAGAGGCCAGAAATGACAGTGTGGGTGTGCACAAAGTCCCGCCTTATTGTCAGTGATCGTAATCTATATTTACTGTTAACGATGGGCTATATCACCACTTGTATGCATGATGTACCAGAATTGTCAGTCAAGAATAGCAATCTCCTTCCACCCAATGAACGAAAGTCACAAGGGGCAGATACCCTACACTGGGGGGCGATCATTTCGGCAACGATCATTTCGGCAACGGGTCATAACTTGGTGGGGAGTTGGCCTAGGGCAATCAATATTGTATCATTGTTATCAGTAGAGGCATACGGTGTTTCACTACCGTATTCGTCGGGAATCGCGAACTGATTTTTTTCATCGAACCATGGTAAAATGAGCCGGGGATCGACCAAAAGATTTGTTTACCATAGTGTGCTACCGTAATCGGGCATCTACAGTAACCCGAATTACCGTAGTCCGGGAATCGCAAACTGATTTTTTTTTCAAAGTGTGAGATATAAATTTGATCTTTGGCCAGTTGTGTCAACTGTACCCAGGTAGGTTACCGTAACCGGAGTTGCCGTAATCTGGGCATCGTAAACTGACTTTATTTACAAAATGCGTTTGAAAAATCGAATAAAGTCAGTTTGCGATTCCCGGATTACGGTATCACGGATTACGGTAACATGCTTGGGCACAGTAGACACAACGGACCAAAGATCAAATTTATATCTCACACTTTGAAAAAAAGTTAGTTTGCGATTCCCGGACTATGGTAGTTCGGGTTACTATACATGCCCGATTACGGTAGCACACTATGGTATACGGAACTTTTGGTCGACCCCCGACACATTTTACCATGACCCCCGGTTCATGGTTCGATGAAAAAAAATCAGTTCGCGATTCCCGACGAATACGGTAGTGAAACACCGTATGCCTCTACTGATAACAATGATACAATATTGATTGCCCTAGGTCAACTCCCTACCAAGTTATGACCCGTTGCCGAAATGATCGTTGCCGAAATGATCGCCCCCCCCCCCTACACTTTCTCATACTGTCATTTCTGTTCACAGTAGTCGCCTAGGGATCACTGTTGTCATGGATCACAATCTCTGATTGTGAGAACTCCGAACACACGAGCCACCCGACCAACGAGAGATCAAAAGATCAAGATGAGGGACAGCTAATCCACTCTCTCTCCAGACAAGGGGTTATGGAAATGAGTAAATTGAAATGAGAGGGGGAATAGCGTCTCCGCTCATAGATCAAAGATCAAATGAGATATTCAAAGTTCTGATACCACCAATCGATAGAGCATGGTCTGTTTGGCTTGTAGCCAAAAATAGCCAAAAAGATATACACTTTGAAGGGGTCTAAAGCGAGCTCAAAGTCGGGGTGACCTTGGGTGACCCACGGCGACTCACCGCGACGCACTCGTCTGGGAGGAGACTCTGCGGTACGTTATAAGTAGAAACTTAGTTCTCACCCAGTAGTGGAGTATCAACCAACCATCTGTAACAGTCAGGCCGTTGATATCAGAAACTATTGGTTGCAGAATCCTCCTCCCAAAGGAATTACAGGCTGTTTTAACTGCAGCTACAAACCTGAAAATGGTTCAATATAGCTTGAGAATCAGTGCTTCGAATAGTGCTGACCAAAGGAAAGTCATGAAAATGGGGTAAAGCGAAAGCTTCGCAGCAAATATTGGGCTTGAGAAGAGCACGATTTTGTGCGGACTGAAATATGAAATCATCGACAATTTCAGGTACAATTCAACCTGCGCACGGTCCAGAATCGGTGCAGGAAGTTAATGTTCATGAGAGCGAATGGAACTGTGAAACACGCACAGCTCAGAGCGATGACATACTGGAATATGTTTTTGAAAACGTTTACTACAAAAAATCTCACTTTATTCTCCGGAAATGTATTCGAAAATACACCGAGCGCAGAACTAGATGTGATAGAGGCCTGTTTTGTTATCGTAATTCATATTAATTAGCAGATAATCAACAATACCGGTTGCACAATCGCATGTAGAATGACGAGGATGATATCATTGTAAGCAAAGATTCTCAGCAAGGCTCGGTAATTTCCAAGCTTAGAGGTACTATATCGGCTTATCAGAAAAAGGAGAAGAGAGTTGAGCGATATTCCGAAAACTGCAACAGGTATGATCGATACGCGAACGGAAAATGGTGCAAACATACAGACGATCACGCCAGAAATCGCGCTCTCCGTTCTAGCATTCATCATTCCGCGATATGTCGCAGGATGTAGGTGTGCAGATTGCCTTGGTAAGCTGCAAGATGGAGATAGTCACGAAAAAAAGTGTGAACGCCTATCTACAATCTCCAGGGATCTCAATAATGCTGCCTTGAGTGTCGAACATTGATCATTTTGGGGGGGGGGTCAATTTTGGGGGTCATTTTGAGGAGTCGATTTGATAGATCACTCTCTCCCCTCCACACACTCTTCTTCTTCCCTCATTCCTCCCCTTCTCAACCACCTCGAGCGGGCGATATCGAAGGAAATCATCTCCCCTTCCTTCCATTTACATCCAAACTCCCTCCATAATCGAATCTTCTCCCTCACTCCTCTCGATGTCGCCCGGTCGAGGTGGTTGAGAAGGGGAGGAATGAGGGAAGAACAAGAGTGAGGGGAGGGGAGAGAGTGATCTGTCAAATCGACCCCTCAAAATGACCCCCCCCCCCAAAATTGAACCCCCAAAATGATGTTCGACACTGAAGGCATCATAATGCACAACAGAAAGTAGTGATGGAACTCATTAGCTTGTTTTTTTACGAAGCCTAGCAGATGCTAATGGTAACGAAGCTCGCTCCAATCCTTCGATTATTTTGCCTCATAACATCAGCCACAGTATTAAGAAATGACAGGGCCCAATGCAAGAACAAAACGACTCTGAAGCCCCGCCCCCTCGTTCAAAAAATCCCCACAATTCTTTTACACGGAATTTTAGCGTACTGTACTCAAAATTTTACAGAGAGTCGCAGTTACTACAGCCAGCCTATTTTCCGGGCGAGCTGACGGCTCTTTTTCTGTTTCCCGTTCTCA
>LS499885.1:56990-89475 GCA_900490845.1 Pristionchus japonicus | reverse complement strand
AGCTGACGGCTCTTTTTCTGTTTCCCGTTCTCATGCTTTCATCGCTTGTTTCATTGTTTGTTTTGTTTAATTTGTGTCATACATTCTTTAATCAAACGCATCAAGGGTCGGCAACACTATTGCGGCCACCACGAGGGATTGCAGTGACTTTCCGACGGCTACAAGTAAGTTGCTCTCTACTTTTTTGTTGTCCATCGCTCTTGCTTGTTCAAGTTGATTTATTGCGCCCGTTTCATTGTTATTAATGACATTAGCGGAGTGGAAAGTTAGATAAACCGGTTATTGAGGCTAGAATCCGAAATGTGTGTTGCTGAAACGGAAATGAAGGCGTGATATGCATCCCTTTTGGTCGACTGTGTTATTTCGTCGTTTTTGCCTTCGTAAACATAGTTTTTCGCAGGTAAACCTTGCACAACGGTGGGCTCAAGAGGTAGGGAGGTTGCCATTCGAGCTGGCTCCTCTCCGAAGTGCAAATGGATCTTCTCCAATTAGGAGTTGATGAATGTAAGTGCGTTTGAACTTCATTACTAAAGTTTCTAGCGTTTCTGACGTTCCTTTTTTGTTATTTTGTTTGTTTGTCTTGCTTCTAAAAATCGCAACCTAGATGGCGAGTCTTCGCAATGGCTTGGACGAGTTCAAGGACCTCCAGGCTCGGCAACAATCGACTAAGTTCATCCAGTTACTGGGTGACCGACTCAACCACAGACTCTGTGGGACAACCAGAAATGTGAGCAATAATTACCTTTTAAATGAGTTTTAAATCGTGATGGATCAACAATCACACTGTGATGGGCTTTCGGGAACCTGTGGGCCTGGGAGTACGCACGACTATTTTATGTTGCTTCATTTGTATATTTTAAATTGCTTAATTAGCCTAATTGCAGCACGCAGCTATGAATGTGCGCCGCGATGATCCACATGCGTCGCTTCTTCTGCTTCCACTCCACCTCCTTCGGCTATCGAGTGAGTGTTCTCTTTTACTCTTGTCTTGTGTTATATTTATTATATTAATTAGCAACAATAACTATTAAAGGACGTGGCGCCGTCCTGTCCGTTTCTCTCCAAGAGCTGGAGAAGTGCCCGCGCAAGATCGACCACATCGTGAGGGTGTGGTGGAGCGAGAAATTCCCGCAAATAAAACTCGATCAACAGGTGCGTATTTATGCAAATTGTTTTGCTTAATTAAAGTTTTGAACTTTTGATACAGAGAACCATTGCCACTCTGACTAATTAAGTCAAATGGCGCATTGTGACGACTGAATCAATCAAATTAATTATTTTTAGTATCATGACGACGCGATGGGCCTTCACGTGATGATAAAGAGCGTAATGCTGCAGGCGATAGGTGCGTGCTTATTTATTTATTTTTATTTTTGTTGAAATATAAGAATATAACGGGATGATGAGAGAGGAGAAGGCCGAAGCTTGGCGCGAGTGCGTCGAATTTAGACTGGTCTTTGGGCCTGAGCAGGAATCCGCGCCAGTCGATGACAATAACGTGATCCTGACCATTCCAATCATTATGTTAAATTAATTAATAAAGTAAATTGCAGCCGTCGACCTGCAAGCAGCGCTGCCGCGTCGGCTAGTGCCGGAAGCGATGCATGCCATCGCCAAGATGGCGAATCTTCGCTAGGGCTTCGACGAGTTCAAGGAACTTTGTTGTAATGTTATGTTTGTTGCAATTTTGTTTTAAGATTAGGTTCACTTTCGGCTGCTCTTTCAATTGTAAATGTTAATCAGAGTAGGACAAGTAGAACGTTTACTAATGATTATTTGTTTTGTCCCACACTGTGTGGTTTGTTGTAATGTTTCCCTTTGCATATTCGATAAAGCGATACCGTATACTGTTGAGAGATCCAGACACATCACAAGCACTAGTCGTTGATCAATTAGCTGGTTTTTGATGACTTTCGTTAATTAGCCTGCAGGACAAAATCGACCATTCAGTAGTGAACATAACTGGTAGTATTATAGTCCTCCTCAAAGGGAAAGGGAGGGATGGCGCCACTGGCGCAGTGGATAACACGTTTGCCTACCAATCATCAACCCACGATCTGCCCGGGTTCGAGTCCTCCCTCTCCCTTTTCTATTGCCAGGGCTCGCTGAATTGCATGGGGCTTAATACTGTGCAGCAATCTAGCATTCAACTGTTGACAATGTGCACAGTAAATAGTAGGGTTGGCTAAACGATTGCGGAATTGCGACGCCTCAATGAAGGGAAAGAGGGTGTGCTCTTGGTGATTCTTGTGCTTCGTGGTGGTTTCTGCGTGTAAACCAAAGTGCGTCGTGGTGAATGCTTCGTGGTCACGTAATTCTCAGTGTAATTGCGTTATGGAAACCAAATTGTCAGCCGGAGGTGCTGACGGAGGTTTTGATTTGAGGCAGAGCACATGAAATCTGACGAAATGCCAGACCAGGAAGAGCATGAAACACGCCTGCGGGCATGAAACAATTCCTGCGTGTAATGAGTGCCTCGCAGACGAGCATGGTGAATATGCAAAGTGCGCAGAGAGAATGAGAAAAAGAGAGTAAGAAGAGAGATACAATGAATTGATCGAGAAAGCCTATTCCAATGGTGAAACTCGAGTTGATAGAGGGGGAGCAAATGATAAAAAAACCACCCCCAATTACGCGTGAATACGATACTCAGTGATACTCAGTCAGCTTCCATAGCGGTGGCGGCGCGAAGCTAGAAAATGACCGATATCCAAGGCAAATCAATTCAGACTGCGACAATTTAACAATCTGAGTGTGACATGAGCTCGAATCTTGATGATTACTACCCACGCGCAAATTGTGGGTCCCGCAACGTTGCCACATCTCGGTTGGCTGAAGTATCGCAATGCCTGTTCCCTCGGACATTTCGCGCTCTGTGGAGAACTTGCTTGTGTATTTCTTCTATATTGTCGGTAGCACATCCCTGATTGTCAACGCTGCTACTCTAATTATAATCGTCGGGAAAAGCTCGGCGCTCACTACTGAAATCAAAACGATAGCGATTTACCAGCAAGTGAGTGAATCGGTGGAATGAGTTGAAGCTGCAAATGGTATGTTTTTTTTCAGCTTTCATGTCTGCTGACAAACGCGTTTCTAACTCTACTCTTTATCCCATTTTTCTATGTTCGAATAGGTTCGGTTTCAATGTCAATTATGAACATGAAATATGTCTAGGCGGCGGATATTGTATGGGCTTGCTATGCATGCTAGTGCCGTACCAGTATCTAATTGTAAGCTAACCTGATGGGATCTTAACGAATTATTCGAAGCCATTTGAGGTTATTCAAGTGTTCTTCGCCATGTGTATGGTATCGAGTTTCGGAATTATGATTATTGCTCGACATCAATTGTTGATCATGGACAACTCTATTTTTAAGATGACGAAACGCATGAGATATTGTCAATTATATCATTGAATGCAAAAAAAGCAACTATTCTTCAGTTGCCTTCTTTGTTGTCCACGTGGTAATGCATCTTCAGACCTCATGGACTGCGCTTTCAACATCATCGAACAGGAGAAACCAGAATCGAGTCTTAGAAGATGTGCAAATCCAACTATGATCGTTCAAAAACTCCATCCTGTTTCCAGAACCCACAACTGCTGTGGCGCGAGCGAAAACTCAACTGGTTTCTTTTCTACGGATCGGACCAGCCTGCTGTGATGAGTTTGTCCTACCACGCAGCATTTGTGCAACTGTCCGTCTCGTTCGTGCTTGTGATTCTCCCGTTCTCTCACATGTTGACCATCGTTCTCCGGTAAATCCCATTCAACTAACCAAAACATTGTTCTTACCAGGGCCCGCAAAGTAATGCAGGCACAACAACGAGATATTCATATTACTCATGCGCAGACGATCATTATTCAGGTATTAATAACTTTGTAACTTCCCTACTTTTCGTTCCGGTACTCACTATGGACCGCTCTGACTGGGGAACGAGACGGGGAATGAGATTCGTAGGGATAGTAGACTCCAATTAGTGGGGCAGGGCCGAAACTTTATGTACTTTGATGAGTTCTTTGTGAAAACAGTCGATTCAGTTCACTGTGCTAATCATATTCATCGCCTGCCCTTTCATCCCGGGCGTTATGTCGTCACTCAGGGACGATATCTACAGAGATTCTCAAAGTGACACTACAATCTGATAATATTCTGTTTTTTTCTTCTTAGATTTTAGTGCATAATTGTGGGGGCATAGCTCAGTCGGTAGGGTGCCCGACAGTGCGACGCGAGGTCCTGGGTTCGAATCCCGTGCTCGGCATGTCTCTTGCCTAGCCACCCCAAATATTTCAGCGGCGGTTGCAGTGGCGGAGATGATGTTCGCGTGCTCGACTCTTCTCAACTCAATCGTCGTTGTGCTCCGCACTCGAAACTATCGCAGGACGGTTGCCGCGGCGTTGCGATTGACTAAGATTGAACTGCGCCAGCCGCATAGGATGAGCGTCACGTCGAATGTTGCCCGATGAAAGACATTTTCTAAGTTATTAAATAAATTTAATGTATAGAATTTGAATGATTGCATTTCTCTATGAAAGGTACACGTTTGACAAACCCGCGCCTCTTCATGAAGAACCAAAGTAGTAAAAAGAAATTTCGAAAAATCGATGCAGACGTTTTTTCCAAGACAAGTTGGAGAGAGGATTCGAGATAGGTTACAGATCTTCTTTGATTGGGATTTTCATCACATCCTCTTTAGGTACTCAGCATAGTTTGTATCCCACGAATCCTTGAACATCTCGTTTTCTAGTGACTCATTGGCCGCATTTAAGGTAAAGGTAAACGGCAACGCTAGGTGGGAGCAGCTGGTGAGCCGGACTCCCATTCCCTGCTGTCCAATGCTCTCTAAGTGAGTTTCGAGACCAATTAACCGACCACAGGTAATAGAAGACTTGGTTTGCCTCTGCGAGGATTGATCTCGGTGCCGTTCGAATGACCGCCGGCGCATTACACCTATTGGAAATCCCGTCCTGTCGATCATTTTCGAACACCATTTTCGAACTTTTTAGCATTTTTTTCTCCATCTCATCTCTTCTCTCTGAACTTATGCTGTGGAAAAAAGTCGGAAGGATGAGAAGGAGGAAACTGAAATTTTGAATTGGCGCTTTTTCAATATCTCGCTTCCCGGTGGAGATAGCGACTTGATATTTTGACACAAGCCATTCTCACCCCTCAAAACCATCAAACCAAAGTGTCAAAACTCTAGCAAAACGGAAATGCGAGATATTGAAAAGCACCAATTCAACATTTCAGTTTCCTCCTTCTCCTCCTCCCGACTATAATTAAACTTGTCAGTACTGAGAGTGTAAGTAGTGAGTGATGAGAACGAATGTTAAACTTGTCAACATTCCAAATTCAGATTTAATCGTCGTTACAAAAGCTAGTCGTTCAAATTATTTATGCAATTAGATTTTTTCACAGTTTTATAAGAAGAATCAAACAAAGTTGATAAACAATGCAGAAGTTTGTCTTCATAGTGTGCTCTGTTGTTGAGACGTTTGCTGCGTGAAAGTCACGAGTTTTGGAGCGATTGAGTGAATCTTCTTGGTTGATTGGAAGATCGCCCGATAAGGGGGAAGCATAGCGAAGTTGATGAGGGGCGATGCGAGTGAGAAGATACTGCATGTCTGATAAACAATCATCCAATTATGCGACAACCTAGGCAAACATTACTTACCAGCATGATCACTCGCTCTGAGAATTCGCTGCTCCAGATCTCAGTGACATCCAAAAGCCAGAAAACGGCTGCCGATGCTACTCCGCAGGGCAGAAGGAGTTGGTAAGTAAGCGCCTGAAAGAAGCATATCTTGAGTGCACAATAGTCACAAAAGCCCTCACTCTTGCAATGGATACGTGCAGACGTTTCTCAGTTGCTTTCTGAAAAAAAAGTTTCGAAAAGATTTCAAACAGGGCATGCCGCTTGTTCAATCCGCGACAGAAGCTTGTGACGAACGATAAAGATGAGTGTCATAATAATAGGGGAGAGAGTCACTCCCAGCGCGTCCAATAGAATAGCTCGAGTGCTACCGAAGTTGTTGTAGTCTGCAAGGAAGATGATGATTGGCATTGTTGAAAGGGCGTACTTGATGCCATGTATCCATCCAAGTGCAGCTTTTTCATCATTTCTGGTGCCACATTCGTTTGTTCATAGTAGTAGGCTGCCTGATCATTGATTGTCTCTGGGGGGATTGTCGAAATAGGTAGTGATATCAGCTACGTTTCACCGTGAACGCAGTCTCAGTCTCACGCACAACAATGAATCTCACGATCGGTATTCCCATCAGCGTCAGTGACAGCAGGCAGGCGAGCCAAACTTGCAGTCGGGTAATCGTACGACGATGCTCGAGAACATCACCAAGATGATAGAGACGATAGGCGAAGGAGAGAAGGAGAACGATCGCGGAATGCTGCACCAGGTTGATGTGCAGCCCTGAGCATTTTAGTGGATGAACTGAGCAACTCAGGCACGAAATATATTCGGACGGAACGTTTCCATCACCAGACGTAGTCTATCGTTTGCTACTTCGGATGAGGAAGCTGAATTAAGAGGCTGCGTACCCTGACAGAATCGGCATAGATCTTCGTCAATGAGAGTGCAAGGGCCGAGGAAAACGAAAATCATTGATCCTTCGTGGTCTTGAACTATTCTGAACCGCTACGATTACTGCTTGTCTACATTTTGAACAACAGCTGACAGAAAGCTGCGCTGATAGTTTGCATTCTAACCTGACAGTTCCGAGTGCACTAGCAATAGCAGATGCTAAGTCGATGATTGCATTGTTTAGCAGGAACACGGAGTAGGTTCGCATCGGTTTGGGCGTTCTGAAATATCGAAAAGTGATCAGCAAAAATCTATGTTTATACACCTCAATAGGATGACGATGATGAGCAGCATATTACAGAGAATGGCCGATCCGTCGAGTGTCCGAATGCAAACGAGATGGATGGTGTCTTGACGGGTCAGCATCTTGCCGATGAATAATAGTGGCTGAATTATAGTCGCTCACTCCAGTCCTGTGGTCTCTTCGTCCTTACCGAACTGTTAGCTTTTGTGAAAACACCCGCCTATTCATCTCCCAAGAGTGACGATTAATTGTCTCGTGATTTAATCTTCAGCACTTTTCGAACGAAAACACCTGATCAATGTGAACATCCGTAGTATATCATAATCAACAATGCCCGTACGGGAATAGATAATTTACTGTGATATCGAATACTCCGCATCATACATAAGTAGTCCGAGAGTTAGAGAACCGATCCTTTTGTCCTTGTAGATATCAGTAAGAATCAATGGTTGCGTAAGAATCAATCACTGCAATGTCCTAAAACTCCGTAGGAATACTTCCATCTAACTCTCCCATCTAAAATTGCCATCTATCCGACGAAACGTGAAATAAATTAATAGCTTACCAATCCACTGAATACTGATCAATGCTCGCTGCTCTTTGATACTTCTCTGGATGAGCGTTTGCTTCTTTTGCTTTTTCCTGCATGATCGACTGCAAGAGCAAAGAAGATTCCATCCAATCACGAGGATTTCTTCCACATAAATACTGTATTTGCCGTGATACCATACACGACTGACGAGGCAATTGTGAACAACATCAGGCGCGACGGTCATTGGTTCGTTTGTGCAGCGAATGGTTCCGGAACAAGCTGCAGAGGCTCTGGCTAGAAGCACATTGTTCAAAATCGCAAGCTTTCTCTAAATCGTTAGTGTTTGAATTAGCCATTCAGATAATGTCCTTCCACATATTCGTTTCTTCTGTTGGAATATTTTCTCTTTGTATGATGAAGTTTAAGAAAGATTTAGAACTTCTTGGTCTTCTATGTTTTCCAAATCCTTTACAGAACCTGGCGAATTTTGGCCCACAAATCGTTGACCATGCTGCTTGATGTCCACTGCTTTTGGACATTTGTTCTGAGCTTGAGCACGCTCGTAAATAATTGTACAACACTGCATTTGCATCTCACACTGAGGCATATCTACGGAACTTCAGCTTAACTTTCCCAGTTATCTTTCTCAGTAGCTCTTCCGAACTCATCGTTTCCGGCCCTTTTGCATGCTACGTTGCACACCAATGATACTCGCGAAATATGGTTAACCAATTTTTCAATGTCAACGGAACGAAAGAATCTTTTCAGGCTCAATTTGCTCGCTCATGGCTATGGCGTGCGAACGATTTTGGGCCTCCAAGTATCTCGCAAACTAACTTACTAGTCGGAGGGCTGGTTACACGCTCAATGCTGCTCATGTAATCCCAATTGTCATCTTTGTCGTTTATTTTTAATTTTTGTCTTATTTTTTGCGTTCTTTGTCATATGATTTGCCATCCAGCTTGCTGTAATTCTCTGCATGTTCTGCATTCACCTGAGATTCAACGGTTCCAAGTGGACTGCGGCTCACTGCACAAAAGTAACTCCGACTGCAGGCACACCAAACATGCTTATCGCGGTAATTACAGCGTCTCGGATTTCGAAATCGTGTAGAAAGGGATAATTTCAGTTTTCCGTATTTCTGTGCGAGCTAATTGCAATCGTTGCGTTCACACAGCTTCTGTCGAAAAACAACAGCCAACGCCACAGCAGTGATCTCAGTTTGTCAGAGAGGTTTGCAGGATAGTATTTTCGAAATTGCATCCAAGCTTTAGACATCAGTTGACGGAAAACAATCGCACGCTGAGAGTTCTCATTCCCATCATCTGGTAATCAAAAACATGGGTGCGAAATCATTTTTCAATTATTTCTTCTTGTAGGTCGCACATAACAATTGGGATGGTTGCATCAATTATATTCTTGGTTTTCGAATCAATTTATCCAGAGCCGGAGATGTACCCGTTGGTTGAAGTTTGCAGATTTAAAAACAACAAATCTGTAGGAATTTGTAGGAAACGATCAACGTACTCTACCTGCAAGGCATCAATATGCCACTCATCTGCTTGTTCCGGTTCAGGTATATATGACAGGGATCGGGAGAGGATCGACCAGGGGGCGGTCCTAGGAATTGACATGCTCCGAAAATTCTGAAAAAATTACCGAAAGTACTTCGAACCATGCTCTTTCAAACTGCGTTGGCCGAATATTTTTAAAAATTTTATTTTTCGAGTACGGCCGTCTCAAAGTTGACGCCCTATGACAAAATAATGCGAAAGTGTCGCCGAAAAACGATCATAAGTTTCTTCAAAATTGAGCTAGACACTTTTTAAAAAGCGGAAAATGACGAGGAAGGATCCCTTTACAACCTCAAACCAACAGTGTCATTCCTTGATTTTCGTGCGGTGAGGGGCGGTCGCTTTTTTGAAAAAATTGTATAACTTTCCTAAATGGAAGAATTGTTCTCCAATTTTCTGCCAAGTTTTAGTCACTACCATGATGCATTCCCTGCCAAAAAATCAGATTTTTAGAGGTCCCTCATCAAAAAGCGGGCTCGATATAGTAAAAGTGGTCGGGAACGGACCTTTGAAAATTTGAGTTTTCAAACTCAAAAAACTTTCGAATGGACTAAAAACAATCAAAAACGTTCAAAAAGTTCCGTTGGTGTCACTTATGCTTCAACTCTAGAGCATTTGAGCACTCAAACATCGATTTTCTCACCTGAACTGATTCCTTTGGATTATGACTTCTCTACCGCCGGTATTGGACACGATTTGCGTGAAATATTTTTCGTCAACTATTTTCCATCAGTAGTTGATGTTTTTTTGCATATCGAACTCGTGTGTATTTTTAAAACATTTTTTTCAATGTGATTTTAAAGGCAATAAACTCATTTGTCTTTGTACTACGTCTCAACGGTTTCCCATGATGAAAAGTGCCAGTAAAACGTATTCTGCTCTTCTCCATGAGAGAATAGAGTATATTGTTGAGGAAAAACAACAGTTTCGGTCGAGACGGTTGCCTCCGTACTCAGAACCAATCATACCCGCTACAGTGCTTCGATTTTGATCTCGAGTTCGAACCCCATCCTCTGCAGCAATGTTTTGCCGCTTTTTTATTTCTCTCTTTTCTCTGTCTTGTATTGTTTTATTACAGCTTGAATTATATTATTTGTTTACTCAAAGTTATTTCATTACAAAACGAATAGCACACAACAGTTTCACCGACACAGTTCAAATCAAGCTCTTTTAAGTGAGCCGATAGCATAATGATCATACTACTCTTTTCTTCGATGTTTGGCACGAGGTTCACTATCTGAATCAGTAATCTCTTCCCCATTATCCTCTGTATCCATCCTCTTCTCTCCCATTCTTCCTTTCTTGCCTCCCTGGTCTTCGTCTTTCTCGAATATGTCGGAATTCTTCACTAGTTCCAGTAGATCTTCTTCATCATCGTAATCCACATCATCTTCCTCCTCCACTTCATTACTCGTATCTTCATTGTTTGCAACCTTCTTGCTCTCAATCTTATTCTGCTCATCATATTCCTTCTTGAGCAATCCGTTGATCAGAGACTTAATCTGTGAGATGCTCAGTCTGTTCTTTGGCGAAATGAGAAGAGTTCCGCTTCCTGGCTTCTTCACAGTCTTCAAGTGCAACTCTGCTCCATACTGGTTGCACTTTTTCTACTCTGCTCTCTTCTGCTTGAAGTAGTTCCTAATCAGTTCTCGAGTAGGCTCGTCGTTCATATTCCTCTGTTGAATGGTGCGAAGAGCCCACCCTGGCTTGAGTTTAGTCGATTGATTTGAAGCAGAATTTTGAATGGCGATTCTCAGTTTTGCGGCAGTGATGGAGAAGTTAGATTCCAACGAATTCGCGACTATCTTCGAGCAATAATCATGGAGCGTTTTCCGCTCCTTCTTCAAAGTATGTTTTCCACACAAGATGTGCTTCTCGAGCTCACGGAATGAGATGAACTCAGAAATGCAATTCTCTTCAGTACACGGAAGCATTCGAGAGACAGGCGGCGCAGCAGGATTCGCTGTCGTGTCGGATTCAGTCTGCTGTTTCTCCACTTCAGACGATCGAGTCAGCCAAAACTTCTCTCCTTGCTCTCTCCTTGCCCTACACTTTCATGAGTCACCATTGTTCCTTCACATGGCTTTAGTTTGGAGATGGGGAAGAGAATGCCATCGCCGATAGACCGATGTCTTCGAAGGCGAATGGACGTGTCCTGAAATTGTTTGATTATTTAGCTACAGTTATTTTCTGTTTTTACCTCGAAAGAGAAGCTCGAGTAGGATGTGATGTTGGGGATGGCGGATTTGACAATCTTCACATCGGGTGACGATGACCTATCCCATCTTCTCGTTCTATGGGAAGATATACGAGGTAATTTACGCACTGTAAAAAAAGTTAAAATGATATGTTCAGATGAAGCATCAAGGAACTTTCACGAAAGACGATACGGTATTCCAACATCTAGTTGTGAATAATTGGGTGGTGAAGCGAATCCTGTCTAACGGATCAGATGAGTACTTCGGCGTGGAAAGGAAAGATTGTTCCTTCATCTTCGGGGATGTTCAGTGTCAGAACCTTCACAAGAGGTAATATGCGTCATGTTCGTGGGAAATTTCATGGTTCAATTTAGATGCATTCCCACTGATATCTCAGAATGCGAGACGTCATTTTTCAAGACGACCGACAAGCGGTTCACTCTAATTCGTCCTTTTGACGGAAAATTCGTAGTAGCTACAACTGCTAAGGTATAACTTCAATTAAAATACAACCTTTATGTATTTTCCAGCGTTACATTACACAAAGTGCTGGAAAGTCATTGAATGAGGTCGTTCCTTCACGGGTCTTCATCATCACGGTTCCCCGTGAAATGGTCATAGTTATTGGAACCCAACGCATACACGGATCGAGCTCGCAGAAATTCGAATTTGATCATGATCAGGTAAATCATCAAAAGTTGATTCAATTATAGATTATATTTTGAGGCTAAACGAGAGAACGTTGATGATGAACGAGTGCACGAACTGGAGAGGGAGATACAGACATTTGTCGAAGTGAATTATGAGAATGAACACGAGAGATCCACGATATACATTGTCTCGTTTTGGATTGTTCGAGTAACATCCTGGATCGTCGCTGTTGCTTTCCAATGTGCGCTGGTAACTTTCGAAGTTCCGTTCCTTGCACGGTGGTGTGGAAACCATCGGACCCCTCACCACCCCGATCATATCGTTATGTCTTCACTGGTTCCCAGTTGCCCAACTCGAAATTCTATTGATGATCATCTGGAGGATGAGGAAAGTATGTGAAATAAGCTTGAAAAATCATCTTGTGAATTGAATCATTAGAGCAACCATAAATAAACATCGTTGTTATATAATTCAAGCTGTAATAAAACAATACAAGACTGAGAAAAGAGAGAAATAAAAAAGCGGCAAAACATTGCTGCAGAGGATGGGGTTCGAACTCGAGATCAAAATCGAAGCACTGTAGCGGGTATGATTGGCCTATTATCGCATGTTCTGAGTACGGAGGCAACCGTCTCGACCGAAACTGTTGTTTTTCCTCAACAATATACTCTATTCTCTCATGGAGAAGAGCAGAATACGTTTTACTGGCACTTTTCATCATGGGAAACCGTTGAGACGTAGTACAAAGACAAGTGAGTTTATTGCCTTTAAAATCACATTGAAAAAAAATGTTTAAAAAATACACACGAGTTCGATATGCAAAAAAAAATCAACTACTGATGGAAAATAGTTGACGAAAAATATTTCACGCAAACCGTGTCCAATACCGGCGGTGGAGAAGTCATATTCCAAAGGAATCAGTTCAGGTGAGAAAATCGATGTTTGAGTTCTCAAATGCTCTAGAGTTGAAGCATAAGTGACAGCAACGGAACTTTTTGAACGTTTTTGATTGTTTTTAGTCCATTCGAAAGTTTTTTGAGTTTGAAAACTCAAATTTTCAAAGGTCCGTTCCCGACCACTTTTACTATATCGAGCCCGCTTTTTGATGAGGGACCTCTAAAAATCTGATTTTTTGGCAGTGAATGCATCATGGTATTGACTAAAACTTGGCTGAAAATTGGAGAACAATTCTTCCATTTAGGAAAGTTATACAATTTTTTCAAAAAAGCGACCGCCCCTCACCGCACGAAAATCAAGGAATGACACTGTTGGTTTGAGGTTGTAAAGGGATCCTTCCTCGTCATTTTCCGCTTTTTAAAAAGTGTCTAGCTCAATTTTGAAGAAACTTATGATCGTTTTTCGGCGACGCTTTCGCATTATTTTGTCATAGGGCGTCAACTTTGAGACGGCCGTACTCGAAAAATAAAATTTTTAAAAATATTCGGCCAACGCAGTTTGAAAGAGCATGGTTCGAAGTACTTTCGGTAATTTTTTCAGAATTTTCGGAGCATGTCAATTCCTAGGACCGTATCCCCTCCGAACTGCTCGATTCTATCGCGATCTCTCTCATATGCGACATGCAACAACTTCCTCAGTGAATCACCAATAATAATGAGTTCTGGGTCGCTATTTTGGAAGCAAATTGTGCAATTCTCAAAAGAAGCTGCTAGAAATGAGCCAGGCGGAAGTATGCCCAGTGATCAAACATTATCATGAGATTTTTGAGATACAAGAAAATGGTATTCATTTGAGGCAGGAGAGACGGAAGAAGAAGGAGCTGCTCTCTCTAAACGCTGAGAAGGGATCGGCTCTGGCAATTCATCACATACGAGTGATCACGGAGGGGTGGTGAATGTCGAAGAAATCATTTTAAACTATTGATAAAAAATTTGAATACCATACTTTGTACAGAAGCAATGCCCGCACAAAACTTTGTCTTTGTTTATTCCTTCAACTGTTGTGTGACAAAGAAAGTAAGGGAAAAAAACCGCACAAAATTTTATTTTTATCTAAAGCATTGGACAGTTTTGAAGGAGCTTTAAACGTTGATGATTACTGCAACACGATAGTCTTCTGTCGTGGAGCGTACACAGTAGCATTTTCAATCGTATCAGTCCTGTTTCGCGTCGGTTTCGCATTCAAGTTATCCCGGATTTCCTGCGCTTTCCGCTCATTGCGCTTCGCTGCTTTTCCCGTCGCTCTGTAGAACCAGTCAAGTAGAGTGCCGCGGAAGCTGCATATATGTGACAAGGTTATTGAATAATAATTTCGAAAAAAAATGCTGTAAAGCCACCTGTAAATGGGGAGCGTAGCCAGCAGTGGATAGATCGCAGGGAAGAAAGTAGTGGACATTACGAAGAGATTGCCAATTTGCCCCAGAGAGAAGCCAAAGAGCGGAAAAGTGATGAACACGACAAAGGGTATGAACATGAAGGCACAGTGGACAGTGTACTGAAAATCACTCATCGATTTAAAAATGGAATTTATTAATAATTTTAAAGTGGTAAACACCGATCTCCTTCACTTCGGAGGATTCACGATTTTTTAGATTTCAGCCCCGTGTTTTTCCAATCATGCAGCGTTCAGCGAAACAACAAATTTCAATCGTCTGCGATTTCAACGAGTCAATCGATCGTATTATTGAATGACTCAGTGACTAGTGCGATGGTCACGAGGTGTATTGATGTCTGATACGAATGAGAGTGAAAATACCATCATAATGAGAGCCCGGAATAACTGTATGTGTAGTCGGCGCGTCGGTATTTCCATTACTCTGTCATTGCAGATTTCGGCAAAACTTCAGGCTTTCGACTCACCTCAGCTTCAATGAACACACGATTTTCGAAATAGCAAGAGCGCCAATAACAAGTTGTCCAGTTCGCATCGCTAGCATGATCATCATTGAGCGGACTGTGATGGTATTCACTCGTAGTCGATCATCCTGAAGTTGGTTGCATGCACAAATTCAGCGTCCAACTTACAAAATATGCGATCACAAAAGCGTTATTTGTTGAATTATCTGAGTAGATGGAGTCTAGAGGTCGATTGGTCGCATTTTGCTCAACCACACTAGAATGCGAGGCATCAGATTTCGCGAATAAGGTATAGCATACATTGAATAGCAAAGGAAACTTATGATTGCTTGGAACACTGCCACATAAATTGAAGATACCACTAGAAAGAGCCCGAACCGCCGTCGAAGAAATGAGGGCCTGAATTACTTTGCTGTAGTATGGTATTGAACCGCTTTCACCTCGATAGAGATATGAAGCGAAACACGAAATGCAGCGAAAGAACCAGGCATGGCATGTAGAAGGTACTAAAAAATGCAACATTCGCAATCATCGCCGACTGCTTATTTAGTGAAATCGAGCCTTCTCCATAGATCAGAAAACCGCCCTTTCGCATAATGCATACCTGAATCAATCGATCAGAACAAATAGAGTTGAAAGCTCAGGTTTACAAGAACGGTTGAAAAGTCTAACTTACAGGATTGTACCAAGCATTGAACAACGTGAGCAGAATTGCGGTAACCGCAAAAATTGCCAACAATATGCGATAATTTCCGAGAGTTGCGCTCCTTTTTTGGAAAAGAAGAGCAATAAGCAAACTGTTGGCGAATATTGAAACAGACGCCGTCGAGTAAAGCACTATCTGAAGGAAAGAAGTTACGAAAAAATACGAACTAATGCAGTTTTCTCAGTATACCTTGCTGAGCATTGCAGGAATAGTCATCGGTAAGTTGGCTGGTTTGATCGTAGGTTGGCTGGTATAGTCGAAGGTTGGCTTGTATGGTCGTAAGAAAATGCTGCTTACGATTCTCAGAGTTATAATAGGTTATCATCAAGAAGACGTAGAGAATATAGATGGAAGACGCATGAGCAACCTTATCTAGTAATCAGGGATGTCAGAAATATGAATGACTCTCCTCATTTCACGCACTCTCTCGCCTGCCTGATCAGTTAGAGAGTGTGGAAAATGAGGAGAGTCATTCTTAATTCTGACATCCCTACTAGTAATGTGTCTCGTGATATGGTGTTGATGATTATGGCAGCATCAGAGTGGATGATTGATTCATAACAACTGATCATCTTTGGCCAATATCTATACTCTTATATGAGGCCGTTTGCGTTAGGTTCAACAAGTGAATGGAACAGGTATAAAATCGAGATGCCTCAAAAGTTGGCTCCAGAGGTTATTTTGGACCCTCTACGCGAAAAACCAGGCCATTTTGTCATATGTCGCCTTTTCGCTCCGGGAGCTAACCCCCCTCATTTTGGCCGTATTTTGTTTTTGCCCGTTTTTTCGCTGAAAAATGGTCAAAATGGCACGAAATCTGGTTCCTCTGAACAAAATTTCGAGCTCTATCGATTGGAAAAAAAATTTTTTTTGGAAATTTTTGTATATAATAAAACATAAATTTTCACAGAATGCTCATGCAAGGCTGAAATTTTCAGGGATGATTGAGCATGTTCCCCTGATCATTTTAAGCTATATAAACATGGGTGTTGACGGAGCGGGAACAATTCTACAGGTGCTGAAAAAGTCATTAAAATGAGTCTTAAAAACATGGCAACTTTGACCGGCTGTAACTTTGCAAGGAGAAGTTTTTCGGGCATAAGGTGTGAACAAAAGTTGATCAGCTCGACTCGCTCTACAAAATGAGCACCATAACAAGGGTATTGTGAAAGTTTCATTTTCCTCAAAAACACATTATTCGATATAGAATTGTTCCCGCTCCGTCAACACCCATGTTTATATAGCTTAAAATGATCAGGGGAACATGCTCAATCATCCCTGAAAATTTCAGCCTTGCATGAGCATTCTGTGTAAATTTTTATTTTTCTTATGTACAAAAATTTCCAAAAAAATAAATTTTTTTCAATCGATAGAGCTCGAAATTCTGTTTAGAGGAACCAGATTTCGTGCCATTTTGACCATTTTTCAGCGAAAAAACGGGCAAAAACAAATTACGGCCAAAATGAAGGGGGTGAGCTCCCGGAGCGAAAAAGGGACATATGACAAAATGGCCTGGTTTTTCGCGTAGAGGGTCCAAAATAACCCCTGGAGCCAACTTTTGAGGCATCTCGATTTTATACCTGTTCCAGAGCCCGTTGGAAGTTTGTTGAACCATACGCAAACGGCCTCATATAAAGCAGAGGTGTCCGTCGGTCCGTCCGACCACCATTACGAAATCGCAAACAAGTTTTATCACATGCGATCATCCCCTTGATTGCGAAATATTGCGAAACTCTGAATTGCGAAATAGGTGGCTCTTGAAAGGGGGGACGGAGGGGAGGAGAGAAAGCATGCAGGACCCATCTGGTACATCATAATGCAAAACTATGATCTAGTTTAGCTGACCGAGAAACGTTGAATGTTCGATGATAGGGGATTTTAGCGGATTTCAAGTATTCATTGACAGTGTTCTCAGGAGGAGATTTCGATCTCGAATGTGAACTACAAGATTACAACAAGCGCATGCAACGTGGTCATCGCTCTCTGGTTCGACATTTCCGTTGATCGAAAAGATCCACTGGTTTTTGAGGCAATCGTACCTCTCTAATGTGTGTACTTTCCGGACGTAGACGCCCTCAACGCGCCCTTCTTTGGCTATGACAACCTCGTTCCGCCCGAAGCCAACAGTCATTATGCTACACATGAAGCTAACAATCCAATCACGTGAACATAACAGGAAGCATCGAGAACCTCTTATCTCAAGAGCTTAGGACCATCGGTTGGGTGCACTGGGATTGGTGCTAAAATGCGGCAAGAAGAGCAACAATGCCGTCTCTGAAATGTTCACATCATCTGTGTCCGTTCAGCTACAAGCTCCGGTTCCACAATAATCACAAACGAATTTGGAGAAATAAAGTATTATCCCGCGTTGAAATTAAGATTTACTGATGCTATTGATCAATAGAGGAACCTTTTGCTTTCTGAAAACGCTTGACGATTTTAATGGACGTTAGTGTTAGGCAATGTGTTAGTATTCGTTCAGACTCAGTCATATATTTTTATCGATGTTCCCTCATCATTGGAGCTTTCAAATTCAGTGAGTCTCGTGATATACACTCAAATATAGCAGATTTCAGTCATGGGCTTCAGGTAACATTGCCATCACAATTAACCGCATTCCTTAGAGACTTTTCAGGCACTAACTACAAGTTTTTCAATATAACGCTCACTTATCTCTACAAAGAAAGAAAGGTGAACATTACCGAACGATGTACGGTGCCTTTGTCAGCGAGGAATTCTACCATGTAAGCTTTTTTTTTAAATGTTATTGTTTAAAAATAAGTATTCAACCCCTGGATCACGAGGACGAGATCGAGCACAGGATACGATTGGGATGGTTCGCTTGGTCCCGACTATCTTCTCTCCTCACCTCCCGCCTACTCCCGATGAAGACCAGGACGCGTTTGTTTGAATCCTGCATCCCGTACTCTACGGATCGGAAGTGTGGGCCCTGAGAGCGAGCGAAAAGGAGCGACTTAGTGTCACGCAACGGAAAATGGAGCGGAAGATTCTAGGGATATCACTGAGGGATCGCTGGAGAAACGATCGTGTGAGGCGCTGTACCAAGCTACGGGACTGGGTCCAGGAGGCCCTGAAACGGAAAGCGCGCTGGGCTATCAAGATCAAGCAGATGGACCTGGAGCAATGGAGCTGCGCCACTACTGTATGGATCCCCTACTGCACCCGTCCAACTGGCCACCCCCCGGACACGTTGGCGGGACGACCTAAAGCGAGCTATTGGCAAACACTGGTGGAATGCAACTAATGAAGAGTGGCGCCCCATCCTCATCTGAGCGTTAGCGCCTGACATGAATAAATTATTATAAAAGACAGTTTTTGAGAAAGTGAAAATATCCTTGGCAAAGTTGAAAAAATAGATCCGCCCTAAAACTGGTGTACAGGTAGTACCCCTCGAGTGTAGCTCACGTGCAGCTTTTGGAATCTCCAGGGTCGCTCTCCGCCGAATGGCGGCAAAGGCAAGAAACTACCGTAACCCAATCGACTTTGCGAATACGCAATCGTTTGAAACGACCAAGGTCGCAAAAAATACACAAAATTCAGTTGATCATACACACCAAGTTACATCCCGATCGGTTTCAAACTCGACGAGAAAAATCAATATTTCAAAAAAATATTCATATTTTAATTTACGGCTCATCGGGGAGTTAGGGTAGAACCCTTTTTTATTATATTAATAGAAAGAGCATGTATCCACCTTGCTTCCATACAAATATGAAGGCAAGTTGTGGGTACCCTTTTTGAGAATTTTAATAAAAACAACGCAAAATTGCAAATAAAATCAGTTTGTGATAGGCCAAACTATCGAGAACTGACTCAATTTCACCGAACTCACAAGAAGCGCGCAGGCTGTCAATAGCCTAAAATGACTCGTTGATTCATGCAATCATTCATAGTATCACAGCAAAGGAAAACTATCGATGTGTTATTGAATGATAGCCTGCGTTTCTTTTTTGAACACGGTAGTGAACCTATCGAGAACTGATTTTATTTGAAATTGGGCATGGTTTTTATTAAAATTCTCAAAAAGGGTACCCACAACTTGCCTTCATATTTGTATGGAAGCAAGGTGAATACTTGCTCTTTCGATTAATAGATTAAAAAAGGGTTCTACCCTAGCTCCCCGATAAACTGTAATTTAAAATATGAATTTTTTTTTGAAATATTGATTTTTCTCGTCGAGTTTGAAACCGATCGGGATGTAACTTGGTGTGTATGATCAACTGAATTTTGTGTATTTTTTGCGATTCGCAAAGTCGATTGGGTTACGGCAGTTTCTCGCCTTCGCCGCCATTCGGCGGAGAGCGACCCTGGAGATTCCAAAAGCTGCACGTGAGCCACACTCGAGGCGTACTACCTGTGCACCAGTTTTAGGGCGGATCTATTTTTTCAACTTTGCCAAGGTTATGAACAAAACTTTTCACTTTCTCGAAAAGTGTCTTATAAGTATTAAAAACAGGGATATTCGTCCTTCGCCACGAGCTTCGCCTGCATATCCAACGCGATTCTCATCTACATATTTATCACCACGCAAGTCAAACACGTAATACATGCCCACTTACTAGCCCAAATTTCTTTTTTTCCGATTTTTAATTTTCTCAGGTCGGACCATATCGTTGGTTGCTGCTCTCTTTCGCTATTATCGACATTCTCATCTCACTGGTGCACTTTGCTCTTGTTCCGGTACGAATTTCCAAAGCAGAATAGTTTATCAAACCTACTTATTGCAGGCAATTCACATGACCGAGTTCGGATACATCTTCTGGGGTTATCGATGGTTGGAGGGGAGCACGGCACAGGGAGTGTGGTCGGGTAAGCCGAGCATAGGAAAATGAACTCGCCTAACTCGAATTTATAATGAACAGCAGTGGACTAAAAAAAATCTCTCAAATTCGAATTATTTGTTCCGTTTCAAGGCTGGTATGGACACTTCTTTTCTACCAGATGTTTGTGCTCACAGCCTTCCACTACGTTTACCGATTCGTGCTACTATGCAAGTGAGTAGTTCAAAAACTGCTAGTACGGTGCATTGCGCGGAGTAGCTAATCGTTGTGGAAATTGGAGTGGTTCATGTGAAATTCATTGCAAAACTTTAGTCCGCCCTGGCTAGCGTGGATTCAGCGGAATCCGTGGCGCAACTGGATTGTTGTTGCTATCGTTGCAGACTTTGCATTTGTTGGTATGTTTCCCTTTTTTCTTCGAATAATGGGGGAAATATATTTTCAGGCACCATTTGTGTTGCATGTTGGGAAGGATTCTCGCCCAGAGACCTCTTCAGACGGGCATTTGCACCTGAGATGATGGTGGAATGCGGCAATATCTAACTTTTTCTGACTGAATTATAGGAAGTGTATCACATTGACCTTTTCGCACCCAATCTTCCCGGATTTCTCGGAATCGTTTACTGGGTTGGCAATTTTCAAATTTTTTTTGTGTAAACAACAGCAAAGTTTAGGTTATCAACGACGATGTTGAGAAAGAGTGGATCATGCATTCCCTCGTCACAATGATTATTGCTATTATTTGCTTTTCCGCATCTGCAGCGATTATTGCTTATTGTCTTGTGAACATTGTTAGGGAGATGTCTCCGGCTAAGTTAGAGGGTTGTCTAAATTCGCTTTGTTCATGAGAAAATAATGCAGGCTAGCGCTGAGATCTAATACGAGACACATGCAACGGCAACTTTTCCGGGCTCTGATCTGGCAGGTTTGGCTTTCGCTACTTAAACTGATTTTATGATTATTTTTTCAGACAATAATTCCTGCGTTCACCGCTTATGGGCCAATTGCTTTTATTTTTCTCGCCCCGTTGCTCACCGGTATCGTTCAACTTTTTTTTCCATTTTAGCGAAAAGATCACAATTTGAAAATCAATGTTGACAGGTGTTCACTTCTGCGGCTTGGGCACTATTCTGATCATGTCTACTCAAATATTTCCCATGATCGATCCCTTGCTTGTCCTCTTCTTCATCCGAGGGTATGGAGCTTTGTACTTGTTGTTGTTGTTGTTGTTGTTGTTGTTGTTGTTGTTGTTGTTGTTGTTTTGACGAATACCGATTGAGTAATTCAGGTATCGTGCAGCGAGCCGTAGCACCATCTTCGTTCTTCGCGACAGCACAAGCGAGATCCACTGTGATGGTGCTGACGTGACAGCCCATAATAAAAGGCCCATACTATGCTTAGAGATTGTTCTATGTGGTCTAATGTATACTATTTCATAATGTAACCATTATCGGCGAAGTGCAGTCGGGCCAGTTCATTGAATTCAGAGCACAATTGATATTGTTTCCGTATAAACACTCATTTTTATCAAATCCCGTTAGAATATACAGTACCGTTCAAAAGTTTAGCAACAAATTTCACATCGTCATAGCTCTCTTGAAAATGAAGCTAGAGACCCACGGTCGGGACCGTTGGATAGGTAAACCATAGGAGAATAGGGTTATGTGGTGTATGAGTACAGGTTCCTCTAGACTCATTCGCTGCAAATTTTCTGCTGAGGTGTGGTCGTAAGTATTTTATTGAACCTCGGAGGAATTAGCCCAGAAGCTCAAACGTTCTGTGGTGGTAGTACAGCCATTGATCTTCACGATCCACCTTATGACCCTTTGCAGGCATTTCACAATACCGAGTAGGAATTATTTTCCGACACCTCCCAATTTTTTTCAAAAATATGTAAGTTCCGTCTTAGGTGGCCCACAGCCACCAAACTTGGCATGTAGCATCAGTGTGTGGTCCAGTTGAGTTGTGCCAAGTTTGGGCCGGATTGGATGCTTGGTTCGTGAATTCAACTTTTTACGTGAGCTCATTTTGCCCCCACCAGGAACTAGCCGCTCCGTGAAGGGAAAAATCTGCTTTCATGCAGTGTGGTAGCAAAACCTCATGTGAGGAAGTGTGTTAAATTTCAAAGTCGGGCGATCACTTTCCCGGGTTTTACAGCTGCAAATCTGACTGGAGTCACAGTGGGAAATTTCACAAAACTGTGAACTGTGTCGAAACAGATGTCTCCGAAACGTCGAAGTTGTTCGTTCAGAAAACGCCAATCGCCCTCACATCTCATGAAATGACACTGCGAATAAGATTTGCATGTTTAAGGAGAGATATGTCAAAGTTCTCGCACATGTGTTTTTGCATTTGTCACTTTTTTCGATATGAATCGCGTCAGATTTGCAGCTGTAAAACCCGGGAAAGTGATCGCCCGACTTTGAAATTTAACACACTTCCTCACATGAGGTTTTGCTACCACACTGCATGAAATCAGATTTTTCCTTTCACGGAGCGGCTAGTTCCTGGTGGGGGCAAAATGAGCTCACGTAAAAAGTTGAATTCACGAACCAAGCATCCGATTCGGCCCAAACTTGGCACAACTCAACTGGACGACACAGTGATGCTACATGGCAAGTTTGGTGGCTGTGGGCCACCTAAGACGGAACTTACATGATTTTGAAAAAAATTGGGAGGTGTCGGAAAATAATTCCTACTCGCTATTGCGAAATGCCTGCAAAGGGTCATGAGGTGGATCGTGAAGATCAATTGTTTCTGCTACCACCACAGAACGTTAGAGCGTTTGGGCTAAATCCTCCGAGGTTCAATAAAATATTTACGACCACACCCCAGGAGAAAATTTGCAGCGAATGAGTTTAGAGGAACCTGTACTCATACACCACATAACCCTATTCTCCTATGGTTTACCTATCCAACGCTCCCGACTGTGGGTTTCTATCTTCATTTTCAAGAGAGTTATGACGATGTGAAATTTGTTGCTAAACTTTTGAACGGTACTGTAGCTCCAAAGATCCTCGTTACAGGCGTGCCCATGAACTCCCACGCCGTTCCTGCCGCATTGCACGTCACCATGAACGTTGCCGTGCCGACCGCAGTAATCGGGTTGACGAAGTTCCACTGGAATGAGGTCGGGGTCGAGGAAATGATGATGTTTTTGGAAGATCCATATGACTCAAACTTAAGAAGGCCCTTTTTGATAGAGTATTTGCAATCCCCGCCACGCTCCTAACTCAGGGCGGTTCATAGAGAGAGAGAGAGGTCCGGGGAAAAAGATACACAAGTTCAAATAAGTCTGTTCCTCGTACGTGAACAAAAACGTACCGTGATGCGTGCGTTGGGGAAGGGCGGGACGGGCGTGAGGGTGAACGTGCGCACGGCGCATCCGCCGACAACGGAGGGCGTGTCCGTTACCTCCGTAACCGTTATCAGACTCGCCGCGCAGCGTTGACAGGCTGAGCAGGAATCGGGTAAGTCAGTGCAAACAAGAGCAAGTCATGTAGACCGGCGAAGCGCATCGCAAGGATTCAGTGCGTTTACCACTGTAGCCAAACGAATACGTGATCCCAAGCGTTGAGGTAGACGTGTCTTTACTTTAGCGCATTGACTCTCGCAAGCGTTGAAGTGGACTTACGTGATATGGGATTAGGGATGGTTGTGGGGGAAGTCGGGAGGCACGATTCGATTGAGAGGATGGCAGTAGAAAAGAGCAGCAGGAGGAACAGGAGGATGGATAGTGTTAAGGAAAGGAAAGTGACAAGGATGAAGGGTGCGTGGGCACGCAAGCCGATGGGATCCTAGAGCGTGAAGCGCGCGAAATGACTAATGTCGGCTGTTCGACCGCCGACCTCGCAGCGTTTTCTCCCATCCTTTTCTCTCGCAAGAGGCATTGGCACGTCGGCAGGGGTTATTATCTCGAGTGGCCTTTGCTCGTCACGGGAACTGCAGACGATTGTCGTCGGTAATTGCAAGGACGCGACGAACGCCAATCAAGGCTAGACAGTGCAAGCTAATGCGACTTATTTCATTGTGAGGGGATTTTCCCTTTCTGAACTGCAAATTAGCGATATCGAGAGAGAGAGATGAAGAGGGAAGCGATATCGATACGTTTTCGTGCAAATTGTGAACCCACACATATGCGCTCTCGATGCCTTTTGACATGATGTCAAAGAATACAAGGTTGTGGAAGTCCGCAGTGGAAGAACTGGGCAGGATTAGGAAACTTAACAGTTTTTCCTAACCTATCTTATTGATCGCTATACTCGCAAGGGATAGTGATTGTAGAAGCATTTATCACCATTTCCAACGCCTATCGAGGTGTTCTTCAACGTGGTGTGTATCAGTACAATTGAATGTGTTTTTTTCCTGAAACCGGGTAAAAAGGGTAAACAAATTCAGTCAGACATTCGCAACGGCACGTTGTTGAGTATTGTTGGTAACACTATTGGGAAGCACCTACAACTGTATTAGAGCCGCATATTGTTCAATCTAATGAATTGCGATAATCAAATGTTGTGCAAGTCGTTCAATTTATTTATCGTTTAAGATGTCGATGTGAGAGATTTGGTTCTTTAGATTCGAAACGATATCTTCAAGCCGTGAACGTGCTCTGGAACATTAATTGCTCATAGTGCTCCCGAATATTAGATACCTCACCTTCAGTTTGTCGAGTTGCTGCTTGACGAATAGTTTGTCCTGAAATTGTTCATTTTTTTGGATACAGCCTCCCTGTTTTCGACAAAAAAAATCAATACAGACACAAATTGTCTTGCAATTCTCACATTGTTATCCAAGCAGGTTTTGTTGAAGAATTTCCCGATTTCATCGATAGCATCTGAAATTTTGCTGAGTTTGCCACACATATTCGGTAACTCCCACCATTAGCTTTCTTGACGGTATCCTTTAGTGGCTCACCAGACGATTTACCCTTCTGAAAAATCCAGGTCTTGTTCCAGAGATTTATTTGAAAACCCAAATCACCGTGAATATTTCGATGATCTTATCCTTGTCTGCATTCAGAACGTCGGTCATCTTCTTCTTTTGCGCATCGGAACAAGCCTTCCAAAGATTCACACGTCTTTCGATTTTATCTGAATCGGTGAAGCTGTCTAGGAAAAGATAGCGAACAAACTCATAGATTGTTCGACAATCGCCCTGACCATCTTGGCGTAATCCACATCCGGTAAAGCCATAAAGTTAAACGTTCCGCTTCCAAAACAGCCAGTAACTGTAGCGACGACCAGAAGAGGGACCATAATGAAATGCATATCGTCTGAAATACTGAAATGAGAAATTGAAAATGTTTGATTACTGAAATGAGAAATTGAAAATGTTTGATGCCGCTTTACGGCCGCCTTATATATTTTTATTCAGCTTCCTGGTGCCAAACACCACCGTATTTGCATAGGCATGTGAAAACAAGCGTAGGCACCTCGGAATGATCAATCAACTTCAACATGCGAAATAGTGAACAGCGTCGAAGAGATTGAGACAGCAGACAGAGAAGAGTGTGAGATGATTTCTGGCCGACTCTCACATTTCGTTGTTGTCCGATACCTCCACCGCACAGTCCCAACTGGCCAGATTTCGTCACTAGTCTTCGTATCCTAAAAAATGCATACTCGCAGAGTCTTCGTAAGCAACACATAGCAGAACGTCAGTTTATCTCTGAGAAAACAAAGATATCGTGAACTGGTTTGGATGCATGTCGCACATATACACACAGGCCCGAAACAATTGATGACGTCAGAACGTTGAGTTTCTATGGCGGAAGTGGCAGCAACTTCTACGGGATGAAGTGACAAAGACGACAACGTCAAGAATCTATTCGATGACGTCGATGACGTCATCGTCATCATCATCGTTTTCAACGACGACGACATCTGCACTTCCTCGACGAATCCCCGATCCCTTCTCACGCTTGTTATCGCCATTGCGTTGTACAGTGTTCGAAATATTCTGTCCCTTCTTCGTGAACAACGGTCATCGTGATAACCTTTGGAAATGGCAGTGTGCTTGTGATTCCCTGGCAGCAAAACAGCCTTTATGAGTCAGTGAGAGAAAATTCATCGATTGACGGAGCAACCCTGACTACATGTTCCCTCGACGTGGCCCAGTGGAAACCGTCAATTTCGGTGAGGTCCTTTTCCTCTCGAATATGTTCCTAATCGAGTACTCAAGCGGTCGGAATTCCACTCAACGCATTCCTTATCTACCTCGTTCGTCGCTTTTCTCGCAAGGAATTGGGTGTCTACAAGCATCTGCTCACGCTATTCGCTGTCGATGACATTTTTCTGTCGGTTGTTGAAGCGCTATTCAATGTGGTCCGTGCATTCTCTCAGTTACATTAGCATGCACATAGGTGATGCGAATTTGAAATTTTTTTTATTTCTTTTTGTTCCAAAGCGCTAGTTCCAAATCATATTTTGAATATTCTTTTCCCGTATTACGAATAATCTTGTCAGACCGCTGTACGAGTCGGCACAATAATCAGCGTTGTTGGGAGAACGTTTTGGGAGACAAGAGTAAGGCTTCTTTATTCCAAATGATTGAGCCGTGGAATTGTTAAAGCATATTGCTTGTGCGTACGTTGCTTGCTACAGTCTGCCATTTTTCCTGACAAATCTGAACTTTCTCTATCGGTATTGGGTAATCCAAAGGTGAACTTGAGCGATAAACGAGCATTTTCCGTTCCTCATTCAGTCCCGATAAGCTTCAATTATTCTCGAGCAAGTCGTTTCAAGTGGCACTCATACTTGCGGTAGCAGCAGGCTCTGCAGTCTGGTTGGATCAATGTTATGGCCATATTTACTGATCTTTGATCTTTGGAAATTGTCGAAAACTCTTAGGTACACTTCGCTTTTCATCTTCTCTGATGGAGGCATCGACGAGCCGGCAACAATCGTACTGAGAAACTTTTACGCCGAACATTTCAATGTAACGCTCAACGATGGATGGATCGTGCTGGACTATTGGGTAAAAACAAATCATTATATAAAGTGCCAGTCGGGTTGTGCCTCTCCGACGCGCGGCCCCGTTAATTTTTGTGCGGACGAGTATATTTAATTCGGATTTATTCGATTAATTCGGATATATTTCCTTTTGTGCTCTATATTTTACTTCAACCTAAAAACATGCGTACGCTTGAGATGCAACTTCGCAATAACAGAAGGAACTTTATTTTGTAGTAATGATAGCGTCGATCACATAAAACCCTGTGCAGCCTAACGGTGTCCTGTCCATGCGTCCCTTCATCATCCTACTATGCACTGACATCGGCATTTCCATCGCGCTACTATTCACCATGACGATATCGACGCTAACCTTCTACCATATTCACACCAGCACAGTCGTTTCCGAGCAAACGAAAAAAGCGCAAAGGACTGTGCTAATCGCCCTCTGTGTTCAGGTGCGCATATTTCACTTTGGTTAAGATTAATGGATTCACTATCCTATGTGCACTAACAACTGATTTCAGACAATCATCCCCATGTTTTGCGTCTACTTACCGTATCTGAACAACCTCAACGCGCCATTCTTCGATGTTGACGACATCATGGCAGCTGAGATGACCACGACATTCGTGTCGGCATTTCCGATCTTAGAAGCCGCGGTGGTCATTCTGATGATGAAAGATTACAGATTGGGGGCGTTGAGCCTCTGTTGTGGTAGTCCGATGAATAGCGTCGGCGCACTTGAGCCCACGTCAAGCGGACAAACTGTGCAATCACAATCATGATTTTACGTTTTTAACAATGATAAATGAATTGCTCTTGACGCAACAGCTCATTCTGGTCGTTAAAGGCTATCGGGAACGCACGCTCAAGAAAAAGCATAAGAAAAACGATGACATGAAGACTGTGCCAAAGATATTCGAAATCGCGCCCACGCGTGCAACGATTCTGAACCAACCCTAGCAACATCGGCAGAAAATACATTATTGCGATCAGCATATATTTTGAATTTGAGAAATCACACGCTCAGTATTCCGCTCGCGAGTCGTGTGACGGGAAAAATGTACAACATTTGCAGAAGTTAGTTTCTACAATTTTGGTCTTGTAACTATTATACTGAATGAAAAATTGCCATCTATCACTCTTCATCTAATTTCAACCGATCTTCGACCGAAGGGTATTGAACAAGCATGTCCTTCTAATGCGCAACTCTCCAGAGGCTGATTAGCCATCTGTCAGGTTGGTGAGTAGGAATGTGCGAGTACTCTGCGACCGGGTAACTCGTTTCTCGTTCGAGCTAGCCTTCGATGTTTCCAATCCATGGTCCGGCAGAGACTCTGAACTTCAGTTAGTTAATTCGCTATAATGATGTCATTATAATTATACAGTCGTTGGATTATCACTGAATGCCCTATTACTCTACATGATTCGTCGTTTTTCACGCAAGGAATTGGGCAACTACAAGCATCTTTTAACACTCTTCGCCGCTCATGATAAATTTCTATCCATAGTGGAGGCACTGTTCAGTGTGGTCAGTAAATTTGCTCTCAAATGTCCATAAAAACTGTTCCAGACTGCCGTTCGAGTTGGTAGGCGTTGTCGGAAGAACGTTCTGGGAGACTCGGGTGAGTAATTCTGACCACGAATTGGAATTGTTGAGCGGTTACAGCACATCGCATTTTACACTCTTCCATTCTTTCTCTCGAATCTGAATTTTCTCTATCGATACTGGGCAATCAAGAGGTTTTCCGAACGAATGTGAGCCCTTTGAATCATTCTTTCAGTCCCGAAAAGCTTCGATTGTTCTCGGCCAAGTCGTTTCAAGGAGCTGTCATATCTGTAATAGTCGCAGCATGCATGGGCTGGTGAGTTCGGTTTTGTTTCAAAAATAGTAAAGGACATTGCGTTAGGTACATCGCACTTTACTTCTTCTGCGACGGAGGAGTACATGAGCCAGCAACAATTCTACTGGCATTTACATCGAGCACTTTAACGTGACAATCAACGATGGCTGGATCGTGATGGAATATTTTGTCGGAAGACATCTCTTTTGTGACCTTAATCGATGAATTCAGCCGAACGGTACCCTATCTCTTCGTCCCTTCATGGTGCTTCTCTTCACCGATACCCTTCTTCTGGTGTCATTTCCCACTGCGATGACGCTTTCGTCGCTAACCTTTTATCACATAAATGTCAGCACGATCGTTTCTGAGAAGACGAGAAAAGCACAGAGAACTGTGCTGATTGCACTTTGTGTTCAGGTAAGATCCAAAGTTCAAACTAGGACTTGCTCACTGCGTTCCGGATTTGCCCAGTACGAATTTCGAGGTGAGACCTATCTGGCCATTGGAACGTTGCCAATTTCATAGTGTGATTCAGTTTTTCCCTCGTTTTTCTTTGCGCTATCTTTCTCTCGCTCCCACCTCATAGAACGTAGTGCTTGCTGAGGATAGGTGCACCATAAGTCCATGAACTAGTGCAAGCGACCGTTGCGTTACCCCGACATCTATTCCATGGCTGTGCAATAATTTTCCGGTCTCTCACTTTCCCGCTTAGCCTGTCTGAGAGAACATTGCGAAAAGAGAGACCGTAAAATTTTTGCACAGCCCTGATCTATTCACGCTTCCTTGGAACGATTTGGCTCTTTCCAATTGATGCTGTCGCATTGATGATATCAACGTTCTGCAGATCATCGTCTCGATGCTGAGCGTCTACGTCCCCTACATCAACAACCTCAACGCGCCCTTCTTCGACGTTGACGACGTCATCTCTCCCGAGATGAGTGCATCCTTCATCTCGTCCTTCCCCATTTGGGACGAACTGGTTATCATCCTGTTGATGAGAGATTTCAGACAGGGCGCACTTAGTCTTGTTTGTGGTAGGAAAGAGGACGGAAACAGATCGAAGATCTTTATATCCACTGTTGCTCCGCAGGCAATGAGAAACAACTACAATTGGAAGTCCATCTAGTGATACAGAATCAATTTGCATCATGTCCCCCCTGATCGGTCATATCATCATTCAATAAATAAATAACAATAATAAGATGATACCACGAAAGGGTTGAGTAAACATTTTTTTGAATGGTGAATGTTTTCGCGAAGCTTTGTGATTTGGCGAAAGTTAGCACCGAGGAGCTTGAGTTAGATGTAGGAACGTCGGAAGAAGTCGCAATCACACGCTAGACCATGCGAGGCAACGCACGGCGAAACGTGCAAATATCCACCTAAAAAATCTCAAAATGTTGCTGGCCAAAATGAGGGGTTGAGCTCATGTGCAACTTTTCGAAAAATTGTACTTGTTTGATCTTGTTCAAAAATTAGATCTTGTTCAATTGACTACGCAACATTACATGCTTCATTATGTCAACTGATATCATCGAGGTGCGAATTTCGGCCATGTTCAGTGGTGAACTGCGGCGAGATCCTTTGCTGAATGCAAGTATCAGGTAATTACACGCAAATAGGCCTCGCTCGTCCCTCAATTCGATAGTCGAGAGAGTAGTGGCAAACTCATTTAAATTGAGGGGTAAGCGAGACCCATTTGATGCATGAATAATCTCCGCGTACGATATTTGGATGTCGGCCAGATCTTGTCGACACCCTCAGCCATATGAAGACCTAAATGACTGATCATATCCTTTTAATAAGACCAAATCGAACCCGATCACGAAACTGTTTGTGCAGAAAGATAAGCAGATTACAAGCAGATTATTGGTGATCGAGTGCACAGACGCGATCGAAAGTGCAACTCGGCCAAGGGCTGAAGTTGGAACTCAGTATGTAAAAAATAAATAAATGTACAAACTTGCTGAATTGAGTTCTCTCAGGCAGAAAGCGGAAACAATCATTGAAAGATCTGGCACCATTTGTAGAAGCAACGGCACCAGAGCCTGATGCATTGTTTATTGGTTCAATGTCTTTGAAACCTGAATTATCAGCTGCTTGGTGAAAAAGGAGTGCATTCTCTTCGTTTTATCGCTCAAATTCGTTCCATGCAATCTGAGGGCCCTTAATAACGTTTTTGTCATACGTAGAACGCGTTTTAACCGATAATTGGTTACCAGAAAATCTTCGTAAGGGAGAATGCGCACGCAATCACTATGAACAAGAAGCCTGCAATTTGCAAAGGACTGAATATCATTTAGCAATGTCAAACTGCAAGATGCAGCTGCGAGTGCTAGTCGAAACCAGACAGGATGCATATTAACGGTGTACATCAGAAAGGTCCTTTTCTCGTCCATCAAATAAATCACACTCGGATAAGTCTTCAAAAGACGTTATCACCAAGAGAATGGATAATATTTGAGCACCGTGTTCAACTCGACTCGCATTTTATCTCTACTGATATCGAGAAAAGACCACGGAGCGAGAATGATAGCAAAGGCGAAAAAGTGCCAGAACGCAGTAGACTCTTTCTGTAAAATGCATGAAATTTTGTTGTGAACTGATGATTACCCAATATTTGACAGGGAAGCTGTTGGGGTAGAAATTGACAAGAAGACATCGTTCTCGGTAGTAGAAACCGTCAAGAATAGCACAGAATCCATTAGCAGTCAGCACCATCCATATCATCTAAAAATCACTCAAGTTCTCGCTTTTAAGCAACAATTGTGACTGCTAACAGACTCACAAATAGGTAATGCACACCAAGAGTATCGATCGGCCATGGAACCATCAGGTATGCGGCAAGTACCGGCAAAATCATATGTGGCTGAAGAATCTGGAAATACTTTTTTTTGTAATATGTAACACCGTGTCTCTTACATGCATCATGGAATCTTGTAGTGAGCAGAGCACCTGATTGAATAGATTGATATGTTTGTTCGTCTAATTACGACTAGAGTGGGGAGAGGAAGAGGGAAGAGTGATCAGAGCGACGATAAATGAGATGTGACTCTTCCGGAAGAGCAAGAGTGAGAGGGAGAAAAACGAATAGTTTCACACGTCAACTTTTTCGGAAGACCTCTTACTCTTCTGGAAGTGTCAATCCCTCCGTCTCACTCTTCCTATTCATCTCATTCCGCGTCGCGCAGAACGGCAGAGTCTTACTCTTCCTCTCCCTCTCCCCTTTCTACTTACCATAAGAATCGGGAGAGAATGTATGAAAAACAGCCCCATCCGGAACCAGATTTTTCAAACCCATTTGAAATCAGCCATACTACGATGGATACATACCCAGGTGAGAAGGATTCGATGTATCCGGTCATCGTGTCCCACGGCCGTCTTTTAGGGAATATCCGGTTCTGTGCACGGCTACAGTGTATCTCAGCCTACAGTTGCGCTAGAAACTTGTTCTTTGGACCAAAATGCGCGTAATAATATGAGAAACAATTCTGTTTTGAAAAATTGAAATTTCGATTTTTTTCGAAAAAGTTATGATCGAAAAACTGGAACCCGGATCATTCCAAAAATGCAA
>LS499885.1:32058-47729 GCA_900490845.1 Pristionchus japonicus | reverse complement strand
CAAGCACGCCAGGCTATTTCCGAGTTGTACCACACATGTATTTTAGTTGCACGAAATCATGCATTGTAAACATTCGAACATAGAAATGGCGAGCGGATTGAAGTCATCCCTGTTGAGAGCTTTGATGAGGTGTTTTGGAACCAGGGATTTCCGAAGTGGATGCTGTGCCGAGAGTGAATGAGACGCGTTTAGTTCGGCAAGAAATGAACCTGATGAGAAAACGTTCTTGTATTGCTTCTCATGCGCTCATAGATCAGTGTTCTCTGGTGTGCCAACCCAACTTGGAATCAAGCAAAGTGGCGTTTCCAACTTGGAATCAAGTACTGTACCCCCACCTGGATTTCCCAACTTGTAATCAAGTACGAGAGACTGAGAGACGCAGAGAAGACAGAGTTGTTAGGTATAAGCCGTCGCGTCTAGAGTGCAGCTTCCCTATAAGGTCCCTTCTCGCAGCACCCTCAAAACCGAACTAGGGCGCGACGGCGCCTAACCGGCTACGGTCCGACGAGACCGTCTTTTGGATGTGACGGGCCCCACACGGTCTTACCGCGTGGGGCTCGGTTACGGTACAAGGCTGCTTCTGCTGTCTTCAATCAATAGTGATCTTTGGATGGAAGGAACCAGTGCAGAGCTACCGTAACTAGGCTTCGCCCCCTGTCCCGCCCAACTTGGAATCAAGTACTTTTCCAACTTGCCATCAAGCTTGGAGGCAAGTTGGGAATTTGCTTGATTCCAAGTTGGATCGGCACACCAGAGTTAATTGGCAAATGAACAAACTGTCGATACGATTCCACATAGTACAGTGTGCAGAAAGCAGCGATCGCGGAAGGAAGGGTGCATAGCTGAAGTATGTATCACTCTTTACTAGCTCTGCGGAACCTGTGCAGGCTAACAATATTCATCGCGGCTTTTCAGTTATCATGCCACTTACAACGTAAATCGTTTTCTCCATAGCCGAGTGTTGGTAGATGTCAAAGAACATTATCGCATACAACGCCACAGCGAGAATGCTGATCGGAGGAAGCATCGCGTGAACTGTCAGAGCCTTAATTTGTGAAATCATTTTCCCCTCCTTATTTTACCCCTTCTTAACCGGCACAAAACAGGGAATACCTTCACTAAACATTTGTGCATTTTTATAGTTCGTACCGACATAGTTTGATACTCATTGAGAAATGATAGGATCTGCATTGTCTTCTATATGTTTTCTAAATTCAAAGCTTTACCTTGCTTCTGAACACTAGAATCATTGTGTACGCAGCTCCAGGCGTGAGTAAAATGAAAATTAAAAGGCAAATCATGGGAGTGGTCATTCCCGCAAGACCTCAACAGGTGTGTTTCTAAAAATACTTCACCACAGCTTATATTCTGCGTCCTTTGATGTTTCACTAAAAACTTTGCAACTTATGGTAAGATGGATACCTGTCAGAACGCCCGGTTCTGACAAATAATGAGGCTGTGCTGCTCGTATGAATTCTCGAACAGATTCGTCTTCTTCTTGAGATAATGCGAAGATATTCTGAACGTGGTGTAGGTCGTCAACTAGATATGCTTGACATGCCATAAACACGACGGGTGCAGAAAGAAGGGCGAGCATCACTGCAAATACGCTGCGACTCTTCGGGCAAGGATGGCGCAGAATCCAGAACCTGAATCAGTGTGATCTTGATTTGTCAACCACGGATCTGATGGCATGAATGTGTTTTTGTGTTTTCTCTAGTATATCCTTACCGATACGCGAAGCTCGCGGTCATGACATAAATTGCGTAAATTTGCGAGCACATCAGCACAGTGTAAACGATATAGCACGTTCGTGGTGAAATCAGGGAGCAAGGTCCGGTCGAGAGAAGATAAACCATGTTCCTAGGTATGCCCAGCATCCTAAACATGTGTAGGCTATTCATGTTATTTGGAATGCGAAAAAACCTGTTCATCGTAAAGAAATTGCAGCAAACCGCAACTAGATCATTGACGGTTCCGATTTTGATCATTATAGAATAGGACTGATTTTTTTCGATCAGTTACAATGAAGAAGTGTCGAAAATACTTACTTTGAGCGCTCGAGGAGTTCTCAAAAATGAGGCCAGCAAAAGGGAGGCATTGCTGGATACGCCAACCAGGAATAGGAGGATGTGCACAAGTAGAAATCCGTCGTGCAGCCATTCGATGTCAGATGCCATTACTGATGCTGAGTGACTGACTGCGGTGTTTGCTTGCACAACATTATGTTTCCCACGTCTTGTTTAATCTACGAGCGATTACTCGAATAATATTCTAAGAGACATCAATAAACACTCTGGTTTCTATCTCTTCCCAGCAGATGAAATTGCTGATAATTGATATTACTTCCGTCAATACCACTATCAACAGCCTTTGGGTAGTGGAACTCGAATGATTATTCGATCACGATCTTATGAATATGACTGTGAACTTATCAGTGAAATGCCGTTGCCACTACAACGACCAGCGATGACGCTGATAAATAAATATATTTTGCATTACACATATTATTCGGTTAACTGACTTAATTATGTGCATTCTGTTTCGGCGCCACCATAATCACAGAGGTCGCTTGGGAAGTTTGTGAAAAATCGGATTTGATCATGGCGGTTTGAAAGAACTTTGGTAGGACATTACGATAGCTGAAAGTCGTTCTTTTTTCTGAAATCTTGCAAAAAGCAAACCCTTGAACAAAGAACAACACCAGAAATGGATCGACCATAGGGAAGATTTGCGTGGACATGATCAGAATCGTGCCCACTCCGCCGAAAGATACTCCTGAAGGCGCAATAAGCTGAGTATGACTTAAAAATTACTGAACCTGTGAGTGGAGGCGCAACGAAGATGAAAGCGATCGGCAAATATGACGTAAATGTCGGTATAATGGTCTAATCCTGACAAGGCAGTAGAAGATCACGCTCCCGGAGGTCGAGAACATTCCGCAAATGGCGAAAATGGTGATGAGCGAGGTCATCACCCACTCTTTCGTGCCGTCCGCGGCCCTCGTCTAAATTCAATTCTTGCATCACCAAGAAGGCAAAAACAATTACCCAGTAGACGATTCCCAGAAATCCAGGTTTATTGGGAGCGTAGAGATCGATTTCGTACACCTCCTGAGATCAATTTCAAAAAATGTTAGAGCATAGTTAACGGACCAGCATCACCGGTGCCATCTCTTTCCGGAACAGATCGTACGGATAAAAGCCGTTGTAAGCGTCGAGCGTGATCGCGCCTGATGATTGTTTTTTTTTGTGATCGCGCTTGACACTTGTAAATCTGGTACTATGTAGGTCGGATGAGAACCCTCGTATGAGAACAGACTGGATGAGAACCTAATGAAGGCGAGAGAAGAGTTACGTAGCAGACGGAATATGCAAGGTTGTCATCTAGGCCGTTCTCATACGACCTAGAATCGTCGATCTGGACACAAACTGGAAACGGACCGACGTAGCACAGATCCGCAACTATTGCGACAGTCAACCAGTTTCTCCACGGGTTCTTCTGAATCCAGGCGAGCCAGGGTGGGCTGTAAGATGGTATAAAAAGGTAAAAGTGCAATTTTGCTGTCGTCTTGCGAGGTCGGCCAGAACGCTAAGGCCGTCTGCTAGGAGGACTACGATACCCTGATGTTCAACGCTTTCTAGGTTCGCTGTAAAACTTACTTGCACAGCAACACAAAACGGTACACGTAGTGAAAGGCGGTGAGCACGAACGTCTGGTAGAAGAGTAGCGCCCAAACCACACCTACACAAATTTTAGTCTCATTGTAGGGCGAAGAGATGAAAGTCTCACTTCCCCACACGGCCTGTTCCGTCGTCAGCTCCAGCATGCGATACCCCCAGAAGATGTAGCCGAACTCGGTGAGATGAATTGCCTGTAGTACGATAAATTATCGATAAAAGACTTTGCTGAAACACTATGAAACACCTGCATTGCACATTATCGTGTTATCCATTAAACAAAATCGAATTCGGTACCGGAATCAGCGCAAAGTGCACGAGCGAAATGAGAATGTCGATTACTGCAAACGCCATCAGCAACCAGCGGTACGGGCCCACCTGGTTATCACTGTTTTTGCTTTAAAATCCGTTTTGTTTTTGAAATTATCATTTAGAAACTCACATGATTCACGTGAGTCACGTAGAGGATGTGGATGAGCAGCGCGTTGGACACGCATGCGAATACGGTAGCGAAGATGGAGTAGCCCTGAATTTACAGTTTCTTTCTCCCACACTTCACAGCTACATGTAAGATATTGGAATGAGAAAGGTAATGAGTGGATGCTCTGCAGGAACAGGAACAGGCAAAACAGGAAAATACCTGATAATATACTCACATGATAGAAGCTCTCGCTGACGATCCCACCGAACATCGTCGAATGATCACAAAGGGCGCAGTTACTGGCACCATTACGGTGAATGCTCTAGCCTTTGGCACGGAAAGATCGTGGCGGACAGCCGCACCGCGATATTATTGTGCGCAATGCTATGTTCATTCGATTGAATAACTATTTAAGAATATGCCTGATGCGTGTTGTTCTACATGAATGTGTGTTCAAAAAAGAAGTGCGCAATACTAATTGTCATTCGATTGAATAATTAGTTACTTGATATGCCTAATGCTTATCGTTGCGGGTTCAGTGAAAATTACTGAATAATACCATTCACATTCGTTCAAACTGAACAGTGAACCAACCAAATTTTCTAAGATCAATTATCCCACTGTCCCCCAAAGGGCCTTGGACGGGGAGCATTGGCCAGCAAGTCGATGGAGGTAATGAATGAGCGAGGTTAAAATGTTTATTCAAAAAACCCAATATTGCTAAATGTACATTGCATTTATCACAAAAAAACTCAAGACTGAGAGGTAGTGTTCATGACACCTGAACTACTGTGCTGATAACGTGTGAGCTCGCGACCGCAGACGAAGGTGCAATGATACGCTGAACAATGCGAGGCAGAGCTCGGCGGTAGCTGAAATATCGATTGACTTTTGAATCTCCAGAAGAAAGGTACCGTACCCTTGAATGAAGAAGAACACGAGGAAAGGGTCTATCATGGGGAATATTTGCGTGGACATCATCAGCAGCGTCCAAGGCTGCCGAAGTTGATACCTGACTCATTTGTGATCGACGAACGTTACTTGCTTTACTGCGGCCCAAAATTCTCTATGCAACATTGGTACCTGTCAGCAGTGGGGCCAGAAAAATGAAAGCGACTGGCCCATATGATGTTATGGCCGGAATGATAGTCTACGAAAATAGTATGGATTCTGGCGAAACTTGTCGGAAGATAAACCTGCCAAATAAGTGCGCGAAACAGTTGCCGTTGCATGTGGCGTGTCTGCGATTTCATTGCGAACCTGTCATTTGCGTTCTTGGAAAATATGATTAAACTGGCTCTCTTACTTCGCGGGAGCCATCTCTCGAATGATATTGACCAGGCAGAGAATAATTATCGTTGCCGAGGCGAAAAAACAGATTATGACAACGAAAATAGTGGATAGGGAATGCATATCCCACTGCTTTTCGCCCTCATCGTTGATCGTCTGAAAGGTTATCTATCATAGGACGGGACGTTATCCTATAGGACGTTTAGGAACACCAACAATAAAGTTTCCAAATGTTCTAAAACGTGTCGCTAACATAACCATAATTTTTCGTGGGTTCCTAAATGCGAGTTCCTAAACGTCCATCACCGTCTGAAACCGGATGAATTAATTTTTAGGAGAAGCGATTTTTGGTTCTAATAATAGTATCGTAAATATACGATCACCCAGTAGACGATAGCGAGGAATCCGGGCAGATTCGGCGCAAAGAGGTCGATGTCGTACACGTCCTATATGAAACTTTGCAATTATTGAAAATATTTTGGCACCTGTGGAGTTCCCCGGAAGTATGAATATGTTTCACTCATTAGTGGTCGGGGTTGGACGGTGGATATCCATTCTTCCGGGGAACCCCACAAGTGCCAATAGTTTATCCCCTCTGACCAGCAGCTCAGTTGCGAATGCATGCCTGAACGCGCCTCTGGTGAAGCCTTCCCAGCATGCGAGAAAAATTGTGCCTGAAAATTTTTCCAAGCTTTCCTAAAATCTCGCAAAGCGTTACCGACGAATGTGACGTCAGCCACCACGGCAACGACTATCCAGTTGCGCCATGGGTTTCGCTGAATCCACGCAAGCCAGGGAGGGCTGAAAACGAGTCCCGTAAAAACGGGAGAAAAAAACGTCAAGCGATTTCATTGTCGTACGACGGTGCTTGGTTCGCTTCGGCGGCGGATTGAAATCTATCTCTTCTTACCAACAACCCATAATCATCCGAAACTACAAGCTCTCACGCAGATTTGCAACTCACTTGCACAACAGGACGAAGCGGTATACGTAGTGAAACGCGGTGAGGACGAACGTCTGGTAGAAGAGTAGCGCCCACACCAGACCTGAGACGCTGCTCATACCACGCAAAATCAGGAAGTCACTGAACTCGACCAAACGCCCTGGGCAGTGCTTCCTTCGAGCCAGCGATAACCCCAGAAAATGTAGCCGAATTCGGTCATGTGGAGGGCCTCAAACAGAGTACTTCATTGACGTTGTTAAGTGAGGATTGGTCACCGGCACGAGAGCAAAGTGTACCAGCGAGATGAGAATGTCGATTACAGCGAACGAGAGCAGCAGCCAGCGATACGGGCCGACCTACGAGAAACGAGTTATGCTGCAGAAAAATTCGCATGAGAAGAAAAAAAATAAAACAAAATTTTGATATTCACCTTTACCTTTTCCACACTTTTTTTCTCTCTTTTCTCTTATCTCCCCCACTTTTTCCACATCTTTAATCCGAGCACGTTACTGATAACACTGAACATGCCGCTTCAAATTGAGCTTACATGATTTACTTTCGTGGTTGCCAATATGTAGATGAGCATCGCATTTGAAAAGCAGGAGAAAATCGTCGCGAATATGGAATATGCCTTACAATAGGTAAATTACTTTTAAAAATGAATAATGCAACTTGCATGATAGAAATCTTCACTGACAAAGGCGGCATGCATCTCGCGGTGATGCTCGTGATAATAATTTGCTTTCAGCGATGAGTGAGTGTTTTAGTCAAAGAGCTTTAGCTATTGTCAATTCTCTGAGGATTGTGGTAAATTGTGATGATAATATATAATGACTGAACTCAGTTTATTTCGAGATAATTGGCAGATTTATCTGAAAAAAATGCACAATTGACGTGAAAGCTAAAAAATGGGTTAGTCTGAAAGAAATAGCACAATTCAGTGTGTGATCATACTTTGAATGAGGATGTGACGATGTGAACATCGTTCTCTGATCACATACATATTTCAAACTAATAACAAGAAAGGTATTGATCATTCCATTGTTCAGGTTCGGCTATCCAATGAAGATTTCGTAGTGTTCACTTTCACTGCATTGCCAGAGTAGAACTTCCGGAACAACCGAATGACGAATCTGAAACCATGTTTTTAAATATGAATAATGGGACGTAAAAAGTCATCAAAATCAAAGCGATGCAATTCATCAGCGATGCGCTCACTCTCGATAAGGCCGAATGAAGATCATTGCGATTAAGGGACTGACGCATGAAGGAATTGTCGCCAACTGAATCTTGCTCATAATAAATCACCATCTCGTTGTTTTCCTTTTTCTCTTTCCCAATCTACTCTGTACAATCTCAGTCCACTCACGAACATGACCGTGTTTTCCATGGCCGGATGTCGGTACTTGTCCGATAGCATAATCCCCATCTCGGCCGTCGCTACCTCATTGAAAATCGGCAAGCACGCATGGTAGGTGAGCGCCTGCGAATTCCGCACTTTGCCTTTCACTTTTGCTAGATATACACAAAATTCCCGATCCTAATCCAGGCTTTGGGTACTACTCCGGACGTGTGCTTTGTGTGGGGTGAGAGTCAATTGTCATGTCAGAGAAACAGGTCCGATGGATACCGTTGTATTCTTACTCGAATCAGTTGCATGTGCATCTCCTTCGTTTTCTCGCTCAGCGTCGATTCATTGCTGCGGATAACGCGTAGAACATGAAATAAGATCAAATAATTAGAAACAACAGACACAGTACTTTCAATCGTATTGCAAGAATGAACAAATAGCTTGGAAACGGGAAAAACAGCGAAAAATCGTTCCCGAAATCTGCATAGAAATCCACGCCATTCACTGGTTGGCCTGATTGTTGTTGTTGTCTAGTTTAATAACACATCAAACAACCTGTGATAGGAGTGTGATCGTAATCTAGGGTCGGGTAGTATTCTGGCAGCCATGACCGTATAGAAGCCTCGGTCAAGGCACCGAGCGGAAAAGTGACCTGAATGAACGGTGATGGGACGTTTAGGAACTTGCCTTTAGGAGAACTCGAAAAAAAGTTTGCGACTATGCAAGGTGCACATTTCAGAACATTTGGAAACTTTTTTTCGAGGTTCCTAAAGGCAAGTTTCTAAACGTTCCATCACCGAATGAATTAGTTTTCCTCCCATCTTTTGATTTGATTCCCCCTCACATACCATTTGTATGCACGATGGTATGTAGAATACGATCACTACGGTAGTGAGCAGGAATCGACTTGGAGGAGTCATCTTTACTGCCTTGAATCTGAAATTTACATTCCAGTGGGAATCAGCCGCTTTGAAAATCAAAATTTTATGGGTAGACGTATCCTTTAGTATTACTATTAGGTTGATGCATAAGTTTCTTTCTTTTTGTTTTCTTTAATTTCTGCTCTCCTGCTTAAATTGACCCAAAATCTTTCTGAGCAAATTTTTGGGGGTTGGTGTGGGATTACCGTAGTAGGTTTGTGCCGAATCACGATTGCATAGAACATCAGAAAATAATTTTAGAACATGAAGTGAGAAAAAATGGAAAATATTTGCTCTTTGGTAGGATCTCGTTCGCAACCTACTGTATAAACACCCGATGTCTTAAAATTAAGCCCTTTCAGGGAGCGATAGATAACTCGTTCAATTGAACACAAAAGATCCGGTTCCCAGCCTTCGCGGGAAGCTGGGAAACGACAGATTACATATTTTCGATGACCAAATTTAGGCCTATGACTTTCAAAAAATGTTGTTCTCCGCAGGATAATCGTATTCTCTTACAAATAAAATTTGGCAATAGGCATGCAAGCTACTTCAAATTTTTAGATAGCAGACGTTGTCAGCTCCTGTACAACGACTAGAGGGTTGCATAAATTGATTTAAATTATTTTCTGAAATTTTTTATTTTGAATATGGAGGTTGTACAGGCGAGTGCGTTGTGCTAGCAACCCAATTCCACCGATAAATGATCCCTCGTTGGTTATGCTCTGCAACCGTGATTTGAATTTGGGTGTAGCTCCCATGCCCGCGAAATGGCGATTGAATGAATTGCCAGTGTGCACATCGGCCACTCACACTTTAGGTGCATAGTACTCCCGTCTCAATGAGCAGACTGACTTTTGGTAGGGTACGCTAGAAAGGGTATCCAAGCCCTGACAGACTACAGAAAAACACGAAGCAATTGGATGCACGGCGAGCAAGTTGTGGTCGATCTCCTAAAGTTTAAAAAAGAAAAGAAACTTTTGCATCAACCGGATAATTAAAAATTGACAAAACTAAGACTTATTACAAAATTCTCACCGGAACCAGAATGAAACAGTGATGAGCACAAGTGAGTTGGTCATTGTGTGAAGTTAGACCGAAAAGATGACGAAACAAACATCTACAATAGGTTACTCGAATCTCGAATACCGAGATGCAGTCTCCGAGAATGTGGACAATTCAAACCTTTTGCTATTAGTGAACACGGACCTTGCCATATTTGAGCGATCATCTTAGGATTGGGCAGAACTCTGCGCAAAAGGAATGAAAATGAGTAAAATTTCAGCTCCACCTTGGAATCAACACAAAATCACAGAGCACGTTTACTGTGTCGTTCAATGCAGTTAACAACAGTAGAGAGGAATAATTCTGAGAGAAAATCAGAAGAAAATGTCTTGAATTCATCAAACCTTAAACGATGCTGGAGTATGTTTGACTATGGCGTAGAGCAACAGTGCGTTTGCGGGAATGCCAAACAGCCCTAAGCATGAATGCCCGAATATGGCGCATATTTTGGAAGAATACTCAGCGAATTCTGATTTCATCGAGTCTCACCGCAAAAATAATATATTTTCTGAAAGATTTATTGTATCGTCGTAGGCAATACACAACTACTACAAATGCCGACATCGATATGCAATGATCACTCGTTAAATACAGATTCAGGAGAAAAGATCTCGTTACAGACAGCTGTAGACAAAGATCGCTTTTTTTTAATCTCCAGATCACGCAAACTTCTAGTGCGCGTCCACCTGTGTACGCTAGCATGCCCTTATTTTGTCGCTGTGTCCATTACGAACCCATTTCCAGCTGCTTCACAGATTTGTTCAGTGTTTTGTTTTTAGCGTGAATAGTAAAGTTACTATTATAATTATCCGAAATCCAGGTAAATATCATACGGCTTTCATGCTTCTTCAGTTGACTTTTTCAGTATCCGGGGGAAACTATTTGTCATTTATTGTATCATAGTAATCAATCTATTCTAATCCGTAGCCAATCTATTCCGATCGACTGGCAATCACTGATGTTGTCGCAGTGCTAACGTTCACTATTGTCTTCTCAGTGGAGAACTTCCGGAACAGGCGAAGGACAAATCTGAAAACATATCACAAGAAGAAAATGAGCTAAAAGTTTAGGGGATTTATCAACACAATACGTTTGAGCAAAATTCGGAAAAATGGTATCCCATGCTCCTCAATTTGCATGTAAATAGGCAATTAAATAGATTCTAGAGAAACCCATTTGACGTATGCTGGCAACGCGATTTCGAATCTTTCAGCAATCAATACACGTTGCTGCTCGTGTTCGTTTTTTGCCGCCTTTTTAGGGGAACTACTCACTAATTGCCTAACGACGATTATGAAATCATGGAAGCCTGAAATATAATAAATTCTCCTTTCAGTTATCAACACAAGGCTCTCCTGATGCGCGAGTACGAGGCGCAGTTCGTTCGAGATCTCGACAGTGACAACTACACGCCCATCTCCGTCGAGGACGAGGAGGCGTTCAGGGCGGTCGTGTAAAAAAAACAACAAGGACATGACGCATAATTTTGACGAATATTCATCGGAATTGGTTTTCATTTTAAAGACTGGAATGTCGCAGATATATTTATCGAATGGTTGATTATTGAACGTTATGAGGCAGAAAAGCTACAATTTATTCGCGTAAATTAGGCGAAAAGACATGAATGTAGACATAAATGTACAGAGATCTCTATCATACAATACAAAATGCATTCCGACAAGCTAGTGAAAAAACATCCATTATGGCATCTGAGCTGTCAAACTGTCTCAACCTTGTGGCTATTCACTACACTTAAAATGGATACGAAAAGAAATGAGTTGAGAAACTTTCAAACTTGAGGCAACAGGAGCGCAAAAGCACTCAGTTACTGTGAAGAGACCGCCGAGAGAAATGAATGATTCAATGGACGATCAATATCACGTGAGCACCATGACCACCGACGTTCGCGACCTCGAAATCTTTGACTTCTCAATCGTTCTGCTGATCGCCTTCTGGAGAAGGAGCGGAAGCGCTTTCCGATAGCTGAAAAAAAAAACTATTCTTACTCTGCGCACTCTGTCGTCAACCAGGCCAAACGAGAGAACACGCTATATCAAAGAGACGAACCCTTGCACGAAGAACAGCACAATATACGGGTCGATCATAGGGAAGATCTGTGTGGACATCAGACATATCGTGCCTAGACCGCCGAAGGAAATGCCTGAATTGTCATTACATTTCCGTATCTCAATCTTTCAGATTTCTACAAAGTAACGAGTGAACACAATGTCAACACAAAGTATTGTCTCACCTGTGAGCAGCGGTCCAAGGAATATGAAGGCTATCGGCATGTAGGAAGTGAATGTGGGAATGATAGTCTGGAAAGGCAAAATCATTTCCTTGGAGATATGATTAGAACACACCTGCCACAGTAATGCACGGAATAGCTGTTTTTGCATCTGACGAGTAACTGATTTGAGATGAGCACTATAATGTAGATACACATAGTGTATGATGAATGTTCGAGAAAGATTCATAATAATTCAGAGAGAAAAAATGAACATGAAGCATAATGAAGTGTGAGCTCACGCAAATTGATCTTCTTTGGATTAGTTGTCTTATGTTCTTAGTAAAAACGTTACTATGCGCTGTCTCGATCAAAGCTCGCTCGCGCGTTTACGTAGAATTTTATAATCTTCTGACATATCATCACTGTTTTTCTTGGTGTTCCTCCGTGCGCAAATACCCTAATAAGGTTTCTCTAACTCAGACTGTCTCCTCCCCGACTGCCAGAAAAAAGGCAAAATACGAAAATGAAGTTAGCCGATAATGGTAACTAATGGCGCCATGACGCAGATCTTTCGCACGGTAATTAAGGTGAACTATGATAAAAATGTTATCCAAAAGGTAAATATATCGCGGTGAGATGATCACCTGCCTGGTCCCATATCGAACAATCGTTCGCTGATCAATCATCACTCGTTCATGCACATTAGAAATAATGCCAAGATGATATAATATCGCTGATATGCCAGCAAGCGATCGCATCGGAACGACGAGCTTCGCGCACTTCAGGACCATAGCATAACGGCACCGAACTATCGAGGTGCACCGGGCGGTACCTAATTTCGTGTCAACCATTTGTTTTTTCTCCATTTCTTTCCATTTCATTCCTTTTACTCTTTTTTACTAATAATTTCGTGGATCTGCGAGCGGATATGTAAGATATCCAAGCAAAAGAAAACGAACTTTCTCGGCTCCATCTCCATGATGATCCTCACGAGACAGTACACGAGCACCATTCCGGACGTGGAGAAGACCATGGTGATGGCGAAGATAGTGATCAAGGCCATTCGGACCCAGACTCGGTTGCCGTCTTGGTCGAGGGTCTGACGAATGCTCTTTTTTCTCAAAAATCGAACTGAAGTCCGATTAATTCACAAAATAATCATTTACTACGTGGTGGCAAAAACAGCGACAACATCACGTTTAGAGCTTTAAAACCCGGGATTAAGCAGCTTAGCTTAGAACCAGCTTTCGCGGCTTTTTCTCTTTGCTTCGTTTAGCTTCTATTCGTAGACTCGAATAAAAACGAACAGTCTTACCCAGTAAACGATGCCTAGGAATCCGGGCTTGTTGGGAGCGAACAGGTCGATGTCGTACACTTCCTGCAATGTGAATCGATTTGAAGACGAGCGGCAAGATCAAAGACAAACCTTCATCACGGGTGCGAGGTTCTTCCTGTAGATGTCCCACGGGTAGAAGCCCTCAATGACGTCGAGAGTGATCGCTCCTGGAACGCGATTTTGCGTCATTATCGTTTCACTTCATTTCACTCTCAAATATGGACACTCTCCTGTTCTTTTTTATTACCCCACCTATCCCAGTTTTCCAAAACTACAGGAGAATTTCCGATATCCACAGAACAAAACGCACCGACGTAGACGACATCAGCGACGACCGCAATCGCGATCCAATTGCGCCACGGATTCCGCTGGATCCACGAGAGCCACGGAGGGCTGGAAGGAGCCCACCCTTGCTTCTGCATCCGACATTCCCCGGTGCGAACTGACTTACTCGCACAGCAGCACGAAGCGATACACGTAATGGAAGGCAGTGAGCACGAAAGTCTGGTAGAAGAGCAGCACCCAGACCAGACCTGCGAATGAACCATCAGTTCAAGTGAGAAGATGGGCTCTTTCTCACCGGCCCAGACACCCTGTTCCGTTGGCAAATCCAACGTTCGATATCCCCAGTAGATGTAGCCAAACTCGGTGAGATGGATGGCCTGAACTGTTCATTTCCGCTGCTTCATCACGACCGCTCGTTCTGACAGATGAGTTGCGAAAAACTGACCGGAATCAGCGCGAAGTGCACTAGGGAGATCATGATTTCGACGACGGAGAAAGAGATGAGCATCCAGCGATACGGGCCGACCTGCAGAGTCTTTGTACTTTTAACGGTTTCAAGAGTGGTAGAAAAGCTAGCACAATTTTGATATTTAGCGTGGTGTTGTTTGTATTCTGTTTGTTCGAGCAGTAGTACCAATTAGTTAATAGGCGCAGTGCTTACGTGGCTGACGTGCGTCACGATGAGTACGTAGATGAGAGTTTGTTCTAGCAGAAATACTAATTAGCTGTGTGGCACCTTCTCTTCGTTTTTGCGATTTATCGACTTCAAGGAGTAGAAACACTAGTTAGATTGTTTGCTTACGTGGCTGACGTGCGTGACTATCAGAACGTAGATGAGCACGGCATTAGAGACGCATGCGAAGCCAGTCGCGACATACGAATAGCCCTGGAATCATTACTTTATCGCTGAAGTGTATTTGCATAGCCTGAATAGATCAAAGATGTACCGAATGCACTCTACGATGTACTGCGTTTGTTGCGAAATGGACAAACAATACCCACAGTGCGTAGATCACTTCACACTCATTCCGTAATGACAAACCTGGCTTACTTCACTCAAATACGTGCTCCTTCTATGGAATAAGCCACGAAAATAGGCATTGAGTTACCGTACATGGTAGAAGTTCTCGCTCACGAGACCGCCAATCATCGTTGATGTAATGAGAGAATGGCTGGGAAATAACGACTATCGAAGTAAATGTCGAGAAAGAAATGGCATCGGAATGCCGACCATTAGCCTTCATGAGAGCAATGATCAAGCACGCTTCAGATATGTCAGCAACCAGAGATGGTGTTGATGAAAGACTACGCTTTGTCATATTACAGTATGGAATACGGTAGTATGAATGATTTATCGCAAAGCATAATTTGAATAGCTTCAGAGTCAATACAAGCAATGTGCGCTTGACGTTACTTTTTCAATTCAGCACCATTACAGATGACATTGTGCTTGAACTCTTCGAAATTTCTGCCGTTTTATTTAGAGCTTTTTGAAGAAATTTAGGAAGCGCCTTGCGATACCTGCAATAAGATGCTTTTTTTCTGAGAAAGTCAGTTTACAATCACCCTTGAACAAAGAAAAGAACAAGATAGGGGTCGATCATCGGGAATATTTGCGTTGACATCAAGCAAATCGTTCCCAGTCCACCGAAGGAAATGCCTGAACATATTCTTTGTAACTAATCAATGCAATCAATAAAATCACCTGTGAGCAGCGGCCCGAGAAAGATGAACGCTATAGGCATGTACGAAGTGAACGTAGGTATTATTGTCTGCAACATGCTTGTAAAATATCACTTCCAATTGCGTTTACCTGCCACAAAAGAGCGTGGAAAATTTGCTTCTGCATGCGGCGTGTCGCGGAGATTAAGTGTGCACTGCAGTTGTCTTTTCCTTTTGGTGAGGAGCAACGACAACAAACCCTTTTGGTGACAATTCGCGAACAATGCGCACAATGCAGTAGACAATCACTGCTCCAGACGTGGAGAAGACAAGTATGACGGAAAGGATGGTGAGCAGAGCCATCCCCACCCAGACTCTGTTGCCGTTCTCATCGAGTGTCTGGAACGTTCGACCGTTGGCATGTTCTTGGATGGCTTGGTTGCATACCCAGTAAACGATTCCGAGGAAACCAGGCCGATTCGGTGCGT
>LS499885.1:3884-31958 GCA_900490845.1 Pristionchus japonicus | reverse complement strand
TTCCTCCGTGGCACTCACCGACATAGAACGCGTCAGCAACGATCCCTACCGTAATCCATTTTATCCATGGATTCTCGTGAAACCACGACAACAAGGGCGGGCTAAACGGGGAAATTCTAAGGTGAAATTATTATATATGAAAGTTAAAAGCACTCACTTGCACGCCAGAACGAATCTGTACACGTAGTGGAAAGCGGTGAGGACGAACGTTTGATAGAACAGAAGCACCCAAACGAGCCCTGGAATGAACCATCACTTCAAGAGAGAAGATGGGCGCTTTCTCACCGGCCCAGACACCCTGTTCCGTTGGAAAATCCAACGTTCGATATCCCCAGTAAATGTAGCCAAACTCGGTGAGGTGAATCGCCTGATTCGTTTTGTTTACTAGCTTCGAGATCGGGTTTGTGCTACCGGAATCAGAGCAAAGTGAACAAGAGAAATTAGGATTTCGACAACAGAGAAGGACAGCAGCATCCAACGATAAGGGCCGACCTGAATTTTCAACAAGTCAAACTATCACCACATCAACAGCTCACATGATTGACGTGCGTCGTTGCGAGAATGTAGATCAACATCAGGTTCGACAGGCAAGCGAAGCTTGTTGCGACGTTGGAGTACCACTGCAATAATTTTTGCAGTAGGATTTGATTTTTTCTGACTTCAAGATATTCAAAATTACCGTACATGATAGAAGGCCTCGCTCACCAGACCGCCAATCATCGTTGACTTTGGTTCAAAAATGGATGGTATTGCGCAATGTTTTTGTCAGCTGTTATCAATTGAATGTCACCAATTGACATTCCTCCTCGAAAACATCAGATGACCACTACGTATTCACACAGATTGTTGAGTTTACGATCAAATGTACATACATAGGTAGGATGAGTTCTGTCCTCACTTTCCGTACACATCCAACAGTGAAGTTAACAGTCAGCCTCCGATGATTTCATTGAACCGCGCCAACTACAGTCTTCGGACAAATATCTCGCACGGAAGTTCACAATCGACAGTTGACTGTGTGCTCAAATAGAGTTAGAGTGATGAGAGAGTGCGGAAATGAGAGAGTCTCAATCGTTGATATCCAAATGTGGCGCCGTTCTTTCAGAATCCAAAGCCACCTACTCATAAACTGCTGCCTGAACAAACGACAAAAGAGGGAATAAAAGGGAGGAGACTGTTGATGGATTATCACACAACAGCACACAGAATGATGTTCTACTCCGTCCTAGTGCTCTTCTTCCTGGCGCCTCCGGTACTGCACTTTTTTAAATGTCTTCTGCAGCTCTGAGAGGCACTACGCCGGAAGAGAACTTTGTTAGACTACAGAGAACTGTTATTTCAGTGACGGTATCGCGAAATAACGCTCATCCGGCCTAGAACCTCTAAGAAGAATCCAATTAGTGTCTTTCCGATGAGACTTCGCTGATTATGTAAATAATGCAGGCGATTGCCGCAACCTGCATCGCTGTGCCCACTCCAGCCGATGCGAATGCAGCTCGCAGCCAGACGTCGATGTTCAACAAGGATGTCCTGCTCACAATGTGCGAATTCCTGACCGCATCTCGTTTTTGATCTCACATGTCAAGGTTTCTGATATGAGGAGAAGTGCAACGATGGCAATTTTAGAAGCCAGCGCACTCCACTGAGTGGAATCGACAAAACGGACACCGCCCGGATTGAGCCGATCCTCAAGCCGCTCACGTACGCTTGGAAGAACAACACGATCCCGTACATGTTCAGCGAAAATTTTGGTGAGCCTTCCGCTAAACTCCTTGACACTTAGCCACCTGATCAGTTCGGTCATTGATCTCAATACTTGTAATGTTTCAGTGATTCTAGATATGTGATTGCCTAACGTAGGGTTGGTGGTCGATTATGGATGGGGGATAGACACACTTCCAGTGAACTAAAATTCCATACTTTCTACATCGCAGACTTGAAAAACGTTTCTCCGAGCTGTTTCAGCACCGGCTCAGAAGGGCACGATCCTCGAAGCGATGGATTACTGGCAGAGAGTGTCCTGCGTCACTTTCCGACCCGCGGACCTCATCAACGATTATGAATTGTAAGTCGTGCTTTTTGGTTGTAAGAAAATGCTATTGTGTTTCTACTTCTCCGGAAGAATGATCGCAGTTCCCTCTTGAGTCGGGTGCAGGCTGCCCAGGAGATCTTCGATAAGCACGTTTGGAACTCATTTGCAGCCTCAACTTGATCGCTTCGAACCTCACGATCGGCTGCTACGCCAACCTCGGAATGGTGCAGGAAGGCTCATTCATCTCAGTCGTCAACGTCCAGGGCTGCGATTCGGTAAACTAAAAGTAACCCTATCTGCTTTAGCATGGGAACGTTGTTAACTTTATTCCTATTTCAGTGGAGTGCTCTTGAAGAGAAGGTCTGCGCATCCGAAACTTTGTTTTTTTTTCAGTACGCCGTCGCACTCGACCTGTTCGCCCATCTGCTCGGAATCTACAACACCGGCGACGCGATCCCCGACCAACCCTCCGTTTCGACCATCGCGGCCGTGAATGAGCTGTACAAGTGCTCTGGTAAGTATGTCCATGCACTATGATCAGTGTCTTGACTGAACAATCGTGACTGCTTGTCAGCCTCTTGTCCGTCCCCGATCTCCTGTCTGAACGGCGGTTCTCCATCGGGCAAGAACTGTGGTAGCTGTGTCTGTCCCGCAGGCTGGAGCGGGACAAAGTGCGATGAGACGGTTTGTTACCCTTTAGGTCCAAGCAACATTGGGTCAATTATAGAGGGTATCTGTTATGAAAAGAATAATTGCAGTCTCCCGGCACTCAGCTCATCCAAGTGACGGATACTCGTGATGTGTCTCTGGCACTAACCGGGCCGTTCTCTTCTGCCGAAGAGAAAGTGGTAATCGTGCAAGCGCCTGCAGGAAAGAAGCTGCAAGCAACAGTGAAGAGCTTCGGATCGTAAGTTTTAGTGCAAAAATTCATCCGTCTCTCACTTTCGCTCGCTCTATCGCATTGTTTGACCGGCGAGAGAGCATTACGAATAGAAAGACTGTTAAATTTTTGCACCGCCCATGAGTTTTAATGTGTACAATCATGGAGAATACATTTGTTGTGCGGTTCAAGCACCGGATTGTCTGTGCACACAAAAGATTGATTGATCAAAAGTCATGGCGAATCTGCAGTGGTTGCATTATTTACCGCAATTAATTTTCAAAGAATATTGCTGCACCAGGACAATACATTTTGCAGCATGATTACAGAGATTGCAGTCTTTACTGCAAAACCATTTTCTTTGGTGGAAACAATGTGAAAAATAATACCAAATTCTAGCGTTCACAATTAGAGAAGTACGCTTTGCAGCGACTGCTTCACGGCGTGTACTCTGGCAGGTGTGGAGATTACTGGAGGAACTACTGATAAGACGTAAATCCTCTTATTTGTTGATAATTCTAAAAAAACGTAAATCATGTCGTAACAGTTCAAGTTTCAGTGTCTGCTCCCTCGCATCTGCCTCTTCTCCTATAATCTCGTCAGGCAACTCGCTGACCCTACGCATCTTCCGCACTGCCAACTACCAAGTGCAAGCGACCGTCACGGTTACTGTTGTGTGAAATCAATTGTCGAGACAAATTCGTTTATTTGAAGTAAATAAACAAGTACATTTTTCTCGATTCTATACAGTATGCCTGGCGCGAACGATCATAGTCACGGTAGATCGCTTCTGAAATAGCGTAACGAAATGATCTCAAGAGAAATTTTGGTGCACCTTCCTCCTGAATAATGCTGCCACCATTCTCACGTAGGCAGGCGTCGTTAATAATAAAGCAATGGAATGAAGAAATGAGTGGGCTGCAACAAACGTTGTACATATTGGGAGCAATACTGAATGAAGTTATTTCCCAGTTTTTTCTGCATTTTATGATACGTGGTGTGTTGAGAGCAAACAAATAAACTGAAGTGCTGCAGCCGACGGGCATAAACGCGACTAGAAATGGGACACCAGACTGAAAACAGAAATTGATTATTATCAATTCAAAATTTTAAAAAATCTGGTGAGAAATACCTGTAAAACGTGTGATTTCGTCATTTTTCGATGATATTCCTTCATCTTGGCGCTCATAGTCGAATGTTGCTGCAGCGTGGCGAAAGTGTGGAACACAGTCTGGTAAATTAGGAAAATTTGAGTAACAAATTTTTGTAACTTACTGTAAATGATATGATCATAAAAACAAAGAGCAATAAAGAGCCACATATGCTCAATATGGTGAAAGGTTGGGAATCGACACAGTCCGTTTGAGAGAGTATTTCATCAGTCCACTCAGGCGAGAGCATCTTCGACAGAAAGATAATTTTGTGATTAATTTTGTTATAAATTTTTGCATTTCTTCACTGTAAATGCAAACCGTACCGCACGATACTGGTGGATTGTTCCCGGTGGCTGGACGGTAAGCTAAAAAACGTTATGTTATATAAAAATTAGTGTATTTGACTGTTTTTTTTTGTCAAATCTAGTTCTCATCTCGGTGAATTTCTAAATTTGGTAACCCACATGAAGTAATGGAGGAATCGCGATAAGAATAGCTGCAAATGTCAAGGATGGTACATATCGTGTTTGAGGTTTCAGCGACCACCGAGAGCCAGGAGTTGTAACGATCTGATACAAAACAATTTTCGGCGATTTCGATTCTATTCGAGTTAATTTTCGATATTATCGATGATTAGGGATTCAGATTTGAGATAAAAAATGGCGCACTTGATGTCTGTAGATGAAACATTCCATGAACAGAGGAGCATCTGATAACAACATAAATGTGACCTGAAGAAATTGAACAACTTCGATTCATTTTAGATACTCTTACGAAATGTGTAGCACTCCTTCCGGGGATGTTGATCAATGGATCATATCTGATCAAAAAGATGATCCACTTTTCCACATTCGCGCCTCACCTAACGATACATGGAACAGGATAGAAGAAGAAAGGATCGAACACCAGTTGGAAGTACATGTCGCATACAATTGTCACGCTCTGACATATTGTTGATTTAAATTTTTTTTCCAAGCACAAACCAAGAGACTGAGCAGTAGATTTGAATACGGTCTGGCCGGTCCATTCTTGCAAGTGATAATGATGAAAATGGTGAGCGCAGTGAACAAAAACGAGATCGTAGACAGAAAACATCGAATACAACGTAGATACGAATTTACAGTTTCCGAAATAGGACTGATCACCTCCATGAGCACAAAATTGACGGCAATGCTCTGTAAGAAATACTACAACTAGCAAGCTTTCGAACAATCAGAAGTTTGAGAGACCGTCGACTACTATTTTGTCGCTTGAGGATTGCGCAGAGAATCTAATGATGGAACCGTGCAATTGCAAGTGGATTTGTATTCTTGCGTAACGTGCAATTGCAAGTTTTTGTATTCTCTATTTGTGGATCGCTGGCATGAGGAAAGAGAAATCAGTGAACGAATACATACTGTACCAAGATAATGTTCTCGTAACACAAAAAAGGTAAAAAAATCCATCGTCATCAATTTCGGCAATCAGGAAAGTTTCAATAAATAGAGCCCCAAAAAAAGAAAGTGACTTTTTGGGGTGCCCAAATAATGGGCCAATTGGGACATATTCTCAGGAACACATCATAAGAATCATTTTAAGCTTTAGAACAAGGTAGCGGCAGAGTTGTGAAATTTTGGCCTCGATTATCCTGAATTTCTGCTGCTACGGAGAGTGGCCGCAGCAACTTGAAACTTTTTTTCTGGATAACCCTTGGACTGGTCTCTATGCACAAGAAGTTTAGAGAGCGGGAACAATTAAATCAACGAAAAAAGGTCTTTCGAATTAGTGAACATAGGATTGCGTCATCACTATGCAACAATATGAGTTATCGGCGAATTTCACTGTTAGCATCAGAAGCTCTGACTACCCTAAAAATATTAGCTTGCTCCCTCTTCAGACGAAAAAGATACACATGTTTGAAAAAGTGACCAAATACTTTTTTCCGGTACTGTAGCCGGTCTTTTTTTATTTGTATTTTTTTTCTCTTATTGTTAAAGTCTCAGTTCAAATTATCTTACTGTACGATCGTTATTTTCAATAATTTTGCAATAAATATCTCATTCTTCGAAGATCACGAATCAAGTATCATCATCGCTTTTGAACGGTCAAGGCCGCTAAGAAGAAAGAGAGAGAGTGAATGCAGTTACTGTGAAAGACTTCTGCGAATGAAAGAATTGAGAATGTTTCGTCCTGCAACGCAAATACTTGCAGAACAAGAGCTGTTCTATGATACTTCTTCATTTTCTCACTCATCGAAGAATGGTCTCGAAGTGTGGAAAATGTGTGGCACACGACCTGAAAACTATGTACTCACTGCATTTGAACACTATTTAACGCACCACAATTGATATGCTTGCGAAGAGACAAGCGAATGTTACGCCAATTATGGACAATGCATGGTACCGCTCACTATCGAAGCAGATTGTACGAGATAGCACTTCAATGGTCCAGTCAGGTGAGAGCAGCTGAATTGCTGCTCGAAATAACCAGAACTTTGTTCGTAATATCTTATTGATTAGCAGTTGGAGAATCAAGAAAGAAAACTCTGAAATGACTCGCTTCTTGGTACTTTGTGATTGCTCCAGGTTGTTGTAACAGGTTGTTGTAAGTGTTGTAACAGCGTACTGTAACAGTTCGTATTGAAAAAAATCAAAGTGAAATGGAAAAATACATTAAGTAGTGGAGGAAAAGCGAGTACGAATGGTGCAAAGATGAGAAGTGGTGCAAACTGTGCGCCAGACCGGAGATGCCAACGAGAATACGGGATCATCACGGTCTTGATGAGAGTAACATTCCATTCTTGAGATATTTCGAAACGAATAAATACAACCTGATGTCTGTGGAGAAAGCAGGCAACGAACAACGGAATATCGGATGACAGGATGCTTATCCAGATAACCTGAAATCAAACCGAGTTCCTCCTCTGGAGAACCAGCTTACATAGTGAATTGACGTAGTTCCGGGAATATTGAACAGAGGGTCGTATCTAATAAAATTTTTTATTCGAAATCGAAAATACGAAAATGGCCACACAAGCAACGGGGGAAGAAGAAGAATGGATCAAGCACCAGTTGAAAGTACATATCGCTTATTAGCGACACAATCTGCGGATATTTCCGTGATCGATGGTTAGCGACAATCGCTTACAACTAGTGAGAGAATTAGTGAAGAGTACGTTCGGCTTGGTCCTCCCTTGCACGTGATAATGATGAAAATGGTGAGAAGTGCGGATACAACTTATATTTGTAAGTCTTCTCAAGCTTAGGTATTCGCTTCATCCACAGACTGAAGGAAGTGATAACGTGCTCAAAATTTATTTTTGAAACGAACGTCAATAAAAGACGAAAAACCTTGTGGTACGTGTGAAACTGGTTTAAATAATAAAAAAATAAAATGAAATCACACAATTTTGCAGATCACACATCTTCTTCGTTTCTTTGTTTTTTTTGTTTTCTATCTTGTTGTACAATCGTAACTATTGTTGCTACGTTGTACTCAGGGGTGTGTGTTAAGGATATCATAGATTCACTTGAATTGCAAGCCTGCATCCTCCCTTGCAAAAGGCTCGTGAGACTGAGAGAGGCGCACGAACCTTTCGCAAGCGCATCGCAGGTTGGGTCATGCAGGTCGCCATATCGCAGGCTACACCATGCATTGACGTTCTTTTAATACCGTTGTATGAACTTACGTAAAGGAGGGGCAATCCGGTTAGCTACGTAGGTCTAGAGGGCGGGGCTATCCGGTTATCTACGTAGGTCTAGATGGCGGGGCTATCCGGTTAGCTACGTAGGTCTAGAGGGCGGGGATATTCGGTTAGCTACGTAGGTCTAGAGGGCGGTGCTATCCGGTTAGCTACGTAGGTCTAGAGGGCGGGGTGGACCGGGTACCTGCGTAAGTCTTGAGAGGGTATTGTTCGCCCGAGTCATTTGGTTGTTTCAGGCAAGAACGGCGCGAAAAAGACATTTCGTCATATTGCGTCATCACTATGAAATTTGTGCAAATGATGACAATTTTAGTCACATGAAGTTGTTTGGTGGTTCTCCCGAGCGATTTGGTCGAGATTGAAACGAATACTACGCGAAAAGAGATTTCGTCATATTGCGTCATCACTAGGTAATATGCAAATTTTTTGGAAAAGTTTTTCGTGTGGATTCGTACGGTACTAAGGCAGGTAGGTTCAGTTTTAGGCCAGTTACAGCGATTATTCAAAAGTGTGACAGATGTTACTGACTGAATGACTGATTGACTGACACACAGACAGACAGACACTAAGATATGTTACTTCTCAAACAAATAATGTACAATAAATTTGCAATTAATAATTGATTCTTCAAAGATCACAAATCACGTATCGTCATCGCGTGAGAATGGTTGAGGTCGCTAAGAAGTTGTGGAGCTACTGCTACTGCCGAACGCTTCTGCGAGAAATAATGAGAGAATGATTCATCAGGAAACGCAAACCTTTCCGCCGGGTATGGTGGAACTCAACTGTCGTCGATAAACGGGAGTCGTGAATAGTACAGCCACAGAGTGAAGGAATGAGTGAGCGGAGAAAATAACCATACACGTTGGAATGAGCACTGCGAATTAGTTCATGTTACTTTTGTACGTTTTTGGTACATCCGCCTAACAAATTTTCACTATTTCGGAAATACCGCGGAGCGCAAAGCAAAACAACTACTTTTGACTGATTATAATTATCAATGATTTATTTATCTGGGACTTACATGGCGCGTCTAGGCTAAGGAAGTACACCGATGTAGTGCAACAAGCAGGAATTACCGCAATTAGGAATGGTGCTCCTGACTGCATTATTACGTTTTTGAGGGAGGTTCCAGCGGAAGAAATACCTGCAGCACGAGACCTTTCGTCATCTCCCGATGATATTGCTTCGTTCTCTCACTCATCGATGAATGTTCTCGGAGCGTCGCGAATGTGTGATACACGATCTACCATTGAACATTAACATGCGCTTTTGACCGTTAAACCCACGACAAATGAAACGCTGACGAAAAGAAAAACGAAGAGTAAGCCGATTATGGTAAACTCAAAGTATCGGTCACTATCGAAACAGTCAGCACGCGCGAGAACTTCGTTTTTCCAACCGGATGATAACAACTGAAGAATGAACTACTGGATACAGTTGAAAGCGCTTGTTATATTCACACCATTATAATTGTTAGAGTTTGGGGTGGGATTTCTTATCAATCAATCAATCGATCAAATCAATCAGGATCATGCAGTTCTAGGTACTAGGGGATGCTGATCTCGTCTGGTGGATTGATTGATTGATTGACAGGATTTATGTTATAAAATTCAATTTAACTTACATTTGCGTACTGCGAAATTGATCCTGGCGCTTGCAGTGCGTGCTGAAACACTGATTATGCCGAAATGAAGACAAAAAGAGAAGGATACTAGAAACACTGTTGGGAAAAGAAGAAGGAATGGAGCGAAGATGAGAAGGGACGCATATTGAGCTCCCGATCGGAAATACCAACGAGAACCCGGAATCGTTACGACCTTTGATTACTAAATTTACCAGTTTGCACGTAATCATAAAATAACCTGATGTCTATACAGAAAACATGCGACGAATAGTGGAATAACCAAGAAGATCATAAATAGCCAGATGGCCTTTAAACAAAGTAAAGTTTCTCCCCATATTTCAAATAAAACATTACATAATGTATCGCGGCTGTTCCGGGAAGATTCAGCAGTGGATCGTATCTAATTTCATCGGTTTGAATGTTCATTTTTCATTTCACGAACCTGACCACACAAGGAAGGGGAAAGAAGAAGAATGGGTCAAGAACCATTAGGAAGTACATTTCGCTTATTAGCACAACAATCTATGAATTGTTCAGGTGTTTACTTGGATTTGCTGAGCTCACGACGAGTGATAAAAGCAGGAATGAATACTTCCGGCTCGGTCCACCTTTGCAGGAAATGATGATGAAAATTGTAAGAGTAGTGGATACAATCGACATCGTTGAAAGAGCATGTCGAATACATCGCAGAATAGCGTTTGCTTGCGCAGGAATAGGACTGATCATCGTTAAGGATTTGCCTTTACTGCATAATAATTAGTGTTTGTTTACGGATTTTGCTTCTCAGACTGAACCACCGTTGATTTATTAGCATACAAAATATCTGGACAATTACGAGAACTGAATACAGAAAACATCCAATTGTCTACTACAAGCTGGCAATGGTTTATAGATCTCTTAGATATAATGTAATACACATTTGAGAATAATACATGTTATCGCATTCAGTCAATGTTGCAGCTCATCCTCGAAGTAAAGTCGAATGGCTCGGATTGACTATCGGGGCATAAGGAAGTAGAGCACGATATTGTGTGAGCATCGCGAAATTGGTCAAAGGAGAAGCAAGCGAAAAGAAGTTAAATAACTGGAATGGATCAGTGGAATGCATCAGGCTTAGGCAGATAAAAATGCATCGTAGTGTGAAGTTTCGCACGATTCATCACGGATAGAAGTTACTTTAATAAGAGTCAACAGATCGTCGGGTTCACCATTTGGTGCAGTTCTTGTCACTTCCCCGCTTCTCATTGACTGACCTGGCGAGAGAGTCTGTGAAAGTAAGAGACGCAGACCCTCACGTCAAGCTCCCGCCCCGCACTCGCAACCGTTGTGCAAACTAGAAAGAGGGGATAAAATGAGCGACAAAATTGAGGGAAATCACACATCTCACCATGATCAACTCTCTTCTTGGGCTGGCCGTCCTAGCGGCTCCGGTATACTTCTACTCCATACTAGCTCATCAAGGCACTCCTGCACTTTCCGAATAGCCCCATTACCGCCATCCATCACCGACCATCAACCCTGCGGGAAGCCATTTCATTTAGGGAATGACCGAAACTCAATTCATTTTCACCCTATTATCCGGAGAAGTCGACACGTAGCGCTTCAAAGTGCCATCAATGCTATTTAGATACTCGCCTCCTCATGTAACGACGTGCCCACTCCCGAACAGTTCAACGTCAACAAGAGCCAAGTCGGCATCTTCAATGGACACATTCTCCTTTCGACGTCAGTTTCAACTTCTGCTTTGCTAATACTGCCTAGAAAATTCCTTTTTTCTTCAGCAAACAACGCCCACCAGTGGCGGGCGTCGACAAAACCGACACTGCCAAAGTCGAGGAAATCCTTAAAACCGTGACCTTCCCGTGGAAGAACAACACCGTTCCCTACCTGGTTTCGTTTCTGAGTGAGATAGCTTTGATTTCTTTATGCTCTTGTGGTTGGGACGCGTAGCGCGTTCGATACATCGGTAGGCACAGTTAACGTGTTTCAGGCGCGGAGCAGCAGGCCACACTCCTGCAAGCGATGGCCTACTGGGAGAGCGTGAGCTGCGTCAAATTCAGAGAAGCGGATCTGGCAAAGGAGCTAACGCCGGACTATACATTGTGAGTCCTATTCATTCATTTCATTCCGCAAAGGACGCGTTGAATCACAGGAAGAGTCTTGCATTTCGGCAGGTTGGTGCCGCAACTGAGTAAAAACCTCATAGGTTTCTCGATTGAGCGATGCTCCGATCGCTTCGAGCGACGTTGTTCGATAAGTGAAAGAGGCAACTTTCAGCATGCAAGTAATGATCAATACGCTGAGCCCCGCTTGCCATTCACATCTCGGAATGGTGCGAGACGGCGCTTTCATAACCATGGTCAACCTCGCTGATGGCTGCGACTCGGTCAGTTCGCGATATTCAAGTATGTCAAATACCGTATTCTCCTAGTTCGCGATCGTCTCGGACTTGCTCGCGCACGCCTTGGGCATCTACAATACGGGAGGCGCTATCACTGACAAACCGTCGATAGCGACGATTAATGCCGTCAATGAGCTGTACAAGTGCAACGGTACGTGGTTTCCTCAATTCAGACTTAAAATTGATTGATGGTCAGATGAAAATTGAATGATGGGGCCCTTTAAGCCGCATGCCCATCCAAGCCCGAGTGTTTCAATGGCGGATCACCTTCGAAAGATTGCACCAGCTGCGTATGTCCATCGGGATGGGCAGGAGATGCGTGCGATGAGACTGTGAGTGGGGATTTACAGATCCGTGATAATCCTAACATTTCAGTCGGCTACGACGCGGTTCATCTCCGTTGCATCAACTCGTGAAGTGAAGCTGGACTTGAGCACAAGGTATTACGCGCCTGAAGAGTCTGTGATCATTGCTCAAGCGCCGGCCGGAAAGAAGCTTCAGGCTACTGTGAAGAGCTTCGGACCGTGAGTATTTCCTTGCCAATAAATGTGAGAAATGTGCTTCATTTCCGTGTCATTCTCAATTCCTGCATCTCTCACATTCTTAACGTTCTGGGTCTAGCCAAAAACGTCTCCAGTAACCCCACGCGTCTCAGTGATTGCTTCACTTCCTGCACCCTTACTGGAGTTCAAATCACCGGATCGATTGCTGATAAGACGTAAATTTTGTGTATCATAATAATTGTGCAGTCTCTATTTTACAGAGTCTGCAACTTGTCATCTCCCGATACTGCAGTGATTTCGTCAGATAATTGGCTGAATATTCGTCTTTTCCGAAGCGCGAACTACGCCGTTCAGAGCACAATTACTCTGACTGTTGTTTGATCTTGTGAGCTTAAGACTCACTTTTTGTTTCACTTTTTGGACAAGCGTTCAAATTTCATATCGAGAGTATTCGAGATTCAGGACGACAAATTGTATAGGTTTATCTTTTCGAGCTATTCGTGAAATGTCAAATATTCAGAACTCGACGATGGTAGTTGAATCATAGTGGAATGGTGCGGATCGATTAGCGTGGCTAGAAAAGTCAATGTTGGAATATGTTTCAAGAAACAAAAAAAACCTGAAAACCTCTGTATCCTGTTTGCTGTAGCACGCCAGTATTGCCCTGAACATATGTCATCAAATTTTCTTTTATGAATGAATGATGGAGAAGCTCTTACCCAAATGTCGAACTCCACTTTTCCTGGCTGAGTCACCTTGGCGGGAGTGACTGATACAGCTGCAATCTTGATTGCACATTCAATATTCGAAAATTAATTCATAGATAATGAAGAGTTTGGACTAACGTGGTCTCCAAGTCACGAAGTGTGGAGCCGGGAATATATCACGGGTCTAAATGAATATTTTGCTCCTGATTTACTCGTACATTTAGAACAAACCGGGACAGGAATGTGAGAGTCGGCCATCGTAATTGAGCAAACGAGCAGAAGCAGGAAGATACGGTTAGAGAACATCTGAAATTGTCGTCTCGATACGCTTAGTGAAGAGTTGAATGAGCAAAGGAAACTTCGCATGGTGAGCATCTCACACTTGATAGCAAGTATTCGCTGGAATATATCGTCGAGTGATCATTCGAAAACCTCGCTGTCTCGTCTCTCCAATTCCTAGCCCTTTCGTCGTTCAGCTAACTCCGAGAGTTCCAATGAATTAGTATTCACGGTAAAGAATTGGCTCACATGTGAAATCGGATATTCATGAACCAAGTGTGAAAGAAAACAAAGTAAAAATTTTGATTCACAATATCACGTGCTGCTAAGCCGAACGATTTTTGGTGCGTACGCATGTGCGAGAAACGTTGCGACCTGAAAAATATCTACTTTCATTTAAATATGAATTCTTCGTTCATTTCCTTCATAATTTTCCCAACAATCTGATGTGGAACTGTGAGGTGCGTGACGTAGAAAGACAAATGTAGACAACAATACGTTCTGTTCACAATGTAAGATCCCGACCTGTCACCTCGTCATTCGGTAGTATTATTTCCGCATCCTGTTCATATCCTCATCAACAGACACGTCCGGTCACAACTCTTTGAGTCCCTTATGAAATCCTTTCCTCACAAACATCGTCTGAGGCTATGGAGTAGGGTTGGCAAACGAAGAGCTGAAAAAAGCGGTTTATCGCTTACAGTATGTTAATGAGCCGTGATAGCATAGTGAAGAGTTGTTTTAAAAGTTTTCTAAACATGTTTAGAAAATTTTAAATTTTTTGGTTGGGCGAAAAAATCAACTCTTCATATACATTTGAAGCAATAATCTACAAATAAAATAAATCACACACTTATGGTGAAAGTTATATGAAGAGTTGATTATTTCGCCCAACCAAAAATTTTAAAAATTTCTAAACATGTTTAGAAAACTTTTAAAACAACTCTTCACTATACTATCACGGCTCATTAACATACTGTAAGCGATAAACTGCTTTTTTCAGCTCTTCATTTGCCAACCCTACTATGGAGCGCCCCCAGCTCTACTTTTGCATCTTCCCATTCGCTATTGCTTCCTTGGTTATCTACGTGAGAATGCTGTTCGTTCTGAGGAAACGAAAGGGACTCTTCTATAAACTCGTCAGAACTCAGGTGAATACATCTTTAATCTTCAAATCTAAATTCAAGTAGATGATTTCAGGCAGTCTTTGACATCACCTATGTCCTACTGTTCTTCGTGAGCGAAATTCCACAGGTTTTAGTCAAATACGTTCATTTTTCAAATTGTTTGATTCAGGACATTCCGCAGCTGTACTCTTTCTTGTTCAGTCTCAATGAATCCACATGGGGACAACTGATTTTTGCGCATATGCTGGCTTCTGTGAATGGACAGGTATGCGACCATTGCTGGTCGATAGAAGAAACATGCCCAATGAACAGATTATCGGCGTCACCATGCACTCGATTTGTCGAATGATTCTGATCCGTTTTTCGCGAACATCTCTTGCCAAGGTTAACCAGCACTTCTCCTCCCAATCCTCCCAAATTCTGCATTCTAGGTCATTGATAACCTCAGCATCATGAAAGTGATGTTGATTCACTACTCTTTTCCATTTTTATTTGGCCTTTTCGTATTCTTTGTCGAGCCGCCTACTCAATTTGATTTCGTTTCGTCGCTTGATCGTGTCACGCGTGTGATCAACTTGAACTATGTTCGGGTATGACCAATAACATCGTTCGGAGAAATTTTTTTTCTCATCAGGTCAACTCTTTCGTCGCAATGTTCGCTTCTGTTTTGGGCGCGATCACTTCCTCAGTTTGCTATGTGCTGATTTTTGCAACTCTGAGAAAAAGGTGAAGTTATACCAACATGTGAAGCAAAATATTCATGGTTATCCATTCAGACCAATGCGCTCTTGGAACGTCGAAGCCTCCATTATCTTCACTTCATTTGCTCTTTTTCTATGCCTGTGCGGCCAAGCGGTTTATTGGAGTGCAAACGGGATATTCTCAATAGTCGATGTGAGTCACTAATGGATGCGCTAGATTCACAAATAATAGTGCGACGGCTAAAATATCCTTTAGCACGACGCTATGTACGCACTTCGCAAGCACTACTACGCCTTCTCTTTTCCCTTTTCCTTATTGAATCCTTGGTGCCTGCTACTAACCAATCGTAAGGGATTTATACATTTTTTGTATGACAGCATTTCCTTTCAGCCAGAATTCGCATTGCAATGTTCGGCAGAATTTGTTCAAATGACGATGCAGTCGTTCGATTAAGTGCAGCCAAGTCATCGTCGAATCAAGAAGTCAAGCAGTCTACGAACGCATGATGCGAATGAGTCACACACCCGAGAATAATCAGACTGACATGATTCATAATAACGTGTGCATAAGATAAAAACGAGTGCAACTGCACCGATTCTTCTAGATGTTCTGTATTTTGTCTCTCAGAGTTGTTCAAAACAGCAAGGGGTCGCTCGGCTGCAGTATTAGGGGATGATTGCGCCAACCGTAACGGACAGATCAGTAATCACTAGAAGAAGTGTGAAAGTTTGTGAGCGTAAGGTACACGTTTAGGTGAATTTCTACTTATTCTCCGAAGGCCAAACATGACGTAGAATGTAGAATTTCTGCACCGAATACTTAGCACCGAACGGTCTTCTATGTGCCAGAAGCTGCCCGAGCATAGCTCGGATCAGCTGCATTCGACCCTCTTGAAGAGGCAACAGCGAGTCTCTTTACATCATCGCTCTGTTGGTCATGATGTGGATCGCCTTCATGGGATTCCTGAATGAGATTGACGGTTGTCGCAAGATATAAAGTGCAATGTTGCTCGCATTCCGGAAAAATGTGACGAAAGGTGCGATGCGATGCGTGCTGCAGCAATGGCGATAATGAGCACGATAAGGGATCGGTGGCACGTCGAGGAATTCGTGACTTCGTTGATGACTGCAGTCGCTGCTGCCACTTCCCGCATTGAAGTTCACTGATGCACCCTAAAACAGCATCAATTCGTCCCCAGCATTCACAAATTATGCATCATAATCAGCAAACAACGTGCGTTAGTCTGCACTGTGTGCCCTTGATTCGAATTCGTTCCGTCCTGGTAATTCCCAAAGAACCTGAATCAGACAAGTGGTTTTTTGAGGGTTGGGAACTGTTCAACATGCATAGTTGGAATCTGGACTGTGCAAGAAATTCGTCGATCTCTCATTTTTCCCGCGCAAGTTTCGCTGCCTCTGAATCGCAAATGAGCACCGCGAGATGAGACATCGAAATTTTCATGAACAGCCTTGGCTGAAATATCGGACCAACACCGCTCTGTTGTCGGAAATCGTCACCATTTGAAGGTCCAGGTTGAAGATCACATAATACCGTGCATACCAGGCTCAACTACAATTGCGCCGATACATCCTGAACTTCTCAATTCTTGTTTCAGAATTCTTGTATCACGATGTTTGTACAAATAAGAGTCGTCGTAAGTACTGTTGTAGAATGAATAATATATTTTGCGGAGCAAAAAATTGAGAATTAACGTATTTTTTCCGTAAGAATAAAATACGCGACCCCTGATAAATACTGATACTGATCCGTAAGAATAAATTCGATTAGGATTAGAGATGAGAAAGGAAGAGGGAAGAGGGTCGAATAGATGCAAATTGAGCCGCGCTCTTGTGGAAGAGAGGGAGAGAATGATTGCTCTTCCACAAGAGTGAGAGATTTGTGGAAGAGTCTTCCACAAGTAAGAACTCGTGGAAAATTGAGCTCTTGGAAAGAGCTGATTTTGCTAGGCTTTTGTGTTTTCCTCCCAGTTTCTCTTACAGTAGAAAATACTTTGTCTCCCTGCTACACCGTAACAGTCTACCGTATCTCCCGGCTCAATTACCGTACTCCTAACCACACTTAAAGTCTCTCAACCTTGTTTTAATTTGCCTCTGCTTTGTTCCCGGCCTTCATAACGTACTCCAGGAGACATCTCAACGCTCTACAGTATACCATCTCCCGATAGCAAGTTTCTTGCGTTCTCTACCGTATCCCCACTATCTAGAACAGCTTTCAAAGACCAAAACTCTTAGAGACTAGTTTCTCTCGAAGACACACCTAGGACACAAATTGCGCAGAAATCCCTGTCAAAAACATCTCAATCAACCTCCGTTTCCGACGCAACTCTTGCTTTACTCTTCCACAAATCTTCACTCTTCCACAAGAGTTAATCCCCTCCCTCTCCTCTTCCATTCCTCTCATTCCTTGCCGCGCAGAGCGGCAGAGTCTTCCTTTCACTCTTCCTTTCTCATCTCTAATTAGGATGTTGTGCAGTTCCGTCAAAATCATTGGATTAGTGCTATCACCAAATATGCCTAGCTCTGTATCTACGTGAGCGTCTAGCCAATGTAGTCAAAAGTTCCTTTACGAGAACTGAGAGGAAAGGCTTAGTTGGACTCACAGATGTATCGATACAACGGCTAGCATACGGTGACTGAATCCCTGCGACGAGTAGATCTCTTCTGATATACCACTGGAGACTAGGGATACTAGGGAAGATCGGCCAATGCCAAGTGTGAGAGTCATGCGAGGGATAAGCATATCACATCTTTATCCGTCCATCTCTTTCAAACAATGAAAAGGTTTCTTTTATACGCGATTGATGGTAGTCGTGTTCTTTACTTCCTTACTCCCATGACATTAGGTCACGCGTCATTTTCATTAAAAAAACGATTAAAATTTTTTTTTTTATAATCTACTGAAACCAAAAAAACGCGAAATTCTACATCGATCACATTCCTCCGACTTGTCTAAGTGTCATCATCTTTCCGAACATTTCTTTGATATGATGCAGTCGCCTCTCGGGACGAGGAAACAGCTCGGCTCGGGCAGCAAGCAGCTCCTGCATTGAAACATCATCATCATTTAAGAAACGAAAAACAGTGGTAATTCAACATATAACTTTTTTCTCGGAAATGATCATCTCGGTAATTTTTGAACAAAGGACAAATTAGATTAGCCTTTGTTCCAAAACTCATTTCCGAGAAAATTTTTTTTATATTGAACTACCACCCGAAAAAAGACAAGTGCAGAGAGAACAAGAAATTGCAAAAAGTACTAAATTTGAGCAAAACGTATCGTTAGTTCACTGGTACTCCTAATATATACAATTTCTAGAAATAATGGAATGTCCGAATCGAACCTTTTTCACGTCGTTGCTTTGATTTCTCATTATCATCATGATTTGCACCGACTTCATGGGCGGTGGAACTGGATTCTGAATGAGATTGTTAATGGGTAAAAATTAATGGGTAAAAAACAATTAATGGGTAAAAAATACAAATCGTTAGTTCAAACGACAATCATGACGTGTGTGTCTAATTGTGAGTTGTGACTAAACTGAGCTTCGTGATGACAGCATGAAGAATGCATCACCTTAGCTGCATCCATCACTTCGTTCACAGCTCGTTTTGCTTCAGGCGACAACTTCGAGGCGACCTCGTTGAGGTGCTGAAATTGATTCAGAAACTGAAATTTATTCTGCTTAAAGTAATATTTTTCGTATTTTAAGCGATAAACAATACCGACCCTGAGCTTTTCGTCGAATCCGACCACCTCTCGATCTCGCTCGCTGAGCGATAGCTAGAAAAATTCGCTAGATGACTGAGATGATCACCTTTTTGAAACTCACTTGACTATCTCCCTTTCCGCCAGGCCGAATTGGACCCATCAAGGCCTCGAGCATTCCCTGGTACATAGTTGTTTTTTAAAGCGAAAAGTGAATGAAAATGAAATGAAAATATGAAACGACGACAACACGATCAGGTGGGTCTTCCGAACTTAAGAATTCGCTATTTATATATGTAACTACACACATTTCCGCCTTGTGCCGAGGCTTCTTGATCGGCGAGCAGTGCTTGCAGCAAGCCCATAGCCTGAATGCAAGGCATGGTTGGCAGGGCGAACACGTTACGACCATTTTTTCCTGTTGATTATCTACAACGATCACGATTTTCTCGGTAAGTGCACGTTACCGGGCCGACATTAGTGGGCGCAGCGTGCACAAGGGCGGCAAGGAAGAGTACTGCTCGAATCATCGCAGGAAACGAACAAGGTTGCGCCGTGTCCGTCAGCTCGCTTATATACGCGAGAGCTGTTCAGTTTCCGCGTGTTTCAAGATCAATTGGCGAACAGGCAAGTAAACGAGAGAGCGAGAGCGAAAGTATTCGGTAACGCGTGTTGTGCGCGGGTGCGTTTTCGGTGCTCACTATCATTTAGCGCCCATTGATCAATGTTATTCTTGTACCTAATACTTTGCGAGGTGTTGGAATCCCGATGTGAGCTATGCGTGAATACTCATCCAGAAGGGTAATTCGGTGACTACTTTGTGCTTTGTGATTGGGTTAGTGTTGTGCATTCCCGAGAAAAAAAACCAGAATCAAAAGAAGTGTCAGTGTCAGTGTGATCCCTAATTGGAATGGTTAAAGGGGTTATGGAGGGTTGTTGGGGTAGGAGCGCCGACAAACGAAAATTATGCGAGCTTGATGTCTGTGAAAGAAACGCGCCAATAATACGGGACTGTCCAGAGCTAGAAAAGGTAAAAGGTAAAGGTATCCCCGTACTCAAGGCACTTGCGTCCTGCGGAGCCCACTGCTAGGCCAGTGACTATATTTAAAGACCAGTTCAGTCCGTGGGGCCTAATCTATTCTTATGACCTACTTTACCGCATGATATAGTCACTAACAATTCCCCTTGTGCTAGAAATATTGCCCAAATCGCCAGAAATTTATCACGTCAAACACGAAAACAATTGTTTTCTCACATAATGCTGCCCTGCCGATCCGGGAAGATTCAATAGCGGAGCGTCTCTGTGATATTATTCACATTTCAGGTATGTATGAGAGATACCTGCCGACATAGGGTTACGGGTAGAAGATGATAGGATCGAGGACGAGTTGGAAGTGAACTTCGGACGTAACTGTCATAACCTGCAAACAGCATTCCAGATAAGCCAATTCTCGTCACTGACCACCAAAGAGAGGATGAGAAACGAATATCGACGATTTGTCCTGTCTCTGCATGCGATAATCATGCAAATCGTCTAAATAGCAAAGACCAGAGAGAGCAACGGCGGAAACCGTCATGTCTGGCAGTCGAGAGAGGCGTTATAAACACCATCTGGGCTGAACCTGCTGCGGGAAACTCGCGAAAATTGAATGTATTCACATCCGTTTTGCCTGTCGGATGCAAACAATAACGAAAGTTTTCAGTATTAGTGAGTACAACCAATTGATGACAAATTCAAGATACAATAATGTCCCTTGTGACTAATTCACCCGTGATGTTAGATCTAGCATTTCGCACAAACATTCACGCCAATTACATCACATATCTGTTTCACTTCTGATTGTTGAAGCTGATGCCGCAACAATCTCATTCAAATATGAAGCTTCATATTCTTCAATGCTGGTCGAATCTTTGACCGGATGTTTTGAATTCTTACCACCAGATATCTATTATAACTTTTATTGACTTGAACTGATTTTGATCTCTTACATCGTGTTCTTACATCCTTCCGAATCAGATACATTATAACACAGGTATCAGGAGAGAATGTATCAAAAACCGTCCCATCCGGAACTAGATTTTTCAAACCGATTTGAAATCGACCATATTATGATGGATACATACCCTGGTGACAAGGATTCGAACCACCCTTTCCACGAGTCCCGCAGCCGGCTTTTAGGGAATTTCCGGTTCTGGAACAGGCTATGGTGTATCTCTGGACCCAGTTTAGCTAGAAACCTGTTCTTTGGCTCAAAAAATGCGGAAAAATGAACAAAGCAAGAAAAAATTTTTTGGTCGATTTTTCGGACCATAATTGAGTTTCTTAAAAATAGAAAACGGTTTCAAGCGATGAAAAATTGAATTCCTCTCCTTTTTCCAGGTTCCATTGTCTGGTTTTTCTTGTAGTATATGAGAGAGGGACTCCATATGCGTTCGATAAAAACATAAAAAGTGCAGATCAGGGGGGGTCTTTTCGAGATAAAAATTCCCAAAGGTCGAAAATAGTGGTTTTTGAAGGTTTTCTTGCATTTACTTCTTACTGTAAAAGTGATTGTTGGCACGTACTGTTCGAATGTTATTTACTCACCCTCATACAAAGAAAAATCATCATAGGAGTCGATTCGGAGAAAGTCATTTTTGGACCAAAACCATGAACCCGGGGTCATGGTACAAAATTGACCTTGAAAGTCATGATGGAGGAACTTCATATACTATGTGTCAATGTACAGTACAGTACCCCAGTAATTTACCGTAACACATATGACCGTATCACGGTTATCGCAAAGTGACTTTATTCGAAATATTATTTAAAAAGTCAGTTCTCGATTCCATGATCTTCAGATTACGGTAGTATGGGTCACGGTAAATTACTGGGGTACTGTACTGTACATTGACACATAGTATATGAAGTTCCTCCATCATGACTTTCAAGGTCAATTTTGTACCATGACCCCCGGGTTCATGGTTTTGGTCCAAAAATGACTTTCTCCGAATCGACTCCTATGATGATTTTTCTTTGTATGAGGGTGAGTAAATAACATTCGAACAGTACGTGCCAACAATCACTTTTACAGTAAGAAGTAAATGCAAGAAAACCTTCAAAAACCACTATTTTCGAACTTTGGGAATTTTTATCTCGAAAAGACCCCCTCTGATCTGCACTTTTTATGTTTTTATCGAACGCATATGGAGTCCCTCTCTCATATACTGCAAGAAAAACCAGACAATGGAACTTGGAAAAAGGAGAGGAATTTAATTTTTCATCGCTGGAAACTGTTCTCTATTTTTAAGAAACTCAATTCTGGTCCGAAAAATCGGCCAAAATTTTTTTTCTTGCTTTGTTCATTTTTCCGCATTTTTTGAGCCAAAGAACAGGTTTCTAGCTCAACTGGGTCCAGAGATACACCATAGCCGGTTCCAGAACCGGAAATTCCCTAAAAGCCGGCTGCGGGTCTCGTGGACCGGATGGTTCGAATCCTTGTCACCAGGGTATGTATCCATCATAATATGGTCGATTTCAATTGGGTTTGAAAAATCTAGTTCCTGAGCTCGTACATTCTCTCCTGATCCCTGTGATAAATAAAGAATAAATTCATTTGTACAGCGTTGAATTCCGATGTCGGCGAAGTCTATCCTATTGAGCAATTCAATTGCTTTTTAGGATAGATAGGGTTCATTGTATTGAACATCCTTATCTCCATTATCACTGCATTAAAAAAAGAGTTCGTTAACGATTTTTCCCTGTAACAATTTTCGTGTTGTGCACATTGTGACTATTTTATTACAAGCGAGGCTATGTTGACAATTTCGATAGGGAAATCCCCGAAGGTTTGACTGACGATTTCTGGAAAGAAAAGGTAGTCATCGTTCAGCAATTTCATCACCGTCTCACCTTCCAACAACTCACCAAGGCCAAACGCCTCCAATAACAGGGGGTGGTGGTCAGGACAGCAATCGAATGGAAAAATGAGTTAGAAGCGAAAATAGTCATGCATATAGGCATGATAACTTAGAAATTACGCAAGTTTTCAGCAACAAGGGCATGGACTAACGATGAGTGTCGCCCTCAATGAAGGAAGTGAGCGCCATCATGACTATCAGCGGCTGCGCAGTTACTAGTGGAACGCCGGACTGAAATTTGTTGTTTTAGTAAACGAAGATGGAGGTTTCCTGACTTGTAGGATGAGCACCTTTGTCATCGTTCGATGGTACTCGCGCATCCTCTCGCTCATGGCTGGATGATGGCGCAAAGTGGCGAGAGTGTGATAGATCATCTGAGCAACGTTGTCTCAAGTGCAGGTACGTCATAATGAGCGGCAATTTCGCACCAGAACAGTGATAATGAAGAAGATGGTGATGCAGAATAGCACCAGTAAGCATATGTAAAAGTTTCGTCTCGGATCGATGCAATCGGATCGGTCGAGAATCGTTGAAGGCCAGTCCGTCGAGAGAAACTGATAGTTGACTTGTCTTGGTTTCTCCTATCACACATCACGAGATTGGATTTAGAGGCTTTAGCACATTTTGACAATCAAAATATTCTCAAAAAACATTTCTTTAAATCTGAAAATATTCTTGCCTCCTCGTATCTGTGAATGGCTCCCGGTTCTTGAGCTGCAATCTGGAAATAGTGCATTGTTTTAGTGCATTGGCGGTGCGTATGCATTTATGTACAATTGAACGTTCATGAGCAGCTACTTTACAGCGATTCTTGTTGTAAAGAATTAGAGCATTTCCGCAAGTTAGGGTAAAGTTGAGTGAAGGAAGCAACCTACATAGTTCAACGGAGGTAGTGTTAGGAGTACCAGAGTGTATACAGCTATACACGCCTGTACTGCCCTCGGTGAGAATGACCATGGAGAACCCGGAATCGTTACTACCTGAAATGTAATGGAGTGATTACCGGTGTAACTCTCTATGAGATTCCAATTAGAAATATCAGCTAACAAAGGCCGACTGCTTAGGCTTGAATAAATTAGTTCCATTAGGAGGAAAGCCAGTGTTCACCAATGAGCCTCTCTGTACATACCTGGTGTCTATGAACAAAGCACGCCAGAAACAGAGGAATTACGAGAATAAGCAGACACAACCACACAATCTGAATAAAGCTTGAATTACTTATCGTTGTATTGGAAGTTGTGTTATTTTACTGTATGAATTATTGCACTTCCCGGAACATGCAGGAGAGGCTCGTCTCTGTCAATAGTTGATAATTTAATTAACATTTCTTTGGACGTCGTCGTACCTAGCAAAGCAGGGTAATGGAAAGAAGAATAGCGGATCCAAAACAAGCTGGAGGTACATTTCGCACAATAATGAAACCACCTGTATAGGGTTCCTAACAAAATCACGATTCAAAACGCTCACCACGATGGCCAAAATCAATCGAAAATACTTCCGACTCTGCGGATCTTTGCATGTAAGATTCACAATAATAGTGATAGTAGCGAATATGAAAGAGAGCGCAGTGAAGGTATGCCGAATAGGACGAATTACAGCATTCTCATTTTGAGATTGCGGTCTAATTAACGACATCTTAGACGAGATGTTTTTACAACTGAATATCGTTTTCTGATTTCCTCGCTATAAAACAACTATTTTGTGCCACGACTACAACAGGTCCAATATTGCGAGAAATACAACAACTAACAATTTATACCAGCTTGAAAATACAAATTATCGCGACTTTTCCGAATAACAAATACAACAAATATGTCATGTGCAGTTAAGGTGAATAGAAGATTCCATTCGATGTATCAAGTGCTAGGTTGTTCCTTTTATATGGTGTGTATGTAGGGACCACCATCTCTCCCCACCACATATGGGAGCGCGCGTTGTCAAATAGCTCAAAGGGAGTTGATAGGCCGCGGGTTCTGTCTTCACAGATGTTTAGGACACTATGTGAGCTATCTTTACTGAGAAAATCAGGCAAATTCATAATCGCCCGATACCATTTCAGTGTCAATAAGCTTGATAAAACCGTAATTCTAACCGGAGATCAGTGAATACAGTGCTATACCTTCCGAGTAAAACGAGGGCCGCGACTTTTGAAAGTTTATGTTGATTTACTAGTGTAATGTGCATAACATATCCGAAAATCAGCCAATTTCATGATCGCCCCCGGTTTTTATGACTGGTGAAAATATTCGGTTGAAAAAAGATCTTTGATCACCTATAATAACCGGGGGCGATTATGGAATTGGCTGATTTTTGGATATATTATGTGCATTACCCTAGTCTATCACTGGAAACTTTCAAAAGTCGCGGCCCTCGTCTATAACAGATTTTACAGCGCTTTTGTAGTTTGTTGTCTCTCATGATCGACAACTGACTTTTGTAAAAATGCAAATATCTCGAAAACCATTGATTTTCGGCTGGTCTTCTCTTAACAAAAAATGAATCTATACACAAGGTGAATAAACTGGAATAGTTCAGAAGCCATGAATTGAAAATTTGCATATCACGTGGTGGTCCCTAGTGTGTATGACAAAAAACTATTGACTGATTATTATTATTGCAAGACTTTGAAAGAGTTGCTGAATAATGACACACAAAGTCTGCTTGCTCATGGTCATCATGATGTGGATCGCCTTCATGAGAGGAGGACCTGGTTCCTGAAGGCGATAGATGAAATCACAAAGCCTGAACAATGGTGTTGTTAGATAGAATTATTCGACCTGGCGAGCAAATTCTCAAAGATTGCTCGCGAATCGATTCTATTCGCGAGTCATTTTCACCTTTCTATTCGCGAGCAATCGGTTACTCGCGAGTCATTTTCACCTTTCTATTCGCGAGCAATCGGTTACTCGCGAGCATTATTCGCGAATAATTTTGCATAGATTCGAGAGTGTTATTCGAGAATCGACTCGAATTCTCCCTCATTTCTCACCCTCTCCGAACGGATCGATTCGCGAGCAATCGGGCGTGCCTATGTGAGAATCACAGAATTATTCGCGAATAAATGCAAAATCATTCGAGAGCAACACGAATTCGCGAGTCATTTTGCACTTTTTTGCTCGCGAATAGATCGGCCTCTCGAGTATCGAAAGGAAAATAATTCATCCGCGAATATTCGGCGAGTTATACTCGAATAAACAACACTACTCAATAAATTTGTAGAGCGTGATCAGCCAACTAGATACACGAAATAAAATTAGCTCACGTTGGCCACATTGACGCTCACGTCTCTTTTCGCTTCAGGAGACAACCTCGAAGCGATCTTGTTGAAGTGCTGAAATTGCTTGTGAGTATCAGAAAACAATTTCAGAACATTCTCTGACACCAGAATGAAAATGGGATGAGTTTCAGTGATTTGCAAAGAGGAAGGTTATTAGGGTATTAGGCGCCGACCAGGAGTGGACAAAGACAGATGTGAGAAAGAGAAAAAACACCTTCTTGACACCACCTTGAGCTGGTCACAGGCTGTTGCTGTCCGAAGGGCGCCGGCTAAAAGGCTTTGATTGATGTTGATTGGTCCCTGGTAAACTGACCTCAAGAGTTCCCATTCCGCCGGGTAGAGGTGGGCCGCCTTCCAGCAATGCCTCGAGCATTTCCTGGTGAAACGTGTTTTCCAGAAAAAAATGTTTAAAAAACGTCGAAAATTGTAACAAAGATGAATTTAAAAAAAAATGAATTTGTGAGGTAGCGAAAACATTTTCACACTAGGGTTGGCATTTTGATTCTGAACCGACCGAACCAGCGCGCGCGGGAGAGAATGGAATGATTCTCTAAAACCACTCTCCTCTCTCGAGGAGAGAATGGAATGATTCTCTGAGAGAAAGCTCAGAGAATCCCGGATTCTCTAAAATTCAAGTGTCTCTAGAGGTCGTTAAATCGACGTATTTATGTATCATAGGAATCAGGAAAAAATGTATGAGCCCTGGAACTAGATTTTTCAAACCCAATCGAAATCGCCCATATCATGATGGATACATACCCAGGTGACAAGGATTCTACAGGGTGTCCCAAAATTATGGTGACAAACTTTTTTTTGAATAACTCGCTAACCGTTCCGAGCAACATGCCCCAGTATCTACTGTACAATAGTGGGTGTCAGTGTTGTAAACTGTGAGCATCTGGTCAGCATCATTAAACGTTGACCGATAGCGCCGAATGAATTTCCATTTCGAAAAAACCAAACGCCGCGATTCATTGTTGTGGACTTTATTTATTTTTAGGTTAATTGGAAATCGTGTATTTCATTTGAACTTTTCAATAACTAGCACAATCAAAGGCCTTTGTAATGTATGTGTCCACTTGGGTATTGGTTTCCGAATCAGAGAGAAATAGCTCATTGAATTCAACCAAGTCAGCTGAAAAATCATTTCCAAAAAAAATCAAAATCTGGAATCTCATGTTCAACGGGATGTTGGTTCAATGTGAACTCACATGGCGTGAGCTAGCATGAAAAGATAATTTTTGAGATGGGTACTTCGAAGCTACTGTGAGTTAAACAGCTGATCCATGGTTCATGATTTTGATCAAAATAGGGGAAATTCTGACCTTTGGAAATTTCTCCTGAGTTCAAAAGAGCTGCCATGACAAAATGTTCTGCATAATTTAACAACCCGATATTTGTACTACTAAGGAAAAATAGGAAGATTTTTCCATCTCTATCCATGTTGTTATGTGACATCATAATGTGAAAACAAAAAAGCACGCCGTCATTTCTTTCAAAAATTTCCTGAAATACTAACTGAATATAAAGTTGAATGGATTGCGCAGTTAGACCCTTTCATGTATGCACTACCAGGAAAAAAATAACAGTACTATTACCTCGCTGTTAGTTAGCCTACAATAATTTCGAGAATGGAGTGTATCAAACAGGGGGTGGGACCACCTTCGCTACATTTTTGAGTTTAAAAAAATCATGACCCTCGAACGAAAGGGGTAACAACTCCAACTTTCATAGCATAAGTATCACTATACCTGAGCTACAGTAGCGACCGAAAGTATTCGGGCACTTTTTCAATCGTCTGTAACTTCTTGACCAGAACCGATCTCGACCTAATTGTTGTTCTATTGCACAGATAATCCATAGAAGACTGCGACGCACATATGAGACGAATCGCGAGAAAATCACCCATTTTCGAGGACCCCGCGGCGGTACGCCAAAAGTTGTTCCCTCAGGTCCCCCAAATGCACTATGAATAGCCTGAAGGATGCTCTTTTCAAATCCGATTTGGAAATATTTTTTAAAAATTTCATTCCTGACTTACAGCTGGTTAAAGGCGGTCGTCTCTGTGATTTTTCAC
>LS499819.1:82914-170515 GCA_900490845.1 Pristionchus japonicus | reverse complement strand
GACGAGAGAGTGGGGAGATGAGAGAGAGCGCAGACAGTCAGAGAGACGAGAGGGAGGGGAGGTCAACAGGAGAGAGAGACGCAGAGGAGGGAAGGGAAGAGCTTCGGCGTAAACAACATGGAGAAGTGCCGTCCTCGAATACTCTTTTGAATCAATCTCAGGGACCGCGCACTCTATTTTTCTCGCAAACCCCTTTTTGAAATCCTCTGGTCAAGCCGGTTCGACCTGTCTAAAAAGCTAAGCCCGCAAATGCCTAAGCAAAAAAGTTCGCTATTTAAGCGCATTAAAAATATTTGATGAAAAATGAAGTCGACAGGCGTGATCAGCATCAAATTCTACCCCGGGGGCCACGACAGCTTAATATTAGCGGCCCCGAGGGCCGAGTATCACACACATCCCCGATTTCGACGAGACGTCATCTGAGGCCGGAAAAGATCCAAAATGAAAAATCGAAGTTTCCATCGTCATCAGCACCCTCAAGAACCCCGAATCTCACGGTTTGAGAGAATCGACCTTTTTGAGCTGTGCCAGACCCAATTTGATTTGCTCGACTCTCTCGCAAACAGCCTCATATCGTCTTGCGCAATGCCCATCTCATCTCATCTCGCCGCCATCTCAAGTGGGACCACACTGTTCTGTTCTCCCCAGTCTCGCAATAGATCAGACCAGTTCCGTAAACCCCCTCAAGGATCCAGCGAATCAAGAGCTCAGTCTCCTCACTCTATGTATTATCTCGTTTGTCTCCCCGAGGAGAGAACAGGCGGATTGAAGATACGCCTTCAATACTCTGGCCTCCCGCTGAGCATTAGCTGTTTCGCTACTCGGCTCGGTGCAGTGGTTGACTCTCTCCATTTTCCCATGGTCTCGTGCCTTGCCTGACTGGTAGGATAGCTGATTGGCTAGATCAATGCTTCATCTCGGTGCTTGTTGTCCTCGGGAGAAGGATTTGGTAGATGAACTGGGGCATTTCAAGCGGGAATTAGGATAGCACCAGCTGGGCTGGCCATTCTGTAGGCTAAACAAAGTGCTCAATACGTTATTAACTTGACTGCAGTTTGCTCTAGGAAGGTCGGATCGTATCACCCATTGATCTAAGCCGAAAGAGTGGAAAGAGAGGATGGAAAGGGATCAAGGATGCTGGCTAAGGGCGAGGGAGAGGGGTGATATGGATATCTCTCCTCGCTCACTGGTCAAATGGGCGGAAAGTGAGAGGAGGATTGAGGAAGGAGAAGCTAAAAGAGGGGAAAGAAGAGGGTGATAGAGAGAGAGGGAGGGAGGGATTGAGGGAATGAAAGTGATCATTCGTGAGGAGGTTTCTTCAATGGAGGGGAAGCCTCTGCCCAGTCGAATTCCCATTGCTAGAGTAAGTTCACGTTCACTTCCGGCGTTCAAAGACCACTTTCGATTTCGTTCTTGGAACTCAGCTTGATTTGGGGCTGTGACGCACCGAGTTGGTGCATTGATTGATAACTATATTTGTTGAAAAAATTCGGCTCTATTTCAGATAATAGCTCCTTTCATAATCATCGGCGCGGGCGCAGGCTGGTTCACGTACAGACTCAATGAAGACACGCCAGTTGACAAGCCGACGATTACGTTGGCGAGATTACGTGAGTAACTCGAATTTAATAATCTGCAGTGCTCACACTAGAAAAAAAGAGAAATGGTGAGGAAGATACACTAGCCGCCAAAATTATATGACATCGCGTTTTTCGGTCGTAAGTTCTCTGAAACTCGACCAATCTTCACAAAATTTTCACCAAACCAATGTTTTATGATTTTACACACATCGGTAGTTAACTTTTTGAAAACTTCGAAGTGGAAGGTAGTTCACTGGGAATCATGCATTTTGAAGAATTCATTATTTTCAAAAAAAAATCATGGAAAGCTTTTCTCTGAACTGCACGCGTACTTTCTGATTGTTATTCAGAAGAGCTAACATGTAGCTACGTAACCCACATTTTACCCAAGATATCTGACCATTTTTGGCTGAGTTAAAAAATAACAAAAAACCAGACGATTTTTACGTTCTGAACCCGTAACTCTCTCCGTAAAAGGGCAATTGAGCTGAAATTGATGTCGTAGCATCAGGTGAAGGTGTGCAAGGTTTGATGAGGTTATGGGACTGCTAGGTCTTCTAATCGCGGAAATCATCATTTTGAGTATATGGTTTTGTGCAGAGCGGTAGTTTCTGTAACGAATTTTTCCGATGGTCACTCGTTCAGAGGGAGACTCCCCAATGTATACTCAAACTTTTTGTGAAATATGGATGCCCTTACTCGAAAAACAAATGAGTTGCAGGATGGTGATCCATCATACAAATGAGGAAAATGGACCATTTTGCATCGAAAACATGGCTTTTTCTCCGAAATGGACATATTTGAAGTGTCGCAACTTTTACAACTGTAATGCAATTCCCTTCAAATTCTGCGAAACACACACATAACCATTGGGGAGTCTCCCTCTGAACGGGTGACCATCGGAAAAATTCGTTACAGAAACTACCGCTCTCCACAAAACCATATACTCAAAATGATGATTTCCGTGATTAGAAGACCTAGCAGTCCCATAGCCTCAGCAAACCTTGCACACCTTCACCTGATGCTACGACACCAATTTCAGCTCAATTGTGCTTTTACGGAGAGACTTACGGGTTCAGAACGTAAAAATCGTATGGTTTTTCGTTATTTTTCAACTCAGCCAAAAATGGTCAGATATCTTGGGTAAAATGTGGGTTATGTAGCTACATGTTAGCTCTCCTGAATAACAATCAGAAAGTACGCGTTCAGTTCAGAGAAAAGCTTTCCATGATTTTTTTTTGAAAAATAATGAATTCTTCAAAATGCATGATTCCCAGTGAACTACCTTCCACTTCGAAGTTTTCAAAAAGTTAACTACCGACGTGTGTACAATCATAAAACATTGGTTTGGTAAAAATTTCGTGAAGATTGGTCGAGTTTCAGAGAACTCACGACCGAAAAACTCGATGTCATATAATTTTGGCGGCTAGTGTATATGAATCAACAGAGGAAAACAATTTCAGAGAAGCAGGATGAGATCTTATGTGAGTGGCCCAAGTTCTCTATCTGGGACCATAGCCAACTGAAGAATTCCTCGTTCGTACGGTGAGTTGAAATGCATTTGAATTGCATGAGTTTCACGCTTTCTACAATGACTGGCTGAACCAGCTCTTGCCAGTAATTTGAAGGCTGACATGGATTGGAGAAAATAATCACGTTACATCTTCTTTTCAGAAGCATTGAGTGCCCTTCCACTCAGCCTTCCTTCGCTTCTCTCGACAACTTCGGATATCTCACTGTTACGGCACCCTACTCGGAAACACCCGACTATGCCGAGACGAAGTGAGCTACTATGATTTACTAGTGTGCAAATCATTATCACGCCAACAGATATCACTGTAAAATCAAGGGCTATCAACGAAACAATGTAGATGCTTTGGTCCGAAAAGTTAACCATTTCAGGTGCTTCTATCGGCCTCTCTCGGGACGCTCATCAAAAGAGCCGCCGGTTCCGGTACGTCGTTTTCGGTGTTTTTGATGATCAATCAATCTATAAACAATGAGAATTCCCTAACACCACGCTCATTCCCTGTTTGAACCTCACAATCCTTCGCATTTCATTCGCTTGAAATCCTCTAGCAGTTTGTCCCGATCAGGTTACGGACTGAGGGATCGCGACTTTCACTCGACTCTATTTATCCGAGTGCACAAAAAGAGTCTAATCTACATAGACGGATCACATCCTCTCCAGATTCAATTCAATTCGCGAGGGAAGACGAAACACGACCAGTTTGTGATACACTGTGTGAACGGAACAGAGACCATCTATGAAGAAGCCTTCTTCAACCCAACTGCCAATGTTGATGTTAGTCGATAATTTTGTCCTTACTTCATTAGCGCTTGATTGGGCATGAAAATGTCGATAACTCTAGTCGGAATGTGCGCGAATGCACTTCGCTGTCAGAGAGCCTCGGGGCCAGAGTCCTTGTGAATGGGTGCTAATCTTTATTCTGCTATGGCGGTCAGGGACCGCAAGGATGTCGATCAGAAAGTATTAAAGAGCAGGCAAAATGGAGAGTCGTATCTCTGCTTCGACTATTGGCACGTAAAGCGTATTCGAGGCCACAGTGTTCTGCCACTCAAAGGGAACTCGCTCTTGGTACACTCTGGATTAGTGAGGAAGGGAGGAAGGAGAGCAGGCTAGAAAGGAGCCATCCTCTTCCTGCTTGATCTATCGTTGTGAATGAACGGCGAGAGATGGGGAAGAATGGAGAGAGGAGAGATCAGTGCTTGTGGAAAGGGAAAGCATGGCTAATGGGGTGCTCATATCGGAGTGAGGAGAGAGTGTGTGAAATGAAGAGACGGCAGTTCTTCCCATGGATAAGTGCCCATTACAGGTGCCCTCGAGAGCGAGAAGGGAGGCAGGGAAGTTTGCCGCAGCCGATCCCGTGAGTCGTAAATAGGAAAAGAAGAACAATTAAAGAGAAAATACTCATCAAATAGCCTCGAGCTGAACACAATCAAGGCAATGTTCCACACATGGTCAAGTTGAATGAATGTTCCTTGACTGAACGCATGGGAACACATCTAAGGCCGTGTTCCGCACATAATCAAATGGGTCATAAGAGCTGCTGCGACACGAAGAACAGGAAAGAAGTGCAGAAGAACACCAAAGAGTCAACGAAACATGTAATACGTGCAAAAACACATAGGGAATTGAATGCGAAGAAGGCCAGTTACTAGGGTTGATCATTCGGCTTACGGAACGGCCGACTCCGACAGGTCGAAATGACTCTCGTTCCGGAATGAGAGTCATTCTTCACCTCTCGTTCCGGAATGAGAGTCATTTTACGACTCTCGTTCCGGAACGGAGTGGCACAAATGAAACTCATCCGAGAAACTGAAGTTTCAATTGAAATCGTATTCATTCTGACATTTTGAGAGGAGAATAGCGGTGCGACCAATGAAAATGAAGCAATGTTTCAAAAACCTGACATATATTTATCTCTCAGTGTGATCTCTCGGTTACTGTACAGAGCGACATCTGACGAATTCAATCAATTTTGATCTTTGGTTGAGAAAAACTCAAGAAGAGCTACCGTAACCCGACCCTGTCCCCTGGCACTCCCAACTTGGAAGCAAATACTTTTTCAACTTGCCTTCAAGCTTGGAGGCAAGTAGAGAATTTGCTTGACTCCAAGTTGGGGTGGCACACCAGATAATGAAAAGAATGCAACCCTTGTCGTTTGGAACAATGTTCTGTTCAAAGGATAGCGCTTTCGCTTTTAGAGAACAAACGCAAAAAAGGTATAAATCTGCCATTGAAACACATCTCCTGTCATCCTCTTTCCCTCACCTCACACCGCTCTCACTCTCTAGCGACGACGAATGAATGTGTTCCGGAACGAGCGCGGAATGGCCTTTGTTCGACTCTCGTTCCGGAACGGCAGTTGTTCAACTCACTCTCGTTCCGGAATGAGAGGATAATTGGATCAAAATCTCGGAAATCCGTCGTTCCGTTCCGTTCGATCAACCCTACCAGTTACGAATATCGAAATATCACTGTATGTTTGATCGCATTCTCATCACAGATGAGTCCCTCCGTCGCTCTTCTCCTCATCGACGACGTCTCCTCTGCCGCCTTCGCACGGAATCTCCCGAAGACGATGACGTTGATGAGGGAGGAAGACTTCTTCGTGCCCAGTAGATACTCGCAGGTGAGATCATCGAGAGTGCAGAAGTTGCGGCAGAGATTTTATAGAAAAAGGTATCGTTCGACCTAGATCCCAAATGAAGTTATCTCTGGGGATTTATAGGCAAATGTCCTCGAAAGTACTGCTAGAAAGTAGGAGACGAGTGAGTGTAGTGATTTGAATAAAAAGAACAGTGGATCCTTGAAATGGTAGGTGTATCGCAAGAGTAAAGTGGAAATTGATGCGTTCCAGTCTTTCCCTGACGCTGCATCCAACCTTGAGCTACTGATGAACGGCAATGACAGTACGAGCTTGGTGGAGATGATGAAAGGTGAGAAATTTGTTTATGATCGAATCATTTCACATATCAATTTGGTATGACACTTTACAGTCCGTGGCTGTCTCACTCTCTCGAACGAGGAGTTCCTTCCCTCCTTCGACAACGATAACAACCCTCTCTTCTCTTCTGCCGACATCGACACTCGTCCTCTTCACACGTACAATCACAAGACGAAGGCGAACGAGCACTGCCTGGCCAATGGAAAGGTTAGTTGCTATCAAGATGGACCAGCAGCTGCACTGGGAAACTCAAAAGCAATCTAGATTTGAAGTGATTGTGAAACACATCAAAATCATTTGCAGTCCACAGTCTCCTCGGTCCTCTCTCCCCTCCTCTCCTTCTCCTCCTCCTTCCGAGATCTGTGCACACTCTCGTTGACGAGACTGCGATCACCCAGAAACAGAGCGCTGCTCGGAGCGATCGATGAGGAGCTCAGGTACCGTATCTTTGCATGTTTTAGGTTTCTTACTGTATCTATCTAGTATCATTATCGAATTGCAGTTCCGCCCTGGCTCAGCTACTCTCCACCTCGAACACGGCGATCTTTGTGATATCGCCATCAGGACTCAAAGGTGAGCATGTTTTCGAGATCATTGTTGGAAATCCATCTTGTCAGATCAAAAAAAGTACAAACATTCAGGAAACGGTCTATCGGGAGTAGTCGAGGGCAAGAGCCCGATGCTGGCTGCGTGGTTCCCCAAGGAGTTCAGGTATGCACGGATAGTTTTTGCTGGAGAGCATCGGTAAGAAAATGACCAGCATAATTCGAACCATGAATTACAGGATGACGCGCAACGAGCACTACTCGACGTTCGCGTGGAACATGGACAAGTTTGTGCTTTTGCTCCTGATTTTCATGAGTCTGAATTTCAAAAGTGGTGTAATTTAGTTCATTTCACTCTCAATTCTCAGATTGTTCACGACCCGCGACGTCCGTGAGACACTCCGTCAACTGGCAGAGGGCAGTCTTCCTCCGTTCGTAGAGTGGAAGGACTGGGATGAGGATCACCTGCAGGTGTGTACATTTCCTACGAAATGACGAGACTATCTATTCAATCCTTCCTTTGCGCATGTATTGTATTAGACAGGTGATGCGTATTTGAACTGCTGTATAATTCATACTCATTCATTTATGATTGTGAAGAAAACTACAAATAATTTCATTCCTAATCTTGTACTTACCTGAAAGGAGTGATTGTTAGGAATTACTGCTAGAATAACTGTCTTGCTTATAAAAAAATAAGTAAATTTTGCCTAGGCGACCTCCCTACTCGGTGAAATGCTTCCCGAAGAGCGCAACTGCACTACTCTCCACATCGAGGAAGAGAACTGCCTGTGTCTAGGAGCGGATGAGAAGAGGAATGCGACGGTGAATGCGTGAGTTGAGATACTTTCTATATCGAAGGAATACGCTTCACTCAACCTAGATTCACTGGGTCTATGTTGAGTGATTGATGCAGTTGTCGGACTTGGCTTCGAAATAATTGATTAAGATTCCGTTTCAGCGAGGGCGTCCTCTACAACCGAGTCTTCGATCTGATCGAGACTCGTGCCCTCCAACAGTCATGCATCGAGGGGATCGAGATAGACAAACGATGGTTCCACGTCAACACGTATCGAATGTTTGAGAAGGAGGTTGATAAGGAGGAGTACGTGCATTAAATGCCGTTTTTCGTTCGTTGTTAGTTGGGATACAAGACTGCACAAAACGTCCATAATCGCTGCGTGGTTAGTCTTCTGTGTGTAATGTAGCTCATTCTGGTAGAGCCTTGATTATTGTAGTTATCGTACATCGTCCACATTTCCGAACAAATGTACATTTTGCACATTTTGTACATTTCAAGCATTCGCTGAATTCGCAACGAAAAATTGCTATTATTGTTTTATATTTTTTGTCCATCCTCAATTCCGGAGATCGCACGGCAATCACACGGTGAAATATTCCTTTAAATAGGCTAAATTTGAATGCCGTAAACGAAAATATCGCCATAACCGTCGAGCCGGCTTTTAGTGCACCCGCAATAGCCAAATCCCATAACAGCACTCCTTTTTTAACCGGTTTCAAGAAATATTTCACCGTGTGATTGCCGTTCGATCCCCGGAATTGGGGGTGGACAAAAAATATAAAACAATAAAAACAATTTTTCGTTGTATATTCAGCGATTGCTCAAAATGTACAAAATGTACATAATGTACATTTGTTCGGAAATGTGGACGAAGTACGATAATCTTTTGAACATTAGTTGATCTAATGATTGGTCATTTCAGCGACGACATGGAGTGGCTGACGATCAAATTCTATGTGAAGATCCTGCAGCGACATGTGATCCATGGAGGAAATTACGGAGCCGGATCGGAGGACTACGTCCGGTTCAAGACCATGGTGAGGATTCTGTGATCACTCCATGCAGAAATTGTCTTGAATTGTTAAATATAGTTGAGTTTCACACAATATTGAAAAACTAACTGTAGCCGATGTGATTGGTGCAGCTTCGGTTGGATATCTAGGCAAAAAAATCAAAACTCTGAAACTCCGGGCTTCGATTGATATTTCCCATCAGGTCCGTCACTACATCTCCTCCGATCTTCTCGAATACGTCGAGGCAGTCATCATCACTTCGAGCGAGTGCTTCGCCGTGCATTTGGAGAGGTGAGGGAGGTCCTCATGGTCTTCGTCTTTAGCCATCAAAAGAATCAAGGATGATGAGGAGTCACTCACTAGAAAACTACCCTAGAAAGGTTTTACGTGGAAGCAGTGCGAGATTACGATAGTCATCCATTATTGAAAGATTGCTCGATGACGTTAGCAGAGTTTGACGTACAAACTTGGCGCTGTTTGCTTTCGAAGAACATGACAAATGACGCGATGATTTTCGAAAGTGACGTAATCCTTTACAGACTCTGCTCAATGTGCTACTCAGCACCCTTCTGGTCCCTCTCTGCTCCCGGGCCAAATAAGGGATTCCTACTCGATACGGCTACTGACGTCAAGCCTTTCGACTGAATCGTTATAGTAATTTCACCCTGCATCTACAGCCAATCACTGCCATTCACACATTCGTTATTGAATTGTACATATTTACGGGTTCCACATTATCCACTGTCATCGTTACGGTTGTGCTAAAGGACTAAAAAGGACTAAACTGTTACGGTGATCCTGCCAAAATTGAACTCGATTCCGAACAGTCGAGACGGATCTTTTGCGGGGAAACACTGAGTAGGCGAACGTCACTGTGAGGTAAGTCACTAAGTCAAAAAGTTCTCTCGATTAGGTGTGCTTTCTCACCAATCAGAGCAGCGTGTCTGATCTAGTAACTGTTCGTGTTCTTGTTCCTCTGATCACCTAAAGAGCATGCAGAAACTAGAGAGTCGTTCTCCTTTTACCCCGATCTATGCGCCGTTTGCTCTTTTGAGTTAGATACTCTTACTCACTGTTGTTTCTGTTTGAACAGTTCCATGTTTGCCACAAATTGGACGGTGAACGGTCTATCGAAGGGAGATATAAGAGATTGAGAAGGCAGAGTTGCAAGGAAGTTCGATATGAAGTGCCTTCTCGCCCTCATCGCCCTAGCTGCAGTCTCCCTGGCTGATTACCCCCTCTACATCGATGAATTGGGAGATCTCGTGAGTCAAGCCGATGAAAGAATGCTCGATATGCTGGATGATGATCAGTATACGCCCAGGTAATTAATTAGTTATTTTGCTAATCAATATTTAATTAATTAATTCAGATCGCAACTGAAGTTGCAGTTTGATGAGATTCTCAACAGGCAAAGCCCCGCAGTTCAGGTGATTAGCATTATTTTCTCACAGAAACTGCAACGTAATCGTCGTTTACGATGCGCGCATCATTAAGTCGGCTTAGTGAAACCGAACCCATTCCAGACTGCCTACCAAGCGATCGTCGCTCGTGAGGAGAGCGAGCGAATGGCCAAAGAGCAGAGAAAGTCGATGAGATATCAGGCTAGAGGTTGGTTCAGTTTTTCGTTGATCTGCTCGAAAAATCGATAATTTGCAGGTCTCGACTCGATCTACCAGCAACTTCTCTCGATCGAGGGCGATTTGTCATTGAGCGAGAACCAAGTGAAACAGCAGACGAGAGATCTCAAGAGACAGTTGAACTGAAATTCTTTTTTGTAGAATAAATATTGATTTTTGTCTTGTCTGGTTTCTCTTCTCACGGTTTTGCAAGAAACACAATGTGTTTCAGCGATTCTTTGTATTCTGAGAACAATCTCCTCAGAGCTACGTATTTGGTTCCTTACACCAACAACAAAAACTACATTTTGTGTCGAATTCGCCGCTTCATCCACCCTTTATTTACTCTCGTCATATTTTGCTCCGTTCTTCCTCTCACCAACTAGTCTCCCTCTGACCCTTCCTGTTTGTGATAGCACATCAGCATACAAAAGACGTGGACGAAAGCAGACCTCGAGTGAACAATAATGAAGTGCCTTCTGCTTGTACTATCACTGATCATATCCCTATCACTGGCTGAGTATCCACTCTATATCGATGAATTGGCCGATATCGTTAATTGGGAAGACGAAAGTACTCTGGAGCGGTTGGAGGAGGATTTGTATACACCCAGGTACGATCAAATTCGCTCTGAAGATTCAATTTTATATGATTGCTCTTTCAGATACGAAATCCTCGCCCAAGTTCGAGAAATATTGGGGAGGCAGAGCCCGGCGTTACAGGTGAGCATCTTTTCATTCTTCTCGAGCAAAGCCTCAAATTAAAGACTTTCCAGGCCGCCTATCAAGCACTAGTTACCAACAAGGAGAACACGCGGGCAGCTAGGGTCTCGCATATGCTGAGACAGCATGAGATGAGAGGTGAGTGATGACTTCAACGGCGTACAGAAGTAATGCTCTTGATGAAGGCTTCTCGCATGCCATTTCATGACTAAAGTACTTTCTTGCCAAAGTAAAGAGGGAGTGGGTGGAAATGAGGAGAGCCTTCTCTTGCTTTCCACACGCTGTTCATGACTAAACCTTCGCCTTCATTAAGGCACCTCCGACATCTTCCGTCGTATTCTGGACGTGCAAGGAGATCTCAGATTGAGTCAGATGGATGCGAAGAAGTTGATGAGGGATTTGAAGAGGATGTTGTACTGATGCTCTTTGATTTGTAAGTGCGTAGAGTTGGTAAAGTGTTCGTTTGTCGTCTTGAAAATATGACAAGTCAATATCGAATAGCCTAGAACGCTTATCATTGTACATGCACTGTGAAACCTAATTAGATAGTCGTTTCAATCGCATTTTGAAGCATTTATCAGTCTGCAAGACATCGCGATCACTCGTGGACCAGTAGCATCGATTAAAGTTCGGGAAAAGGTGAAATAGTCGCAATAATACGTAGCTAAAGGTCCATGACCGAGCACGAGTCGAAGTCTTCCTCAGTCGCTAACGGCGCGTAGACATGCAGTGTCCTGAAAACCGTCAATCAGAGCCGTCATTTGGCACCACTTCCGGTTTTCGAAACCGGGAGTTGCTCTTCCCGAAGAGACAAGTACCGTTTCCTCGCCTTCTCTTCCTCTTGATGCTCTGCGACGGAGAGAAGCAGGCAGTCGAGATCCCGGAGGACTTCGCGAATCTCACGGGGTGAGGCCTAGAAAGGATTTGATATTTGACATTTGCATATTTTCAAACTTGCTGTGATCGTGAATGTGTATCAGAGTGACAGAAGTGACAGCGAATTTTTATCGAAATGAGAGTTGATACTTACATTAAACTCCTCTCCAACGATAGTAAGCAACTTGGAGACTGGCATCGAGCGACCGCCCATCCACACCTTAATTAGCGCAATTAGAATATTAATTGGCTCATTACTATACCTGCACATCCCTTGCTCCTCTGAATCGCCGTCCGAGGTAGTGCAACTGGAATGGTCTTTGATCTTTCGTCTGCTAGATACAGAGGTTGATCTCTCATCGCTCACCTTCCTCAGCCAGTCGTTGAACGTAGTGAAGAGAGCGGAGATTGCAACGACTCCAGCGATAATGTAGACCTGATTTACAGAAGTGATTATGAACTGATATTACTGCTGTAATTCTCATTCAGAAGCGTGATTTGAGGCAGCATTTTCGTCCTTCTTCATCAACTTTCGTCAATAGTCATTCTCACCAATCCGAACACGATCCTCAGCGTGCTGTCCACGAGAGGAACTTTGTCGCCGAAGCCGACCGTCGCGAAGGAGATGAAACTGATGTGAGTTTACTTTTTTCCAGAGTCCACCATTCGACTATCCAAGCTCTAATATCGCACAACAGTTGTACTTCCAGTGACATTGAAACAATTCTTACCTGAAGTACACATCGTCCACGAGTGTCTCATCACCCGAATGGGCCATCGTCTCACTGCCTATGGCTATGATGGCTATGAAGAGAAGGAGCGAGACGACCAGTGGCATCTTGAGATCGCCTCGGAGGGCGCCCAGCTGCTTCTGAAGGATTTGTTGATTAATTCAGAAGTTGAAATCTTCGTTTTTACGCCAGAAGTTAGCGGTTCTACTGAAGAAAAGATTGAGCTTGATCATCAAAGTCAGAGAGACTATTCTAGATAGAATAAGAAGAACCTTGCCGACAACACAGGAATAGAGATGCCAGAAGGTCTTCGTCAGATGCTTGCCGATGTTGGCGACCTTCAGGAGGAAGAGGGGAATACCTGCAATGATCGATGGTCTCTCACTCAAATTCCTTGTAGTGAACACCAGTGTGCTACTATGAGCTAGAAAAATATGACAAATACTTGAATTTGATGGAATTGAATGCAGGGAACACACCCAGAACAGAGAAGGCAATGCAGAATGCTCGAGCCTTCGTCGTTCGAGGAGAAACATCTCCGTAGCCTGAATGGAATTGATTTGTTGTTTGAAATAGAAGTAAGAGTTAGCTCACCAATGGTTGCAAGCGTCGAAACCTCGAACATCAAAATCTCGTTGAAGGACTTCTCTGCTAACTGAAAGACCGTCAATTATTTCTGAGCGGAGTCAGGCTAGCACATCTAAGTTTTCAACAAATCAGAGACGTACACTGTCATCGAGTGCCTGGAAGGCGTACACTCCAGCCACGAGATAGGCAGTGAGACCGAGACAGAGAAGAAGTTGAGGAAGGACGAGCCAGTTGAACTGAAAGGGAGAAGACGATTTATGAAATGATCAAACCATTCTATGTTTCACTCTGTTATTCAGCACTCAATTTGCATCGACTCTGAGTATTCTGCTCTTTTCCTTCTCCTCCCCCCATTCCACCCTCCATCTCTCCGCCATGGGCGGTCTCCTCGCCCTCTTGCTCCTCCTTCTAGCGGGATCGAGCCACGCCGACGACAGGAATAAGGTACGGTTTCACTACCGTACTCCTCATCGATACCGTAACCTTGATAGCACGATCAGTTCTCGATCGATACCCTACCGTGCCCTCAGGTGCTCAAAACCACGCTGGTCGACCAGCCCCGTCTCTCCTGCTACCTCTCCGGCTACAGAAGAATGCCCGCCGATTGCACCAACAACCAACTCGTGAGTCAGTTCGCGATTGGGCAGACTACCGTACCCTTGGCGCCCTGCCAACTACAGTGAACCTCGCAGGTGTGCTACTACACGCGCCGCATGCCGCGCTTCTCCTCCGACTTCCGGTGAGGATACCATATCGATCAATCGACAAACAATCGATAATCAGACCGAACGACCTGATCGGACGCGGATGCGACGTGCAGCGCAACGCTGAGCGCGACTCGTGTCAGGTACCGTACTTATCGATCGATTACCGTAACCCATCAATCCGCTCAGGAGTACTCGAAGGGTTTGGACATGTTCGTGCGGTGCGAGTGCGCGACGACCGACTGCAACTCGCACTACTGGCACGGATTCGCGACCGCAGCGCTACAGTAAGACTCGATTATCGATCGATTGGACTACATACTGTAACACTTATCACCAACTGAGTTGGCACCGAGCCACTTTCAGCCATCGCAAGGACCTGAACGAGACGCGCAATGCGGCGAAGAAAACCTTCGGCGGAGTCGCGGAGGACGAAAGATACTCGGTACGGTGGCACTTCTATAGATCCCCGGCCCGTTGTAGGTTCCTCTCTCCCCTCCCTCCTCATTTTCCTCTCCTATAAAGAGGAGAGGGCGGTCTCCTCACAAGAGGAGACCAAGTCCGCGGGGGCAAATGCTCATCTCCCTCTCCTCCAATAGGAGAGCGATGGACTGAACCAGAGAAATGATAATCAACACTTATATACTTTTAGGAGGAATGTAAATGGAGAGTGTGAGAGAATGTTATTTTTGAGAGACACAATCTTGTCTGGGCGAGTGATTTAATTGAGTTACGAGTAAACTGCTTTCATTCTCACTCATTCTTCCGCGCTACAACCGTGCGGAGCACGCCGATTGAGGAGAAATGAGGAGGAAGGGGAGAGAGGAACCTACAACGGGCCGGGGATCTATAGAAGTGCCCGGTACGGTAGCTTGTCGGGCTGGGAGTCGGAGGACATAGTAGGCTAGGGTAACGAATCGATCGTTCCAGAAGTGGTTCATGAACTGCATTAACGTCTACCTCCTGCTCCAAGTCTATTATCTGCTTGAGTACCTCGTCAAGTGCTACCGATTCCAGAAGGTACGGTAGCACTGAAGTATTGATTTTTCGATAGTGCAGCAGCATCACGCACTATCCATTGATGCAGTAGTGCAATCAATTCTGCCTGGCTACCGTGTGATCGGTCCAAGCCCGATAATCATCTACTTCATCTACCGTAACTCCATCGAAAAAATAAATCGATTATCGCAGCGCGCCATCCGCATGCGGTGCGTGCTCGTCGCGCGCGGCACTCAACAGCAGGAGACACTCATGTGGAGTGAGTGAGAGGGTTGAGAGATCAAAGATCTAAGATCAATCTTCGAACGTTACCCATTTCTCGCCTTGTGAATGTTTGAAGATTGTCAAAGATCAAAGATCATGCAGATCTGCCCGAGACCAAGCCCGAGGTCACCATCCACAACTTCCGCACGTCGTTCGTTAGTGAGTTCAGAGATCGAAAATCAAAGAGCAATCTCCGCCCCCTCCAGAGTTCATCGACGGCTTCATTCGCTACCGCTCGCTGGGCTCGCTGCCGCCCGTGGGTAGGTGACCGTAACCGGCTACTTCCCGGACCTGGCTCTTGATCACGAACTGATGCTAATCCCGGTTTCTTGCAGACGTCAACCAGCTGCGCGCCAACTGGGTGCTGGGCAAGGTACGGTATACAGCTATACTATTTCACGGTTCCGGTTCCGGATCGATAAATGACGGTTCCGGATCGCGAACTGATCATAATTGCAGCAAGATCTGCACCGACACCCGAAGTGGTTCCGGCAGCTGTACATCGAGAACGAGAAGCTGGAGAAGCAGGGCACCTTCTACAATGTACGGTAGTCGGGACTGATCTCCGGATCCGGATGCCGATCGCGAAATGGTTTTAATCAAAGGAGTACGGTAGCCGGGACTGACCTACGGATCCGGATGCCGATCGCGAAATGGTTTTAATCAAAGGAGTACGGTAGCCGGGACTGATCTACGGATCCGGATAACGTTCGGGGACTGGTTATCTTCTCCTTATTCTTGAGCAAATCATTTGAACTATGAGTGGTGAAGCCAGGATGGTAGCATACAGACTGATCTATGATCTTTAATCTTTGATCTTTGATCTCAGAACGAGATGATCGACCTCGGTCGGGCGGGACTGGAGCGGTTCTTCTTCGATCAGACGATAGCTGATGAGATGGAATTGGTGAAGAGAGAGAAGGAAGCGGACAGGAAGAAGAGGAAGACCACAGTTGTCGTGTGAGTCAAATTGATCTTTGATCTTTGGAATCTTGAAGTCCTAGATTGGTCTTTGATCTTTCATCTCTCCAGGTCGACCTCGGAAAAGGACAACAAGAGAAGCTCGCAAAAGGACGAAAGCGAGTCTTCCTCGAAGAGAACGACACAGGGAGCGACCGAACTCCCTCACAATTTCATCCTATGATCTTTGATCTCTGATCTGGAGAGATCAAAGATCACTGAGCTTCCCAGTGAATATTGTATCTAAGAGCGCCACAGCTCACTATTCGTGGATAAAGAGTTAACAGCTGATTTCGAGATCGCCTTTGCTTTTGAAAGCAATTAAAGAAATTGTGGAATAACTGACTTTAGTCCATAATGAAGGCGTTCTCTGGGTCATGGAATTAAGCGAAGTCGGAGAGGAGAACGCAAGGCGATTGCTGGAATGGAACTGCTGAATCTTCTCGATCAAACTAACGGAGGCTGAACGTAGAGTTCGATGATCAATGTAAAGACGAAAATAGTCAGTGAGTCAATGCAGAAATACGCTGGATGATATGCGAAGTGCAGAGTTGAAACGACAACAAGTCAGTGATTGAGAGAGAGGAAGAGGGGAGAAAAGGGAAGTGAACCGTAATGACAGCGCGCACCCTCGCTCGCGTGAGTGTTTTCGGGAAGGGAGAGGAGCGTGATATCGATTGAATTTGTTTATTGATTTACGTTTCGGGACCAATGTCGATGTAAGGGAAAGAGACGTAAGCTGAGTTAAAGATTCGAGTAAGTCTACTCTAAACGTGGGAAAGATGTGAGTGATTTGCTGCGAGAAGAGACAGGGTCGAGAGAGAAGAAACAAGTTCAGCCGATCACCTTTCGAGATCGATCAAAGACGATTTTTATGAGTCGAAGAGTCGAAAGAAAGTGCAATGAGGAGCAAAATGTGATGGAGGATGACAGTTGCTCGAGGAGAAAAAGGTTGAATTCATGTGATTTTAGTTTTCCTAGAAAATCTCATTATTGTTTCTTTTGTTTTTTTTTTAAATATGATTCTGACTTCTTTCATATTCGTTCTCTGCGAGTTTTCATCGATTGATGGATGACGCTGAGTTCACACAATCAATAAATCGTAGAAAGTGACAAATTCCATGTCTGTTGTCCGCCAGGCAGATTTCGTAGAGTTGAAAGCCGCGACAAGTCGAATAGCTAATTTCCGGCTCCTGACCTCTTCCACGAATCCAATCTCCTCTTCATCGTCCGGTTGGGGTCTCGTAGGTAAGCACCCAGTGGCCTAACTCTCACTGTTTCCCATTGTCTCCAGGAAGTCAGACAGAGTGAGAGAGTGTGTCAAATGGAGAGATCAGACCATTGCCTTTTTACGAGGCTTCGCTCCTAGCAACGACTGGCCACTGTGTCTGTTGAGGCCACTCAGAGTACCAGGCTTCTCCACATCGCCCGCCCGGGTACTATGACTTTAGAATACATTATTCTGCTTCCTTGGTTTTAATTCGAGTCGTTTAGTAACTGATAATCAACTCCAAGAATCAGCATCACTACTGTTGATGTTTGTCGTTTCTATTCTGTCCTCTACAGTTATCATTTTGGTTGCATCTGTAGTGCACAAATAACAATAAAAGTGATGGGGGACTACATTGTGGGATGCGATCATACTGATTGCATTTCAGATCCTATTGCTCATTTTCTTAGTCTTATCACTGATCGTTTCAAGCCTTCTGACGTTCACGATCTTCGACCTTTACGCCTATAAAGTATATTGAAGAGATTGGCGATTCACATCCGTCTTGCTACAACGTTGCTTAAGTCGATGAGTCGGCAGGCATTATTTTGCATTGTCATACTATTGTGACAAATCAATGACTGTTCTAAACAAAATTTAGCCTGCCATCAATATTGACGGTTTTCACACTGTTTCCTTATCAGGATAAAAAATCGAAGCACATCTCTCTGTTTCCTCGAGTGCTCTCTTTTGAAGAAAATCACTCTACACTGATCTCCTTTGCTTCTTAATCACCAAGTTCTTCTCGTTCTCTTATCGGCACATTGTGTTGCTTCCATTGAGAGCACAAACTGGCGAGAGACTGTGTGAATTGAAGAGAGCAGCGAGAGAAACAGAGAGATCTCTAAAGATTCAGTGATAACATGTCCAACTCTGTGATCTTCCAGGATGCGGATTCATCTGTAGTTTCTATCGCCTATGCCGAGATTTCTACCCTGACTAAGTGAAATGTGTGAATCCGTGCAATATCTATGATTTCTCCCTGATAGCCTTCGAGAGCACGGAGAGACTCACCGTGCAACGAAAGGGAATCAACCGTAGTCTAGCTACCACCGCTGACAATTTTCACGTTTTGGGCGCAAACGATCCGGTGAAATTACTCATTCGCCGATGAAGTTTTCCCTATCCTTAATCGTTGATGACTTCGATCCTTTACTGCCCGTACATAGAGCCGAGTAATCTGTCGGCAAAGCCAATTCGATATGTTAGTGTGAACATTTCTCAATCATCTGTGAATCTCATCTACTCTCTACTTCTCCCTTCATTGAAGTCTAACCTCATATTGGGCACTTTACTCATTCGTTTGAATAGCTCAAGCTCTGTTTAGTGACACTAGTGATCATTCTAAACTAGGAGAACAACCCCGGGCAGTGCTCCCATTGTCCTCTTTCCCCATGTTCCCCGTGAGTCAGACAAAGCGAGAGAGCACACAAAATGAAGAGAACCAGTGACTTTCCCACCATTATTCTCCCTAATAGAAAGAAGGCAAGCCGGTAAGCACAAACGGGGAAAGGGCCGGTCCATTTGGGAAGAATCGTGCCTTTCTCTCACTGTCTTCTCTCACTTCTCCTCACTCTATCGCCAGAGGCACTTGGAAGTGGAGAGAAAGAGGTGATTGGATCTGAAGCCAAAGAGATTCAGTCACTGATTCGGAGCTATACTGTTGATCTTGTTTTCCTGTTCATTTTTGATGGACTACGGTCGTACTCAAAACAGATCTAGGGGATGTTATCGATAACTTCTCCCGACAAAACAATGCAACATCACTTTCCAATCTCCTTTCCTGCCTGATCCTCTTCCCTCTTCTCCCCTGTATTTGTCTACTCGCTCTAGCCCTCTTCCCTCTCCAGTGTATCGAGTTCCTTTCTTCTCTCTTCTCTCTTCATCGTTGCCCTTGTCTCTCTCAATGGTTTCCAACTGACTCACCCTTTACCGAGCACAAGTCGTGAACTTTCACTGTTTATTCACTCCTCGGAGCCTTTTCTTCTCCTAGGTTCGTCAGCTGAATAGAATTAGTGGTTTTGTCGACGTAAAAGTAATGTAAATCCGTGATGCAAGCGCAATGTTTCACAACTTCCGATCGAGCATTTTGCGTGACTAATTTCGTTATTGATAGCTGTCTTTTGTCAGCGAAATGCCTCATGAGTTTCGAATCTGCCCTTAAGTTGTGCATCACCTCGTTATCTCCAGTTATCTTTGTACCTCTGCAACATTGCCCTTTGAGCTCTTTATCAATCGTGCCTTCTTCATTTTCTGAAGCCTAACCCAAAATTTTCCAACCCCAAATCAGATTCCTCAATTTCCAGAATGAGTGTCTCTAGTCGAAAATCGAGCAAGGACTCGAAAGGATCAAAAGCCTCTGGACTGAATGGTCTTGATGAACCGAAACTGGAGAAAACAGAGATCTCAGAAGCAGACAAATCACTGATTGAGGAGTTGAGAGGAAAGATCAAACGGGTAAGCATTCCTCAGCAAATTGTTGATCTTTCATCGAACTTCATTGTTTGCAAGCACTTGAGTGATCAGTGTGCCTATTGATACCATTCCGAACCTTTTCGTATTGAGAAAAGTTAGATGCGGAAACGGCGGCCTTTCTGAATTACTAAAATCGGAAATTATTGCAGGAACTCGACCTTCTCCCTGCTTACAACGATGATATCTCACTGCTGCGATGGCTGGTCGGATGGGATAGGAAAATTGGTGAGTGAATCCCTCCTTCTGGAAAACATATGCCACTAACTGAATACAATGCAAAATCGTCATGGTTCTTTGTTTTCTGTCTGTCGTAAGACAAGAGGAAAGTTTCTAGAAATTCATCATTCCTGAATTACAGACGTCGTCGTCCCGAAGATCAAGTTCTCACTTCGTTCCATCTACGCTCTCGGATTGCACAAGGTTCTGTTTCTTTTACTCTACCTTTTTTTCAAACTTGGAATGATGATATTCCCCCGAACTGTTCCCTATGTTTCACGGTCGCTATTAGAACTCGTCAAGTAACGAAAGATCAGTAGTTCTCTGTACAGCCCTTCAAAAAAAATCAATCTTGCAGGAAGACTTCTCGACTCTCGACAAGATCACGGACTACTGCGATGCGTGCTCCGTCCCGCTGCAGTGGCTGCCTGGTGAGAATCTATTCTCTGTTTGGGCAGTTCACTTTCAAAAAGGCGTAAAAACACAGCTTTCTACATGTGTCCTACAATTCTATGAACGAACAAATTAACTATTTTTATTCATGAGTGTTGGTATGAAACCAATGAGGAACTGAATGATTCAATCTCGAACTTGATTTTGAGAAAGTTGAAATCATCCATGCAGGTTCGCTCGTGGGCATCGACAAGGACGGCAACGTGCTGTCGCTGCAGATGATAGGGAGGCTGGATGCACCGAGTACGTTTCTTTCCAGGTTATCTTTCGCAAAACGAGCAATGTTCGGATCCTATGCTGCACAATTGCGACGTGATGTAGCAAAATGAAGAGAGTCGTAAACAGGCAAAAAAGTATTTGCAGGTCTAATGCCGTGCACCCGCAACAGCGACCTCTATCGCATGAGGATAGCCGAGAGCGAGGGTGTCATGTCGATTATTCGGTTGGTTGGTTACACCTATATTCTCATTGTTTGAAAAATGGACAACATAAGGAAGAGTTCATGGGAAGATTGAAATTGTTCAGTGAGCGGGAGCGCATCGAGGGTCGTCAGCTCGGCACTTCAGTGATCTTCGATCTGGATGGAATGAGTATGAGTATGGTGGACACGACTGCACTGAAGACGATCTCGACGATGTTGAGTCAGTTGCAGGTGAGGATTTCATCAGTTCAAAATTATCGCGATCAACGTTGCAAACGCTGCACTAAGTTGCTGCAATGCATTCATTGTGTGCATGCGGGTTAAAGATAGAAGAGAGAGACCGAATTATTGCAGGAAATGTTCCCCGACGTGCTCCGCAAGATCTTCGTCATCAACACGCCGGCTTTCATTCAGGTGAGCTAATTTTTTCTCCATTCCACCTCAAATAAGAGTATGACGTTATGTTTCATGGGTTCTTCTAGAGTTGACTGCATCTTCGAAAAACTGATCCAGTTGTTGAATTCTTCATCTCAACAATAATCATACTCATTCAGCTGCTCTGGTCACTGATCGTGCCCGCCCTCGCGAAGCAGACTCAGCAGAAGATCGAGATACTCGGGGATAATTGGAGAGAGAGACTGAAGGTTCGTGTCTTAGAATGCGCTTAAAACGCGTTCTCTGTAAGAGCGGGACGACACACTACAGGGAGTGGCACAACACTTCAAAATGGTCGGATTGAGCTGAAATTTGAAATGGGTGGTCCCTATGGGTAGAAGAAGCATTCTACAACTTTGCATGATGATCATGCATGATTCATGCAAAATTTTTATTTTTCAACCCCCTCATGTGACCCCTCATTCGATAGGGCATCAAAAGTTAAGTCTAAATCCAAAATTTCATCTGATTTCATGCATTTCTGACGAAGTTGCAGCATGAAACGTGCATTTTCATGCAGTTTTTCGAAACGGAAGCTATCATGTGGCCGTTAGTCCAGAAAAAGTTTATGGTTATTCGATGCGCCTTGAAATTCTACAATTTATAGTATTTTTAAATACATGGATTTCGGGCCACATAGTAGTCAAACAGCGTGTTTTCTATCATGCAATCTAAGGGTTGGTTCGAATCCGCCTGCCTACAAGAGTTTTTGACAAGCGATTAAGAACGTTTTTTTGCATTCCAAACAGATTATAGATTGCTAGAACTATGTTCTTTAGTGTTCTGTGAAAGAAAGATGGTTGTAAATGGTTGGCAAAAACTCTTGCAGGCAGGCGGATTCGAACCAACCCTTAGATTGAATGATAGAAAACACGCTGTTTGACTACTATGTGGCCCGAAATCCACGTATTTAATAATTCTATAAATTGTAGAATTTCAAGGCGCATCGAATAAGCATAAACTTTTTCTGGACTAACGGCCACATGATAGCTTCCGTTTCGAAAAACTGCATGAAAATGCACGTTTCAAGCTGCAACTTCGTCAAAAATGCATGAAATCAGATGAAATTTTGGATTTAGACATAACTTTTGATGCCCTATCGAATGAGGGGTCACATGATGGGGTATCTTGAAAGATAAAAATTTTGCATGAACCATGCATGATCATCAAGCAAAGTTGTAGAATGCATCTACGACCCATAGGGACCACCCATTTCAAATTTCAGCTCAATCCGACCGTTTTGAAGCATTGTACCACCCCTGTCCCATACTTACAGAGAACGTGTTTTAACCACACCACAGATACATTCACAACTGTCAATAGTGCTCGCAGGAGAAAAGCAGTGTGTTGATGGTGTACGGTTGAAAGAGCTGCTCAATTGCAGGAAGCAATCGGCGAGGAGGTGCTCTTCGAGCGGTGGGGAGGCACGAGGAAGCATGAGATGGTGAGCGAACTGATACTGAGAACTTAGTCTTCCCTGAGTTTCCTTTCTGAGCCAACGGTTGCAGAAAGCCTGATTTTTCGCTTTGACAGATTTTGCCAAAAGAAGGATCGAATGAATAAATTTCAATTCGAGCATGCAATTTGCAGGGAGAGTACGGCTTCGTGCGTCAGGGAGGCAAGGCACCCGCGCATCTCAAGTGAGTTACTCACTTTCCAACCTTTCTTCGTCTTCTTTTCCAATCAAAGAACGTGCTACAGATACGACAAGGCGAACGATATCCCCGACGCAAAGTTGACGGCGCTCAAAGTGTCAGCGAGGAATACAGCCTTCGTACCGATCGTCGTCGAGGGTGAGCTAATCTTTATTAAATTTCGTCGCGCCAAAAGGATGAAAGAGAAGCGACTTGAACATGATTGAGAGAAATATTCCAGGCCCAGCTCCAGAGAAGGGCAAGCGACGGCTGTTCTGGTGGTGGCGGGTGAGTTCTTTCTTTCTTCAATCAACAAATCCATCGTACTTCACACGTTGAAATAGAATAAATTGCGTCTTTATTCCTGTTGTGTAGCAGTAGCTTGTGATGAAACAGAGAGATGAGAGTGCACAGCAGTAACCGCTCCTCGCAGGTCGACTCCGGGGACGTCGGGTTCTCCGTTCTCCGCTCTGCCGCTGGAAGGGAGGGAGTGGCGGAGCACGACGAAGACGACGTCGTCCACCCCAGATTCAGACTCCAGACGGTCTACGTCCCCGAGGATGGAGAGGTCAGATATAATTGAATTCCAAACTGCAAGAATCTCTGCCTCATCAGAATCGTCAGTTGGAGAGTAGGGGTTGTTCAAAAGAAAGAAGACCTGAGATCGAGACTGCTGAGATACGAGTGCATTTGCAGTAATTGTGAAGCACACTCTGAAGCATTCTCGACAGTCGATACTCAATCATTCCTCCCTTCTCAGGTCGACGCGACTGAACCGGGCACGTACAAACTCGTCTTCGATAACACTCACGGCAAGGTTTGGGCGAAGAACATCAAATACTTTGCAGAAGTGCGAATCGTAGAATGATTTTTTTTTGTTATGTGCCTATTGAAGCAGATTCTCTACTGAAATTATTAATGTTTACGCGGACTACGACTTTGAATTTGTAATTTATTGCTCTCCACCCTCTCTGGTACGCGTAACGAGTGCAATTATGTTCACCCATCTAGTCACAATAATGAATTAGGCACTGATCGCGTGTGTGTACATTGGAATAAATGATTTATCGATTTACGTTTCGAATACGATAGTACAAAAATAATACAACGTCATCACTTGAGTAAGTACAGATGCTCACTCCGGAAATTGATCTCAATACAAGCACCACGATACTGCCTCATGATTTGAGTACATACAGAAATGCTTTCGCGATCAAGTAAATGAACTGAAATGGACACTAATCGACACTCGTTCCTTCCCGCAAGTAACCATGAGATTAGAGAGAACGACAGTGAAACTAACTAATCGAAAAGAGATATACACGTGAAGCATCAGAGATAAATTTATTGATAGAGCACGTGAATACACCCAAGCATTGCAGCTTAGAAGAGTTTATCAGAACTGCACATGGATGAATTGAACGAAAGTAATGGATCTAGTCTCTCAGTCGATAATACTCATCGTAGTAGAGCGAGCACCACTTGGCATGGGCGTTTTTGAAATGAGCGACATCTCCTTCATCGCATGGGGCACAATCGCAGGGGTCACTGAGCGGAGTAAAAGTTCCTTCATGCTTTTCCAATCGATGATGTTCCAGGTACATCATGGTGAACAATGCGTCGAGTTGAATTGGTTCCTTGCCGATTAGAACGGCGATTTCGCATTCTCCAAAGAGACGAGAAAACTCTGGAGCAACCTCAACTCGGTACTTGATGATTCCTTCATGAATCAGCCTTGCGTTCTTTCCTCTAGCGATCGCAGCATATGGATTGTTTCGAGAATGGATGCAACATTCATCTATCTCGAAATGCTTTCGAACGATTTCCTTCTCAGTTGAAGTCATGTTGTCAAGCTTGATTATGTATTCATTGTTTCCAGACGAATGTAGTTTGAGAATCGCCAAGAAGAAATCTGAGAACTCCTCATATGTCAGAAGTCGTCTTGCGGATCTCTCGAGAATGGAGAATATCTCGGCTCGGAGAGTTTGAAGATCTTCTGAATGTTCGATTGAATTGATAAGATGAAAACGAGCGAAAAAGCTCACCGATCGATGGTATGTCGTCATCCTCCATCGTTGTTCGATTGTTCGAGCAAATCGAATGTTTCGCAGTTGTTGTGAGAAAAGCTGTTTCAAACACCCTGAAGACTCAAAGTCAGATAACCAAGCGATATTTGAGATAAAAAAAGGAGCATGGAAACAATTCCAGAGCAACGCCACAAGGTGTGCGTCAGTTTTTTTTAACGTGATTCAAAAAATCACCGAGGTTTACAACAGCCAGTATTTCCAGGAATAACTCATTCATTTATTGCAATTTGTTCTAAATCACCCATAATTTGAAGACTTGATTGAAAAAAATGTGCAGTAAATGAGTTTGACATACAACTTGTAAAAATTAATAATGTTGGAAGCAATTTTGACCAAAAATATAATGAAAAATTTATCGATCAAATCCCGTATTTGAAAGATTCATTCCCGTCTCCAACACCCGAAGAAGCACTCGAAAATTGTCGCTCGAAATTCTCGCTGTCGGGCCGCATCACGCCTGCAAGAGGTGAAGGTATTTCAGAGTGTCTGGATGTTCCTATAATGAGTTCCAATCACTTCACAGTGAACGAATAGCTTTGCGAAAATCACCCGCAAAATAGTTATGAAGGCTACGGTTACCAAGAAGATAAGACAGTTTCAAGAATTCTGGATACACCGATCTCTTCGATTTCTGTCCTTCCGTATCGAATGGTATTTGACGTTCTGCTAAAAACCGAGAACTTACCAGTGGAATTCGGTTGGGCTCGGATCTCAGAATCGGCTGGAGTGAGGGGGAAGGAGGGGAAGGCAGGGAAGGGGTTGAAGAGTGGGAGACCGAGAGACGGAGCCGCATTGAGACGAGCGAATTGAGCCTGTGAAATATTCGAATTGAGCTCAAATATTCTGCTCACTACGTGGCTTGAATTCTGGTAGGAGACTGTACAATAGAATAGTAATTTTCGTATGATGATGATATGAAACACTCACTCGCATCTCTCTCAGCTCATTCTGTAATCGCTCGAAATCGTTGACTGACACGTAGTTACCGGCAGGAGGATGAGGAACTCTGCAAGAAATGAAGCAAATCTTCGAGAATAAAAGTATATCTACGATAATAAAAAACTAATCGATCAACATTCGGTTATTGCAAAAAAATAGGGTAAGAATAGCTCACTGAAATCGCTGCTGCCCTCCTCCATTCCTCCTCCATTCCAATTCTCTCGCCAATTCTTCATTCTCCCTCTTCAACTCAGCGTTTTCCCTTCTCAACTGGTCCAACCGAGACGCTTCAGCTCTGAAAACGTCATGAATCGTCTGGGGCGTCCCAAATCGGCGTGAAACAGATGCAGACCTGGCTTGATTTCTCTCCGTCTTCCTCCTCAATTTCAAGTCGTCGTACTTTCTTATAATATTTAGCTTCTCCTCCTCGGTGTGTCGCAGTTTCTCGTTTAGCTAAATATTTATTGTTTTTTTTTCTTATCGATCAGTGATCAAGGACGTGACCTAGTGATGTAGTTTATCATGCTCGACTCACCCTCGCATTAGTCAGTCCTTGCTGATCGTCAGATTCATCCGATTGTGAGACGGAAGGCTGTCGGGATCTCGAGGAACCACGGCGTGAAGTGACTGGAGAGTTTATCTGAAACGCGTAAATGAATATTTTTCTAACTGCTCAAATTACAACGACTAACAAAAATATAAGAAGCACATTTTATGGCTTGGTTGAAACGTATTCCATGTCCAACTGGCATTCGTCAAAATCAATGATAACATCAGTTTCTCACCTCAATGGGACACGACTTGGTTCCCTTCCCGTACTTCCTTCCCTTCGATGATTGGTAGTACGACGGGAGGTTCTGCACTCCATACACTGGTCGGTCGGCGGAGGAGGAGGAGTGGTGGCGGGGGAGGGCGTCCTGGGATTACTCACTCATAGTAAATGTTGTAACTAAATATCCACCACCCATCAATCGATTGATTGCTGTTAGCCCCCAAACCCATTCATATTTAAGCACCCGCAGCTTTTCGCTCCATCTGGGAGTAGTGTTGTGATTCAATCGCTAGAGATATCAGCAGAAAGCATAACGAATGAAAAAGCTAACTGCTATTGAGACGAAAAAATGAATTAACAAAGTTCCGGTGGCAGTCTTATCAATAAATCAGTCATTGAATAAAATAGTGAAGCACCTCGAGTGAAGCAGTGTCGCCTCTGAAAGACTTGTCTTTGTCTTTCTTCTTCTTGCCGAAAAAATTGAACAGAGGCATCCTGAAAACAAAACAGAAAATGATAATAACTCGTAAATTAGAAAGCAACTGTAACAAACGCGCACGTAAGTTCGAAACAGTGGTTTGGGGACGCCTCGCTCTCTCCAATCACCACACTCTCTCGTCTCTCCCCCTAGCCAGCCTCTCACACTGACACTGTGCAATTGGGTGTGCGAGGGAATGGCGGGAAAGGGAGATGGCGCAAAGGGAGAACGCCCTGTGGAGGGAGACTCGAGATGTGTGATCAAAGGAGGAGAGCGATGGGAATGAGACAGGGGAGAGAGTGGGTTGATGGGGTGCGAAGTGGGAGCCAGAGGGCATGATCTGTGTCTTTTCAAAGCATATTATCACGTCATTGCTATGGATAAGTTGATAGAGCCATACGCTGCAGGTATGGATTATGACTGAAGTGAACAGGTTCCGATGCAGTGGATTCAAAATAGTTTGAGGATTTATCATTGCCATAACTTGTGAACGAACGTTAGACTTTAGTAAGGAAACAATCAATATGATGAGTACAGTAATCGATATCACATCTCCTTCGATTCAGACGTCGTCTGGGAGTGGAGTGAGGAGGACGGAAGGAACGGGTGAGACGCTGCAAGAAGTCATTGGATCCCCCTCAAAGATTGATTTGATACTACTCGCATGATACTACTGGATGAAATTATTATTATTTCAGAGTCGTCAACAATGGCAACTATTGTTGAAGTGAAACGCTCTCTCTTCTGATAACCAGCGTGAAACCTATTCAAACACCAACCTCAATTCGCTTCAACTCCTCATACTCTGCAACCATCTTGTTGTACTCCCTCGGGCTCATCATGATCACGTCGATTGGTCTGGATTACGGTAACGGCTAATCGATAACTGACTGTAACTACAGTACTCACTCGAACTTGTCCGAGGGTCGATGGCTCCTTCCCTCCTCCACCCAATCGATTCTCTCATTCAATTCGGCGTCCCTCCTCGTCAGTCTCCTACCCAGTCGATGCAGTCGATCCTCGAGCAGAGACTGGTATTCCCTGAAAGGAATGAGGTTACGGTGCTGTCGATCGATTACTGACGCTAAACTAATCTATTATTACGGGATATAACGAGCTGCCCTCTTTTCCTCGAACAGAAAGGTTACGACAATCATAAATAATCTCAACAGAGATCAAGAGAAGTCAAGGGGGATGGTTTACGATCAGAATCGTAACCTATCTGTTGTAGGCCGCCTAGCCGCACATTCCTTTGCGATAGGCCTCACTCGTTGCAATCAATCAACTCAATCGCATGATCAGTTCTACTATCCGTTGTCGATAAGGAAGAGCTCACAAGAATCGCTGTCTCTCCTCAGCCATCTGTGTCTTGAACTGCTCGAATCGCTTCTCCATCTCGGCGAGGGCGTCGGAGGGAGAGGAAGTGGCGACGGGAGTGGAGGTGGTCTGCAAAGACTTCCATGCTTCGTCTGTTCGTCATTTCCCTGCTTCCAATAGGGTTGGCTAAACGAATACGGCGCATTACTGCGCCGAAATGGAGGGCGCATTCATTTCGACGCCGAACCCGCCGAAATGCCCCTATTTACTCACCTCAATAACATCGTATGAAGTAATCTTTTCGGACTCCATTGTCTTCTCATCCTTCACTTGATCAACGGTCTTCTTCCTTCTCGCGAACACCTTCACAATCTTCTTGATGAGTCCTCGCTTTTTCTCCTTCCTCTCTTCCATCTTCTCCACTCCTTCAATCATCGTCTGATCACACGACATGAGGATCTGATAGGAGTCCACGTGGGGGAAGGTGGTGTTGGAGTAGTACTGAAATGGGATTGATTGAGGAATTGAATGGCTGAAAGGGCACATGAGAAACTCACCTTTGAGTGCATCATTGCATTGCTGTTTGAGGATTCGACTTCCCTGCGCTTAGCGAAGAACTTCTTGATGAAAGTCATACTGAAGTTGGGCGGAATGAGAATGAATAGGCGAAGCGAGAAGAAAAATCGAGACGAGGATGATATATGTTTCAGTAAATGCACAAAAATAAATCGCGGAGATGATAAAACAATTTACAGCTGTTACCGATGCGTTAAAAATAATAACTACACAGGAAGTCATACTAACGACTGACAGGCAATGAGAGGAGGTGTGGACAGTTCTTCACACCTCGGTCATTATCGCCCCTGGACCAGGCTAATCCACTCACCCTTCCGTCACTGAGCAGTGACAGTTATGAGATGCTCGCCAGACCCGCCTCGATCGGGGGGAAGACTCCTTCCAATCCACTCGGTGTCTACCAGGTGAGACAGTGCTAGAGAGCAGGCTGAATGGAGAGAATCAGAACCATTCCAAGTGCACTCTAATATGTTCGGCACTGCTAGAGAGTGTGTCATATTGAGATAATCAGAGGGTGAGAGACGGAAAGGGTAAGAAGACCAGAGATTCTTCCTTCTGGCACATCCCGACTGGTCGATCAGCAATCTCTCTTCAGAGGGGCGAGAGACTGTGCGTGATCGAGAGAGTCCCCTAATAAGCTGAGAGAAGCAGCTGATCCCCGATGGCCCATCCTGGGTGTCGCGATGGAATTATTAGATGAGAGGCCCCATCCTACTCTTGACTCTCTCCGTTTCCCACACTATCTCGCTCCGTCTGATTGGATAGATGTGAGGTTTATGAATAGAGTAAAGCTGTTACTTACTCGTCCTTCCTGAGTAGCCATGCCCATTCCATGTATTGCTAATGGGCCATGGGAAAGAGCATCGTGGGTTGGACTGGAGGGAAGTGCATTGGAAGCCAGGCCTCATGAGTATGGATGAGGTTGAAGTCATGCTTCAAGACTTTACTTCCAACACTTCTTTGATGAACTCCATGAACCCCAAAACATTATTTACTGAATTCAAAAATATATGCTTCGAAACACTATGCGTCTAATAGGTCTAACCTGCTCGTAGCTTCTATCTCATCGATGAAGTGAACCCTGATTGATTCTCCTCATTACCTTTTCTACATCAAATAAGGTTCAAAATTGTTTGACATGGCGCTGATTCCTCCCAGCACCTTAATCACATGACCTTCTGAATCACATGACACATTCCCGAATCCTCTCCTCAATCCCATCAGAATGCAATAATTCGCAGCTTCACCTTTTCTCGGTGCACAAATCCTTCATCTTTCGTTGCTCCACGTGACCCACTCTCCTTCCCTCCTTCCCTCCTCCTTCTCTTCCCAACCCCGCTTCCTGCCTCCCTAACCCATTGTCTTTGCTCATGCATGGAGATCTCTCTTCCTCCCTCCCTCTCTATCCTCCTCTTCCCATATTTCTCCCTTTCTTCCTTCGTTGTCGACCGTGTTTCACTCTGAACTAGGGACGCTGTCTAGTCGGTCAGAGAGGCTGAGATAGAGGAAGAGGCGGGGAGACTCAAGCTATAGCTCGCCGTTGTCGTTGCGAGAGAATCGATGGAGAGAAGGAGAGAAGGAGGAGGAGAAGAGGGTGAGAAGAGAGAGAGGGAGGAGGAGTAAAAAACGCAGCAAGCAAGCAAGAAAAAAGTCGTCGCGACATCGCTTTTTTATTGTTATCGCGAACTCACTTTTTGATTCTAGGTTCATATTCTGGGTCTCATGTGCCATCTTGAAAAGTTCTTCAGATTCTGAGATTGATAGGAGCCAACGCACTTGAACTTGAGAGGTGCTCAGGAACCGCAAAAAGTTTTTTAATTGCAAAGAGTTGCTTGAACTGACGATCTTTTGCTCAGTCGTGCATTTACTCGATCTGTGAATCCTCTCTGCATCGTCTAATCAAGTTGGCCGCTTAGCTGGAACCGCACATCCTAATTGCATAAAGTGAGTGGGCCGAGCTCTCTTTAGTCGACGACTTCCAATTTCACTAAGTCCTTCCTCTTTTCTTCTTGCTCCGAACTAAAAAGTGCATAGACTTCTGTGCCGAGCTTATCGTTTTTTGCATGTTTGGACTCCCCTGGGAGAAGTGAGAGGAAGGAAATTAGAAGGGAGACAGAGTTGGGAGACAAAAAGTGTCTGCCGGCAGCCGGGAGACCGGAGAGCCGTAGACAAGGTGACGGACACGGCCAGTTAACGGTCCTAAGCACTTCATTTGCAGTCTGGCCCTTTGTCTGACATGCTGTACGGAATGAAGAATCTCTCTGAGTGTCTTTCCTCCAATCGCTTTGTAGTTGAGAATCCTATCATTGAGAATCCGATCTGCCCGTTTTAGAAGCAAGCTTAGTCCCGAAATAGCCGGTTATAGCGGCCTGGGAAAACATGCAACGCAGTAAATTGGCACGTCTGTGTGTTGCGTTCTCTGTTGCGATGCCCTTGCTCCAATCCCATAATTAGAATATCGGATAATTTAGGGACGCTCCCGTCTCTCTGTCCGATAGGATTAGTGTTGAAATCAGCTTAGAGAAGCCTCAGAAGGGCAGACGAGATGCATTGATTCGTACTATGCCGGTATACGGTGGATGAACACTACGGTAATGCTATCGCTAATTGACTCTTTTTGTCTGTTATGAATAGCGTCTGGCATATCGCAGGTGCCGTAAACTACAGAAATGCCTGCTGCACTCTAGTTGGGTGATGTTATTGCTCGCTACCCATTACGCATGCGCTGACAACGTATTCGAATCTCATGCTCATGTGAGATACCGTATACGCGTTCACGATGTCAATCTTCGTATTTATCTCAGTGCGAGGGAGCACGATAAATCAAGAGATTCGCATGATTGCGTCTACCCAATCACAACGCCGAAAGCCGTCCGATAATAGCGAGAATTGGCTTCGTTTCATGCCGAAAGGAGGAATAATCAGAATCGCTTCGTTTCGAATATTCACATGCCCCGTCTGTCCGCTCAGACAGCATTGCAGCGATGAGAATCAAGCTATTGCTCGAAAAAGTAGCAAAATTAGCGCAGAACTCTCTCATTTTCCCGTGCTCCCTCGCCTCCAGACGGAGTGAGAGTAGAATACGCCCCCGTCCCTCAACTCCCCTCCTCCCCTCCTCCTCCCTCCCTCCTTTCCCCGACCTCTCTCACTCATTTTGAGACTATTCGCATGCACATATTTCATGAGGAGGGATGTCTCTCTCCCTCACTCGAATATATTTCACCTCTCTCATATCTTTCTCGCGCCTGAATTCATTCCGAAATGAAAGTTTTCATCTTCACTTCATCTCCTTCTGGAGCTCCTCCTTCTTTGCGGCTCTGTCTGTCAGAATTTAAGCAGACGACGATTTGTAGACGTAGTAGCCGCACTACACCACGACACTAAGCTTCCGGGCCCATAGTTAGGGGGAGAAACGCTCTACTACTCACTCTTTCCTCCCCTAAAGCCTCATGCTCACTCAGAGTTAGCCGGCCTATTGTTCGATTGTGTGTATGCGACTGCTCTCTGACCTCTTCCACGGCCCGTTTAGGCTGAAGGCTTCTTATCTTGATTTTCGCGATTTTTTGAAGTATTTATGATAATGATTTTCGAAAATAATTAAATAATCCAGCTTTCCTATCTCTCCCTCCCACTCGACGTCATTGGGGACGATAGTGCCGGCGGCGCCGTAAGATTTTAAGTATTTTTCGAAGTTCCATAATTCAAATCTATTCGAATAAGTTTCACAGTAACCACAAGTATGTAGAGTCAGCTTCTCATAAAGTTGGTTCCTTCTTCCCTCGTTCTGCAGAAAAAAAGTTCTTTCCCGGTTTGACTTGCATCTAATAACGATGAATATCTCAGAGTGGGCGCGGTGGCGGTGGCTCCTCCGCTGCCGATCGCGATGGATCCGACTACAGAGTGGCTGTGTTCGGCGCTGGTGAGGATTATTTCTTTCAATCTCGCATAATCTCAGCCGTTTTGAACTCTTTGTTGTCATCCCTTCGTATCCATATTTTCCATTGTTTGGTAGAACCTGAACACTGATGCATTGCACTACAAGACATCACTGAACATTGCGTGTTGAGTAAGAACAACTCCTTGCGTGATATGCCTGTTTATCCCAGTGATTCCTGATAATTATCCAACATTTGCACTTCATGATCTCTCTCTCACTATCAACAACTGAATCACCTCCCATCTCCGATTTCATTGATATCTCATCCTCCCCCTCCTTCCTCAGATTGGCGAGAAAAGTCTCGGGGAAATCGGACTCGGCGCGAAATTGAATCTCGAGCAGAGCCCCTTTGAATATTTGAACTCTCTCTCCCTTTCTCTCTCCTTTCTGTTTATGGCCGTGACATGTGAAACAAGCGAGTGAGACGGAAAGAAGCCTTAGAAATGCATCACTGAAATAGAAGAGAGATGTCTGATGTAGAAAGATGTCAGCAGAACTAGCGGTTCGATCATCAGGACAGTGAAATTCGTAAAAGAATGCATCGCACCTCCTCCCTCCTGTCTTTGTGCATCGAATTCAGAGATTCATACTTCGATTTTCCGCAATATGATTCAATCATAAGGAAAATGAGATCTCTGTCATTTTGAAATTCGCAATTCTCCTGCAGGTGGAGTGGGAAAATCGTCACTGACGCAGCGATTCGTGAAGGGAACTTTCTCGGATAATTATGTGCCCACCATTGAGGATACCTACAGACAGGTGAGATGAATTCTATTGTTTTCCCTATCATCCTGTCTAACGGGGCGTAGAGCGAGGGCATCAAATTGGCAAGCTTTCTATTGCAGTCTAAATGGTTAGAGGGTGTCATTAGAGTTAGTAAAAGAGTATTGCCTAGGCGATTAGAGCACAAGGAACGAAGAGAAACAGAATGAGACAGGTGAATTTCATTGAAATTTCTAAAACATCTGCAATGGGCCGGAAGTGATGAGACGCAGACGGATGTTTCAGAGAGTGCGAATTGGGTGTAACTGATCTGTTCACATCAAAGGGTGCCGTGCATTGGTCAAAACAGATCACGCTGACCTAGTAAACGCAACGAAACTCATTTGAAATGAATTCGAATCAGTTTTTGAACCGATCCAACAATGAATTTGAGTGTCTTTCACAGCTACGCCATGAACTACCCATGGTATAGGTGTTTGATGAGGATCGGGGGCTTGTTGGCAATATAATGAAATACTATATTTCACCTAACTTTCTATTTGCAGGTGATCAGCTGCAATCAGAAGTCCGTCTGCACACTGCAAATCACGGACACGACGGGCAGTCATCAGGTGAGAGGAGAGGAAGACGATGAGGAGTAGAGCACACGGAACATCCTACGAAATGTATTCTCGTTCGCTTTTGTAGTAGAAATAGCTGAAAACAATATGTGTGGTGCGTTTTCAATAAGAGAAAACGTGAGATCAGTACTGAAGAATCAACATTTCAGTTCCCCGCAATGCAGCGACTCTCCGTCTCGAAAGGCCACGCATTCGTGCTCGTGTATGCTGTGACGAGGTATGCTATCTACCCTTTTTTGGAATCGGTGAAGGGTAAAGGTAAAGGTATCCCCGTATTCAAGGCACTTGCGTCCTGCGGGAAGGGATTATTAGTAATTACTCCAGACATTGGTCTCATTGTGCCCGGGTAGGCATCTAGCAGATTAGCATCGAAATCTGGCTGATTGGGCTAGACCATGCTGCGAGAATGGAAGAGAAATTTTAAAAGGATAGGGAGACGGGAAAATTACATAGAATCAGACGGGTTTTGCTAGAAGAACGAAATAGGATAAGGATTGTATGGGGTGTTCATTGCCGGCTGAAAGGGGAGTTGAAGTGACAGATACAGATAGTGATCGTAGAATAGTAAGAGATTCAGCAGTTTTGAGAATGTAAAGTTTTCAAATGAATAGATAATTTTACTGATGAAAGAGAGCTTCATTGGCAACAATCAAATTGATTCATAGAAGATCTCCTTCTGAAACTCAATCAGTTTGTAATCTTTGCACTCAGCCGCGCCTCCTTCGAGGAGCTCATCCCCATCGTGAAGATGATACACGAAGTAAAGGTAAAATCATTATAATTATAAGATCTAATTGAGCTCTAATTGGCTCTAATTGACGGACCTCCTGTTACACTACGTTTAGTTTGAGTTATGAACTGATGTATTGATTGCAGGGAAGCGGCATCGACGACGTTCCCGTGATGCTCGTGGGCAACAAGAACGACGAACCCGCGTCGGTGAGTGATTATTCGAAGATGACGACCGTCTAGTCTTCTTATTCTTACACAGTCTGGAACTTCGTCAGTTCTTGAGCAGGATGATAGGCAAACAACGGAATCACAAGGCGGTCAGAACCGGAAATTATGTCAAACCCAATTTCAGAAGCGGCAGATCCCGACAGCTTTCGGAGAGAAAGCATCGAAGGAATGGAAGTGTGGATTCATCGAGACTTCTGCCAAGAATAACGATAATGTCCAAGAATTATTCCAGGTTGGCTTCTAGACGTGCCCTGGTGTGCCTAATAGGCGATCTGAGTCATTCATTAGCGAAAGGAAAGGCGAAATCGCATTAATTATGATTCATGATCTAATAGGGTGACTCACCAACGTGAATAGTGCACTGAACTTCACAAACGAATATGACTAATAAAAATTTACTTTAAATAATTATAATAAAAATTTCAGAAGCTGCTCGCAATGGAGAAGAAGCGTCAACTTCAGCTGACAATGGACGATGGAGAGGGAAAGAACGCAAAGAAGAAGAAGTGTAGTCTCATGTGATCTCTGATCTCTAGTCTCTGATCTCTAGTCACTCATCTTTGATCTTCCATGACGTCATACTCTGATCCCCCAACACTCCAAATCCCCGTGATTCGTTTGATCTCCCTGCTCTTTCACGATCTCTCACATTGTCAGATTTTCTTCAAGCAACAACCAAAATTTCTCATCCCGGTTTATTCACCATTACCCACTTCGCACATGTTTATAGCCCGATGAATTGTAACCAGATAAACACTGTCATACTCTGAGATTCATACAAATTTATCGATATTCACTTCGTCTAGCGCAATCACAAATATTAACACCATCATATGTACAGGCTTACAAACTTTTCAAGAATACTATGGTGAGGTATAGCGAGTAATCACAGGGATCGCGAAAGGGAGCAGCAATACCAGTCTTCTACAGTACAGCAGTGGGGTGTTTACACGAAAGGGGGTCCTAGTGGTGATACCGTATCCTACCGTAATCACAGGAGAATCTTGGATGGGTACCGTAACCTAATCGTACCGTAATCAATCAATCTTCGAGTGGCACTTCTCCTCGTCTCTGCATATAAGTGCGAAGGGCGATGCAGATGTACACGAGAGCAACGAGAGCCATGAAGGCGTCATCGAGGAAACCTGGAGAGAGAGGGTTCAAGAAAGGAACTGTCAAACGTGGACTAGCTATTGTCTCATTCTAGACTATGACAGTGATTCGAGAATTCCTGTCAATATTCGAAAACCAGACAAATCAATTGATCGGATACGTTTCACAAACGATACAAGTATAGTTATTGCCTCAACGAGTCGATTTTCTCTCCTACTCCCCTTTAGAAAAAAAAAACAACTTCCAAGAAAACAAACTAGTATTCAATCCCAACATCAGTAACTACCGTAACCACTGTCATCCCCTATAAGGACCCCTCTCATAAAGGCACTTCGCACTCACCGAGGACGCTGTACAAATTTTAGGAATCGATCGTGACGGCTAATATAACCGGAATACCATGATTTTACCGTACTCCTTCCATTCCCTTCGGGACTCACCGAGGATGCCGTAGATGTTCTCCGAGATGAGGTCGAGTGGGCACAACACGTACAGGGCGATGCATGCGATCGTGATGTAGGCTCTGATGGTGAGGAAGAGCGATCATTGACATGTTAGACAGAACCATAGCTAGTTATGCATTTCAAGCACCTGATACGTTTTCTTGACGCAGTCTTTACGAACTTTACCGAATCCAGAATGCCATGCTTCGGTTTCAGAACACAATAAAAAGATTTTACCTTCGAACCAGAACAATGCACGCGAGATTATCTTCGCAAAATATTCAACATACCCGACATGATTCCCAGCATTAAATTAATTCATGTATTCTGTGACTAGAATGTTGCGTCACCCCAAATCTCTCCTCACTCACCTTATCCTGAACATGCCGACCATCGCTCCATTCGCAGTGAAGTTGTTGAAGAGGTACGGAATGAGCACCGGAATGTCCGTGAACACGGAGTACCACTGAAATATTTGAATGAATGACCATTTTTCGATCACCAGTAATTCTCAACAACCCAGTCATAAAAATCACCGATTGTCGTTATTTGATAATGACGTAAATACGATGAAAACAAAAAACACTTCTCGAAATAATAATTAATTAATCGCTCCTTCCCCTACCGTACCTCTCTCTCGCCGGAGAACCTCCGATTGTAGTCGTCCACGTGCAAGTTCGCCTCGTGGAGAGCATCCGCTTCTAAATTATCGATGTATTTTATTGTGATCTACCGTATTCTCCTAATCAAAAAAAAGATCATCCACAAACTTAATTGTTTGTTGAACCACGTGATGTGATATTTATGCCCCTCGATGAAGATAATAGAGGTAAAAATGGACGGTGATAAGGAGAGTGAATCAACACAATTCCTTTGCAGAAAGAAATGTTGCCGTTTTTCAAACGTCTATGAGTCAACATCAGAGAAAAATTATAATGAAACTCCTTCCAAAATTTGATAGGAAATTGAATAGAGAAAGCGAGCAGCATTAGGCACGTCTCACAAGCTCAATTAATGTTTTTTAAACAAAACAATTTTACCTTGTTCATCCTCGATCGTCTCTCGCGCAGGCCACGATATGGGCAGCAGCATTGTTACCTGCAAAGTGGTATTTCGTAAATAATCAAACAATCCCGCCTGTTGCAGTTTTCCAACTGTTCGTTTGTAAAATTCGAGAACGAAAAATTCGGAAGCGAGTAGCTTCGCGTATCGAACACCAACCTGTGTCCTGCACACGGCGCAGTTGACGGGAGTCAAGGGAGAGGCCGAGTGCTGCCAGTACCCGATCACGCAGCTGCCTGCGAGGGAGAAGGATTGATTGATTGATGAACAAACTTCATCCATCATCATTACAAAATATGTTGCCTTGATAATTACAGCAATTCCCAGGAGAGTAGTCTATGGACATTGTCTTGATATTTTCAATGATGCAATCAACACTCACAGCAGAAGGAGTGGCCGCAATCGGTGAGCACGGCGTTCTTGGCAGAATCGTAGCAGATGGGGCAGACGCCGTCGGAACGAGAACGACCATCGAGGATCCGCTGGAAGGGAGCGATGAACTGGCTATCTACCGTAATCTCCCAAATTAATTTCGAATAGATATCCCGTAACCTTCTTGGTTGTCGATTCAATGAATTCTACAGTATCGCTTCTCAGAATTATTTTGTCGATACTCCACTGCATAACTGGCGTGACCATTTCGAGCAAGGTCAAAACTTTGTTAGGACGGAATCGCAGTAAAGTCGTGGTAACACATGATTATTAAAATAAATTGTAAGTAATCTACTAACCCTGACTCCGTCCTCATCCGGCAATGGGGCGTTCACTCGTTCGTAGACCTCACGAAAGTCGCGTATTTCGTTCTCGAGAGACGGATGGATGGCAGGAACGGGACGGGATCTGAGACGGAAGAGATGCATACGACAATATGAGAGAATCTTTGATGATGATAATGAGTCGTTTCCTAGGCAACTTCGAGCATTCAAAAGCCAAAACAAACTGACTTGTGTCGATAGTAGAAGAAGACAACTGTGGAGACGAGCAGTACGCACGTGGAAATGATGAACAACACGACCTCGTTGCTCACACCTGAAATTGACCTTAATATATCAAATTTTAATAAAAATAGGAGAAAACAGAAGCGATTCATTGTAATCTGACGTGTAACAACAAAATATTATTGCGAAAGCAAGAGTAATTAATCAAATGACGTACCTTCTAGCATTCTCTCGTCGATTATCTCATGGTCAACGTCGGGTTCCTCCATTCTGAAGCACGATAGCTCAATTAAACCAGGTAAAAGAAAGGGAAACGGTGCGAAGCAATTTTCAGATAGCGATTGAAAAGTTAGTTCACGATTGCTTCATGGTGAAGGTCACTGTAGTTATTCTGTGATTTCACTCACTTTAATACAGTTTCCGGTTCTACAGTATTAATATTGGTTTCATTGATTTTTTGGCTTTCTTCATGCTGTTATTGATCCGTTTCAAGTTTGGTTTGAATGCAAGGCTGAAGTTGATCGTGACCTCTTTCAGTTTTGCGTCTATTCGTTCCGCGGCGGGGGCAGTAAATGAGTGACTGAAGATGGATCAATCAGAGGTAGGTCACGGGCAGCATCTGTGGTCCAGTAATTTTTGTTTGTGACTTTTATTTTCTCCCTTGGTGTGTACTTGCTCTCATTCTAGATCAAACTCGTCCAATTCGACTCTACGTATTACCTTCCTGAGGTTGTTCCGCTGTCACAAGTCGATTCCTCGGATAGAGACACCAAATACAGTGAGCTTCTTAAATCCTTGGTTAGCTTTTCGAACAAGTATTTATTATCGTTTCTTCAATTGGTTATACAAATGCAAGGTGTAATTTCTGAATGCATCACATTAATCCTCGCTCAGATCGATTCGGCTTAATCCATTTGCGTCGTTTCTTCCTCGCACGGAGGGGACAGGCGACGGTGAACATTTTTACCAAAAAACCGCGACGCGTAACCGCTTTGCAACCGTTTTTTCACGTTTCTGGCTTATTCAATTTTTCTTGCTTATATTTCGATAGCTTCAAGATTACTGATTAGCAAATTAGTGATAAAACGCAAAAAAAATATTAAATAAAGCTATCAAAAACCGAGCACGTGCCATTCTTCTTGAAATTATTTAGGTCGAGGTATTTTTCCTGAATTCGCATCGTAACTACAATTGGTTTGTTTTGAATGATGCAACGAAGCAGAAACTACATAAATAGCTAGATAGACGTGTTAGCAGACTTCAATTAACTATATAAAACTGCTTGGAAAGAACTTTTTCCCATGATAGCCCGGAGGTGAGCCGTATTGTAGTACGTTCGATAAACCTCGACCGAGCACACAAATTTGCATGCGCATCATAATTTCACCGGCGGTTTTCCACTGCGTGTCCCCTCCGTGCTCGAGGAAACCGACCGAGATGAGCTGAAGAAAGCCATCAAAGCAGTCGTGAGTGCGTTTACTCCGGGTGAAAGTTTTATTAAGCCTTTCAGCCCATCACCTGCCGCATTTGCTCCTCTAACTGCACTGATATCGGTGATGTACTCTCTCACATCTTCAGCCAGCTCCATATAGACAGAGTGGGTTTGAATTTTTTTATTTATGATGAAATTTAAATTCCCCTGTCCCTCAAAAATCCGAAATATGTTTCAGTATCTCAAACAGAATGGATCGATATCGAACAAGGGCTTCACTTTTTGGATGCGTCTCCTCAAGATATTTCCTAAGGTTTGATCTTTAAAAAAAATTTACAATATGAAAAACGTTAAGACTCGCAAGCGTATACCTAAGCAGCAGCTACAACTGGAGCTCCAGCGATTTTCTTCCGTGAGTGATTCTCATCGTTCATCTTTCACATACGACGTATTCAGAAGCTGAATTTGCACACTGCAACATCGCATTGGACAGTGGAAGTGTCGACTCAAGACGAGCGAACTTCCGCTCTTTGTGTTCGTTCTAACTGCGCCCTCTGAGCACTATCGTGGAAACTCACTAGCGATGACGGCAAACTGATGAAATAACTTCAGCATTTCCTATCCGCGTCTTTCGCTCTCTCGCAGCGAGTGATAGTGTCTGTGAAGAGCACAGTGGAAGGAGACGCAATGGTTAAGTGGCTGAGGGTGAGTTAATGGTGCTTATAACGCATGAAAATGGATTGAACAATAACTTTTAATTGAAAAAATTCAGGAAAATTTCCCCGAAGCGTCGATAAAGACAGGCCAGGGTGGAAGGACGAAGCGAGAGACACTCGTGAGTACAGTACCGTATCCCTGTCTCGCCCTAGATTGCAAATCGAGAGATCTAAAATGCGGAATGAAATTATTGCTAGCAGCTGCAGTTGCTGTTCATTTCCTCTGATTTTAATGCAAACTGCGATAATCAATATCCCCCATTACAGTATTACATCGAAGTGCTTGGGAATACAAGACTAGCCTTGAATCAGTCAGTGATCTACCTTCGACCGCCCTGTGCCGGCAGGGATTGGCCCGACCCTCATGCTGCCGTCTGTGCTTTCAACCTCTGTTCACCCTACGCTCAGGTTGGACTCGTTTTCTTAATAAGTTTTTTTTAATTTATGTTTACTTTAGAACAGTCTGATGCTCATCGAGGGGAGCGAAGAACGGGAGGCGTTTCGATCCTTCGAGAATCGATTCATGCAGTCACAGAAGACGAGTGGACTGCGCAGTATCGCTGCATTATTCCAGGAGGTGATGGTTTCGGTTTATTTAGAGATTTGTAGCCCGTTAGCACGTAGTATCACGCAAGTCGTTCAAAATTTGTAACTCCATATATCTTTCTGATAATTTGGGGAGGGAGGGATGGGTGAGTGTATTAGATCCCTTTTGTTTGGATATCTCTGATCATTTTAAACATCTTTTTAATTACAGATTCCCCTCATCAAGATCCACGATGTGGATGCACTCGTTCCCTTCAAAGAGGCGGCCCTGCTAGAAGCAGAGAAGAACAAAGACAAGGATCCCGGACTGTGCCCGCTAGTTACGGTAACCGGAGATCAATCGATAACTACCATATCCGCAGCCGGAGGAGATCAACCGGATAAATGGGATGAGAAAGCGATCATGAAAGGGCTCAACAATGGATCGATAAAGCTGACTGATGAGATGAGGAGGGCTGGCTGGTTCTCTATTCCACCCGGAGAGACAGCGACCTTTCATGTACCAAGAGGAATGATCAAGAAGGGAATGAAGTTCAATGTAAAAATCTCTTCCCCCGCACCAGAACTGCACGTTAGTGTGAAGGATGGTGAGGTCGTGTTCACCGATGGGAAATCGTCGGCCAAACAACTGGATGGGAAGAAGCGAAAAGCTCTGATGAATAAAGTGCAAGAATTGGAGCCAGAGAATAGTACAGTACCCATCACGAAGAGTACCGTAATCCAGAGGTTGACGAGAAAGGTTACCGTACCCCCGAAGGAGACGGTAGTTCGGAAGGAGAGAAGGTGCTATGAAGAAGATTGGGTGCCAGCACAAGAGGAGACAATTGATGAAATCCCGATGAAAGATGATGGAGAGAAGGATTGGCCAGTGATAGTGGAGACTCCATTCGATGAGAAGATGGGAAAGGCAGTGGAAGAGTTGATTAGAATGATGATTGAGAGAAACTAGTAGAATGATGTGTATACTTTCTAATGGAACTTTGATCTACAATTGCATCCTTGTTTTAAACAACTAATGAATTGTTCATTAACTTTTCTAATGTATCAAAAGTCTTAATTATTGTAGAAAATGTATCCTTTTTCGTTTCCGTTTTCTTGTTTTGATCAAGCCAGATCTGTAAGATCTTTTCTTGTAAAGATAAATGAGATTATATCCTCTTCAACTTGGAAAATTTGGATGGGCGGGAGCAGTATATTTACTGTAAAATACTTGTTGATGTTAATTAACCAGAGATATTGATATTCTGGACAAATTTGGTATCGAATGTGCTTTATTCTCAGATTGTCTCCTATCAAATATTCAACAAGTGCACAGCTAGATAGATTATGGATCAATCCGAGGTCAGATTCATTACAGTATTTAGATGTGGAATAATACTGTAAATTAGCTACTACCAACCAATTTCCTGTTAAAATTGCATGTCATTTTCACATCGAATCAGCGCAAACCATGTGCTTTCGATTACTTCGCCAACTCGGAAATTTGGAATGAACCTCACTCATTCCAGATCAAGTTCATCCAATCCGATTCTTCTCTTCCCGATCCTGCTCCCCTCGCACAAGTCGATGCACCTACCGTACCCTCGCTACCGGCTACCGTTTCTCCTGCCCGTCCCCGACTAACAGCAGTGAGGCGAATCAAGTCCGCCTCGTCTCCTCCCTTGTCGATCGATACTCTTCCTACCGTACCCGAATCGCCGGCTACGGTAGCACCTCCCAAGCCTACCGTGCCCGACCCTCCAGCTATAGTAACGCCTCCCAAGCCTACCGTACCCGACCCACCGGTGGCCGAACCGCCTCGGATTACTGTATCCCCGACTACCGTACCCGCTACCGTACCCAAGATTGCAAGGAAGAAGCCCCTCGTTACCGTACCCGCGGCATATGGGGAAACGTTGGCGGAATTCAGGAAAGTTGAGAAGGCAGTGAAGATGTTATTGAGAGAACTGAACGAAAAGAGGAATCCGTCCCTCGAGACATTCGATCGAGTATTCGATGAAGTACTCGAGTTACTGGAGGATCAAGAGGTGTTAGTGGAAGCATTGAAGAAGCAAGTGGATACATCGAAGATAGATCAGAGAGCGAAGAGAAGGAATATGGTGGAATGGGAGGAAGTGAGGAAGAGCTACCAGGACGTGCGAGTGATCAGTCACGATTATCTCAGACAGCGAGGGGAGAGGCTGCCTACCGTACCCAAGAAGGATACGGTAGTGCCTGCGGTGGTACCGAGGAAGAAGAAGAAGAAGTTCAAGACGAGGAGGGAAGTAACGGAAGTCAAGACGATCATCGTGGAAGGATTGAGGATGGAACCAGTAGAGAGAGAAGTGAAGGAGAAGAAGTCGAGACGAGCTGAAAGGAAGAAGAAGGATTGGCCAGTGATTGTGGAGACTCCATTCGATGAGAAGATGGGAAAGGCTGTGGGGGAATTGATTAGAATGATGATTGATAGACTGTGAGACTGAGAGATTCGAATGTACATTATTTATTGATCAGTTATTGATCATTTGTAGTGAAAGGAGCAGGAATAGACAATGGTTTTATCACGATGTATTTATTTTAGGAATGCAGTTTTGCATGTTGATTGTAGCCTACGGCATTGTTTGTATCTCCGAGAGTATTCAAAGAGTAATGAAGCTATCACTTCGTAATTGAGTGTTTATGTGCTGGGACATGGGATGAATTCCGGATCTATTCTCCGGATGGATGCAATTGTCCGGCTACAGCCAGCGGGGGACGCGGAAGGGGAAAGCAGAACTGGTAACCGGTAGAGAGAAGTGACATGGCAATCAGTGAGGGAAAACAGAGATGGGAGAAAGCGAAGTGACACCATCCTCCGGACTTTCGCTCAGTGGTTCACGGTACTTTCACGAATTCTACTACTCGATCCTTTTCCTGATTTCCTCGTTCCAATACAATATTTTATTGACCTCACTTACACTTGGATGTAACAAACAATCGAGTTTAACAATCGAGTTTTTTTAATTAAAGTTGACTCATGAGTTCAGCACTTCTTTTATCTCTTGTCCAAGAACCGATACTGTGCGATCTCATTCCTATCGAAATTCATCTCCTGTGGAGCCTGAACCCGAAAACAAAAAGTGCATGACGTCATGCGCGATCTTTCAGGGCGATTAGATCCAGCAAGATGTTCTGTATTTTGAGAACGGCAGAGATTAGGCGGTTGCTCGGTGCGGTTGTCGCTGATGTGATGTTGCTATTGTGGATGACGAGAGAGCAGGGGATTTGAGGAGAGTAGCTTGTCACTCTTGGTTCCATCCTTCTCTCATCTCCTTTGTAATCCACAACCTTGCCCTTCGCATCGCCGTTGGTTGAACGTTCAAGGACTACTCAGTTACGCATTTCTCGATTAGTGATGACAGCTTCGATCGCATTTATTTCAATGGTTTGGATACATTGAGATTCATTCTCTCTTGCAATCATTATTGAAACTTTCTTGTCTTTCACGTTTATTGAAAACAACTAGGATTGTATACTTAATTGTGCTCCTTGATTCAGCAAAAAAATGTAGCGCAATTGAGCCATTTCTTCAGCTGTTTATAGCTCTCTAGCTTATTCCTTTGAATGCATCACTCTCTATTCCTCAATTGTAGCTGTCAAAATGAAGAAGGCTTTTTCATCATTGAGCTTGATTTGCCTTTTGTTATGCCGAAAAGCCAGAAAGGACGCAGAATGGAGAGAAACGATTCGATTTGTACTCATCTACGTTACAATGACGCACTTAGTGCATAGTGAATACAAATAGTTGAACGAACGTAGGCGGAAAGAGGTCTGTGTCTAATATTGTGCTCATTTCCACTGTCTCCACAATCTACAATCGTTTTCCCCTTTCTTCTGTCTCCCCACCTCTCTTTCCCAGCCAATTCAATGTGCAAATCGTCGTCTACGTACCCGCACTTTTTGCTTGTTTGCAAGGACATCCGGGAATTTCGCGATCCGCAAAATCCCGAAAAGGTCGTTATGCACGGATGTTTGAGCTGTGAAAGGGACAGTTTCACAATCCTTCTGGATGGTTAGACAGAGCGAGAGAGCATGAGAAACGGAGAGAGTCTTCACCAATCAAACCACTAACCTTGTAACAATGTCATGCGGAACGCCTCGAGCCATTCCCTCCCTTGCCTGTTCCATTCCCGAGAGGTTTTACCCCTTGAGAGTGCGCTTGGAACAATGACACTTGCGATTGATTTGATTCCCACTTAGTTGCCATTCAGCAATTCTTTCCTTTTGCCAACCTTCTCATGCTTTCATTTGAAACAAAGGGGAACAAAAAAACGTGGTTTCAACTTCGTTTCTCAACACATTTTTCTGATTGGGAACCTTCCACTATCCAATTGTTTTGTCTCCTCGCTCTTACTTCTCCTCAGGCGAGTTCTCTGTTTCCACGTTGCCCTCTATCACCAATCTACTCCATTTTACACCTCTGAAGTGTTGCGTGCAAAAGTTTTCTCGCATTTCAACAGGGCTAGTTCAGGGCACGTAAGTTTGTTACAAAAAATGAGGAAAATAGTATCTAATGACCGAGTTTTTGCTTGTCTGTCTGGTTAGACTGCTCGTTGATCTGTTGTAGCTGCAGAGCGTGAGAGAACAAATTGATTCTGTGAAATTAGTGATGTCTGAGTTTTGATTGTTTTGTCTGATGAGATTTGGAACGATTTGCAGCTACAGATCGTATGAAATTAGAATGATTCTTGGAAGTTGGCGAAGTTCGTGCTGTGCTTGTCTGATTGAGCGCATTTGTAGTTGCACAACCGTGAGAGAGTGGCGCGGTACTGGGAAGTGACTGGATTGGACGTAGATGGAAGGACGTAGAGTGACCAGGGAAAGGCCGAGATTGACGTCGGAGTGAATCATTCAGTTCAACGTCAGTAATCTCACAGTCGACTGCATAAATACGGCACTTGAAATTGGATTAGACTTCGCTCGTCTGACAAAAGCAATGGAATTATCCTCAATTTGGGGTTTTAGAATGAGGGACAGTTCTCAATGATCTCTGAGCTAGGCGAATTAGAATTAGATTTCATTCGCATACTCTTTTTATGCAGTCTGCATTTCACTTGTGTTTCAGACGTTTTTTTTCAAAACTCGATGAACATTGCTTCTGGTATGAATTCATTTTCAAGGATTCTTTTTTTCAAGAACCAAGAGAGCATCTGCCTTTTCGTTCGAATAAAAAGCATGTGATTCGATTAGGCATCAATCGCATGTCAGATGGTAGGAGCATCTGCTTTTGTCAACAAGGCTTTAGATTAAAAGGACATTATCTCTGTTGAATCTTCCTGCTTAGATCTCTTCTATTATGATTCAAATAAATTACAAAGCTCTTTGCTGCGTTGATTTCTCACACGGTGATGACATACCTAACTAATTGAACTCTTCACTATTTGATCTCATTTCTCAAGTTCGTCTTTCAAATGCATCTCTGTTTCTTGAGTGATGCTGAGTGTGATTTTTACCATACCAAACTGTTCGATCTCATCTCCATTTGATCTCTTCTCCATCAGTTCCGCTCCTTGTGCTCTTCGTCTCTCTTCAAAGGTGCGCGAGTCCGTTACGTCACAGTTGATCAACTGAGAGAGAAACAACGTGGTAATTGATGAAGATCGGCTCCGATTGGACAAACAGAGTAGCCAGTTGATAAGGGGGAATCCAGGGATGGCATGTCTCTGCAGAATTAGGATTGGTGAGAGTGAGTAGGATGAGTTATCTTGGGCGAATTTAGAAGGGCGCTAGTGAAGTCCACTCAGCCCAGCCCTAATCGCCTCATTAAGGCTCTAATTAGGAGATGATTTTAAGCCGGGAACAAGACGGCACTAGGAAACTTGAGCCTATCGCTTAGCAAAGACTAGTTCGCGATCTCAACGTCTTCATTAGACTAGTCTACGTTCCGTTGATCAATCTCCTGTGAGAGTAAAAACTGGCGTCAGTTCCAAACTGAATTTTCCCGCATGCAATCATGCGAGAAATTCCGTGTGCGACAGAGGGAATTTTCGCCCGTGACGCGCGACCTCAGTGTTCAACGTGTGCAATCGCATTTTGTGGATCATTTCCACCTTGTTTTCTGCCCTTCTCTCTCTCTAGTCAGTCACAGAGAAAGATAGAGTACGGGAAATGAATAGTGAGAACGCTGCTCTGTTTCTCTGCTATGTTCACTAGATCTTCATAGGGAAAGGGAGAGTCAGTGAAACGGAGAGAGTGTCTCGTTTTCTCTAGCAGTGAACTCTCTCCAATCATGCCGATCCCTCCCTCACCCTTAGTCTCTTCCTCCTTCCCTCTCCTGCAACCACGCGCGCAAGGAAAACAACACAATCCGTGCAAGAGAGACTGACTGCTCAGATCTTTTCCGCCGCACGTTCCGTGGTGTTCTCATTCTGTTGGCTCTTTCCGACTCGTCATGTTTTTTTTTCTTCTTGGACTTGCTGAAGTAGAACTCTCGATTCGGCAAAGAAATGCTCATCATTCACTGGGATAGATCATGGAACGCTCCCACCTAATGACTGTTCTTTCCTCGTCACTTCTTGGATATTTAGGCCATGATTTGCTCTCCGAGTGTTCGGTTGAACCATCGACAGATGGTTTTTACAGATTCGATGGCTTTGCTCATCTTCTATTCCTACATGCAAAACTCGATTTCAGTCGACGCTGATCTCATTGTTATTTTTCTACTACTATTCGGGATGTTCTTTCTGGACTTGCTGAAGTAGGACGTTCGATTCGACAAATAAATGCACATCATTCACTGCGATAGTGCAAAGTTACCACTTGGGATGGTGTTCCGCTGATAGTGCGCCCTTTCGGTGGAGGAGTTCGTGCTTTCGACGTAGGAGCAGTCGTTCTCTTTTCGGCTCCACCTCTGATTCATTCGATCCGCGGGGGAGTATCCACTCTTATCTCGGGCTATCATAAAGTACTGAAGTGGTTATTAGAGTGGGTGCACTCCTCATTAAGCGTTTCTCCTTCTCATCTCTTTCCTTGTTCCTATTCACGTTCGCTTTTGCTTCCATGGTTGCTGAATTCAGTGCCATGGAGATTGCCTGTCTCCCTCTTTCATCCTTCTTCGGAAATGGAGATTTATTCGATATCCTCCGAATGATCAAAGAGACTAGAGAGTGTGCAGAATGAGGAGAGTTACTCTATCATTCCTCAATCTCCTCTTTCTCCATCCACCCGATCACAGGATCATATTCGATTTCGCCACGGGCCCATCAACGTGTTTATTCCCCTTCTTCTCTCTCTCGTTCCACAACTGTTTCTCTTCCTTCTCTGAATCGGAATATTCTCAACATTTTCCCGCTGTTTTGCATGATCTGATTACCAAATGAGCCACCATACGTTCTCGTTCCGGGTTAGACAGAGCGAGAGAGAGCACGAATTGGAGAGTCTGGGGGTCAGAAGACACGTGTGGTTGTTGTTCTCTTTCTGTTTTCCACTGTGGACCCGCTGCTCTCTCCGTTTCGCCCACTCTCTCGATCCGTCTGACCAATGAGTGATCTCCCGGGGGAAAACAAGTCGTACTGAGAAGAGACTGGCGACTAATTCGTATGCCTTCTTCCCTGTTTCGTAATGTTTGCTCTCTTGATTGTCGATTACTCTCTTCTTTTGGGGGCAAATATTGAGCCATGTGATGATTTTCGAGATGCATTGTAGTTACTTCCAGGAAGTGTTTATTAGTTGGTGTTTCTCTATTGGCCCGACGATGCTGTATCAACTATCACCGGTGACCATTCGTATGTAGATAGGATGAAACTTTTCTAATTTTCGGCCTATTTGGGATGGCACTATGTCGGATGAGAATTTTCGGGTTCCGCCTTTTACATAACAGTTGTTCTCTCATCCTCATTAAGCCCAGTAGGTTCTATCCGACCTAGTGCCGCACTGATACTGAGAGGCGTCGTCATTGTGGCTGACAGCATGCCAACGTGCTTCCGATAGATGATTCGGTGCGACTATTATTAGGAATGATGAGTGATGCGAACTCTCCTCATCCAGCATACTCTCTCATTTCTCTGGCTGATGTAGGATCACTCCGATTGGTTGGGATCGCTCCTTATCCTTCCTGTTCTCAGAGATGTCAATCAAATATCAATCTATAAAACCTCTAAAATTGTTGCGAATGCTCTCAATCTTCAAAGGATGCGTTTTCCTTTCTCACACTCCTCATTCCAAATGCATGCATGAATCACTCTGTGAATTTCTTGCGAATCTCGTTCAATCAGCTCATTCTCGAACATAGTTCTCGCCCCCATTCACTCCCTTCAGATTATCCCTTTCATCGTATCTGGAGTGCAGAAAATATAGCAATCCTCATGTAACCCGCGCTCTCATCTGTCTGACCGGCGAAAGAGTATGGACATTATTTTCCAACACCCGTGTGTTCCATTCAGTTCAATCTCGTGCCGCGTTTGATGCTGAATTTCGAATGTTTTGAATGCGATTTGAATTATTTATCCTTCGATTGCACAAATGCAACAATTCCAGATCCAATGCCAAGAAGTTGCTGTGCCTTCCACTCTCGAGCCGCATACGACGCTGTCAATCGATTCTTCCAGGTATGTTTCAGTTGGAGTTCAAATACCCCAGGACTCGCTCTAAATGATTCGAACGGACTATCCTCTGCATTGAAAAAAAGCCCAAAAGCCACGTCGCCCTCAGAATAGCCCCCCGATCGGTTTCTAATTCGACTTCTGATCCGCTGCACAAACTCCGCTAGGAAACATCACATAAAAGGGAGAGTGAAGCTCGCGATGAGAGAGTGTGTGCATCGAGGAGAGTGGAGAGACGGCGAGAGGGAGAGATTAGAGATTACAGTGATTAGAGAGAGTGATAGGTCAGTAGGAGCTAATCAGCTGGGAGCACCCCACTTTCTCCCAGTTGCATCTGCAGAAATCTCACTTTTCCACCATGCTTTTGCAGTGATTAGTAGGTCAGAACTTAGAACCAAGAAATCGTGTTTAGTGGCGATTCAGCAATACTATGATTGATCTGAGAATTTGAATTGACTACTGCGTTGCAAGGTGTTCTCTTGCAAGGAATGATCAGGATGATCACTAAGGAAATTGACCATTTGCAATCGCCTTCCAATTCTACGTAGTCATCTTCCGTTCTCTACCCTTTGATAGTCTTCTCAGTTGATCAGTTGCGTGTTGTGTTCGATTTGATAAGGTCGGCACTTCGGTTTCTGATCGACGTTCATTCTTAGATGGTCGACTACCCTCTCACCATCCTAGCATTTCATTCAGAGCTGTAAAGGGTCGGCCACTAACCGAAGAAGTGCAAGAAAGCTTCACTGGTCGGGAACTCAACACAACCTAAATTCTCTGTATTCTGATCCTTCGTTCATTCGATCAGTTCGACACAGTAAATAATCCCGTGATTGATCGTCTTTTTGTTTCTACTGATAGAATTTGACCCACAATGACGCGATTCGTACCAAAAGTGCGCCTCATATGACTATAAAGATAATTAGAAATCAAAAAAATCGTGCTGTTTTCGTCACTTTCTCTGCAGGGAACTGCAAGCAAATCTTTGGTCGCTAATGGGCTTCCAGGATAAAGGGAAAACAATAAATACTGCATTGTTTCCTCACTTTGGCTGTTGTGGTCACTTCTCGTATTATGTTTCCCCTGCTCTCCCCTAGCAAGTCCACTTACTCAGACTCTCTTCATTTCCCACACTCTCTCGACCTCTCCTCCTCCCTCAGAGCAAACGAAGTCGTTATCTATTCATGGCTCTCCTTCACTCCTCCTCCCTCAGGCCCTTTTGTCACAGCTGTACTAATTTAGCACGCGCGCGCCCGACATAAAAAGCGACTACGTCCTTACTTTCGCTCTCGTTGTCCAAAGACGCAACAGTTGAAAGTGATAGTGGTGATGCACTTTTTCATTGGTGATCGGAGTATCGGAGTTTTAGAACGTCCACAGGAAAGATATCGACTATGCGTGCTAGAACCATCTTTGAGAGACCCGTGAAACGTAGTTGGTTGCGTCAGGGCAAATCCGGGAGTGGGCTGACCATTAGTGGCTTCATTCAAATCCCGGATGCAGTTGTGCCCAAAGAGACCTTTCAAGGGCCGTTGCCAAGCAGACCAGGGCAAGAGTGGCAGAGAGCCACTCATCTTTCCATCTTCAGCCTAGTGTTGTCCTCGTATTTTCCGACTGTTGCACTGAAATCGCCCTCCTAATTAGATTGTTGTTGTCTGGAGCCGTCTTGCGTTCTCAATGAAAGGGCGATTTGGATAAGGACATTTCTCCATTTCGCTCAATTTCTGAATGAGTAACAACTGTGAGGAGTGTGCGTGATGTGGCGACTATTCATCATTTCCTCATCGAATAGTGTTCCATTCAACCCTTCCTCACAATATCGTTCCTTGTTTCTGCCCAATTAGAAGGGGATAGATGGATAATAGTGATAATGTGATACGATGCCATTAGGATGGAACGAAGTGGGCGCTAAGGCGTTCATCACGAGCCATCCTGTGAATATTGTCTTGTGTCGACGGGTCCCTCCCATTTCATAGAATATATTGTATTCCTAACTTTCGTCTACAATGCCCTTCTTTTTACGTTATCTCTGATAGATGCCAATGTCTCCCGATCGATCGTGATTGCTCCGAAATTCCATTGCAAGCTCGTCTTTATTGCCCAGACCGACCTCTTCATTTCTAGAGATCTATGTTCGCTTATCAATTTTGATGACAAAGTGTCATATTACTCTCTGACTTTACCTTTACTTTCGGCTCCACTGTAGCTTGAAAAAGCATCAGATGTTTTAATTACTCAGCTGATAGCCAAAAAACTAACTCTGTGCATGATTTGGAGACCTTATCTCATAACTTTGCTCGTCCCTATAAATACCTCAGGTTTACACGGTAATGCTCAGAGTTCTTATCAAAGTTTGCTAGATCATTGATATCATTCGTTCATTCCTTCAATAACTCCTCTCTCAGATGGACGAGGTTCAACGACTCATCGTGCTCATATCCATCCTCAACTTCATCGGTGTAGTATACGCAGGATTCGACATCGTCACTTGTCTGGTAAGAGTGATCTTTGATCTTCGATTCTGCGGGTCATCTTGCACCGAATCGCCATTTGTCATGCACAGACAGATCTGTGACCCATAAAACATCACGCTAACGTGTTTTCCATTAGTCTCGCTTATCAAAGAACCCTCTAGAAAGAGTGGGTGCATTGTCACGATCTCAGTGCAATAAACAAGCTCAGTCGCATTCTGATTTGATCTTTGATCTCTCCCCTCTCAGATCATCCAATCGGCTCATCTCCTCGTTCTCCTCTGTCTTCTCATCGCTCTCTCATGCAAAAGGCCGAGTCTCCTCCTCCCGAATATGATATTCAAGGTGAGTCTTCTTCTTTTCGTACTTGCACAAAAATCACTCTCTAATCATCAGCCATCACACTGTTTGTTTACTCTGCGTTTCAGAGTCCAAACAAAACTATTTGATACATTTTCTTGATGATTTTATTATATTCAATGACGAAACATGAAGAGGTTGCAGCGTGAAAGGATATTCACTCCAACGATGGTCATCCCTCAATTCTTCCTCTTCTTCAGGGTTGCTTCGCCTCAACTCTCCTCTTCCTCGCCCTCCAAGGAGCGGAACAGGGCACAGAGACGAAGATCATGCTGTTGTGGTATACGATTGCTGCGCTGCTGTGCATATTCGAGGTACGGTAGGGTACGGTAGAGCTCTGCTATTGATTGGGTTCATCATTGAATGGGCTCTTGCAGATGCACTACTCCCTGTCTGCGATGTTCTCACTCGTGGAGAGGATGCGAGCTGCGGCCAACGCTCCGCCCAGTTATAAGGAGGTGAGGATTACTAGAAATTTGGTGAATCAGCAAACAGAAACACGAAGAACTTCAAAACATCGCCGATCTTTCAGGTCAAAATCGAAGATGGTCAACTGCCCTCATACGAAGATGCAGTGAAAGCGATCAGGAGTGGAACTGCCAGAGTACCGACTATTCCTAAGGTGAGGAGAGATCAAAGATCACAATACAGCAAATTTCGAAAAATGCATTGAATGTATGTTTCATTGCGCACTTATCGGAGCTTATCTTTCAATGGGAGACAATGATCGAGCGATTGACGCCATTAAACAATTCCAGAGCACCTCCATCACCGCTCCATTGCAAGCTCTCGAGACTGCAGCCCCGAAGTCTCCAGGAGCCGCGAATCCGGTCTGAGGGCTCCGAGAGGACGTCAATTCGGCGTCGAGCCTTAGGAATTCTAGTCGACCACCGCCATTCGCTGATCTCTTTCCCATGACTTGCTTTGATTCCCCGTCTTTCCTCTCCCCGCTTCTTAACATAATTGTTCCCTCGAGTGAGATTCCGCTTAGTTCTTCGGGTAGTCTATTGTTGTGTTTGTTTTCTGTACAAAGAGCAGCTAACTTCATCCATTTATGTGTTCATGACGCGATGTGATATCGAGGAATCCGTGATAAACATAGAGCAATACTGGATATGGAGGGACCCGAGGGAAAGAGGGGAAGAGATCAAAGATCAAAGACCAAAGATCAGTCGAACTTCATGGGCAGTTTGCACGTGCACATCACAGTGGAGATCTGTTGACGGAGAAGGTCGATCTCGTTGAGAGTATCGATTGAGAAGGACTTCCTCTCTGCGTCGAGAAGAGTGATCAGACGAGAGGCACGATCCGAGACGGTCTGGTCGGGCTGGAATGGGAGATTGATCTTTGGATAAGAGGGAGAAAGATCAAAGACCGCTACTCACATCAAATGGGAAAGCAAAGAGCAGTGCGGCTACAGAGGAAGAGAGCAGCAGCTTGGCGGGGGTTGTGGCTCTGAAAAACAAACAAATTCGTGAACCCATTTGTGTTGAACGATCGCTTCTGTTGATAATAGCGCGGCAGCCAGAATTGCTTCTCCTCAGTCTTGCATTGCAATGCTTTCTTCCTCACCTCAACTCGGTCGTGATCGACTTCACTGCCTCCAGCGTGCACGTCTCGACGTCCGAGCATTGCTGGACAAATAGATTATTGTTTTCACCCACATTTCAAATCCATTGATTCCTGATTACCGTGAGCAACTATATAAATGCTGTGAAACGCAACACAATCACGTCGAGTGGTGCTCTTAGGGTTCCAATGATGAAGCAAAGATAGAGGAATACCTTGGGACAGAACGACTCCGATGGCTTGCAGGAGATAGCGAAGTCAGTGAAGCACTGAGAGAAACGACGGCAGGCTAGTGATAACTGGAATCAGGGATTGATTATCGATTGCTAATTACTAAGTAATCAATAAGTGGTAAAATTAATGAGAAAATTAACATACCTCCTCGCTTTCATCATCCAGCGGAGATTCGGAGAGGAACTTGTTCCACGAAGCGAGAGATACGGCGAACTGAAAGGAGATCACTGATTCGAGAACAATTACTGAGGTTGCTCGACGAAGAGATCAAAGATCAAAGATCAAACCTGCGGCTCGGAGCTGGTGACGCTCGCTCGCAGGCCGAACATCAGCAGTGGACGAGTGTTGGGGATGAGGGAGAGGTTGAGGTAGCCTGAAGATCAGTTGATTTATTCGAACCTCAAAATGTGAATTGGTAGTTGGACAGTGTATTTGTATGGTATGTGCTCAATGAAATCATTTCGTCAAAGAGCATCTATGAATTCAAAGTGAAACTTATCTAGACCAGTGCGAGTAAATGATACTTTCAAAACGGTTCGTCGCAATATCGGATAGAATCAAAGATCTCACCTCTGGTCTTCTCACTGGCTCTGTCCACCGAACACATCGCTGCGTGGAATAGACGGAGATCCACCCAGTGGGGAGGATACTTGAATCGAGCCACGTCCAGGAGAAGCACCTGTAGACAATAAACGTATTTGTATTCTTCGAAAAACATGCATTTTGGTATTTTCTGAAAGACTTTTGCTTGCAACAGTGAAGCGAAGATACAATAATGAGAGAGAAAGAACTTACTTTGTCGCTGGCAGCATGGTAGGCGGCGACGGGCGAGAAGTGACCTGAGATGAGAGGGGAATGGATGAGTTTCAACGGAGATTCAAGATGATGAATGAGAGAGAAAAATTGATAAGTTGCACTCACTGCTATCAAACTATTTTAACTTTTTTGACCGATTCTGGTCATACTCTTCATTGCAGAAACATTAAAGTACGCTCACCAGTGCCAGTCTGACTCAAGACGGATCGATTGTAGGATGCGAGAAGGACGACGTCGTCTCCTCTCACTGAACGGAGAACGTCCCGACGGAAGGAAGTGATGGACTCTGGAGAGAGATCAAAGATCTGTCAGACGATTCACGATGAGTTATCGAGACTATTTCGGATGATCACCGTCAGACCATTCGCATTTTCCGCCTAATATGTGAATCTTATCTCTCGCTTCCGTTAGGCTCTCATCCGACCTAGTTATCGTACTTGCATGAAGCCCAACGTTCACATTTACTGGCAGAATACGCTGTACAGTGAATGGGCACTCGTCAAATATCTGGAGGCATGATAGAGAGGCTCACCCTCATTCTCCGCAGCATGATGCAGCTCGGAGCTGAGTCGATTGCACGAAGCGAGACAGGACACTTGAGCGAGGGTGAGGCCGACCTGAGAGGAGAGAAAGATCAAAGATCAATCATGTCGATGAATGAATTGCGTTTCAAAGGAACTTCAAATTCGTTATTGAACTGTTGCTTCGATTTTTCTGCCGTTGAGTAGAACAAGAAAAAGCATCAACTCCTGGCAGACCCAAAGATCAAAGATCACGCACCTTTTTGATGTTCTCCACAGGCACACAGCAGTCGAGCATTGTCTCGTGGTAGAATCGCCATGGGGCCATCCACACCTGGTTTAGCATAATTAGATATTGACAAAAATATTTTTTTCGAAAAGCAAGCAAGCGTCATGCAGAAGGGTTAGCGCATGCGAGGAAGCAAAGTCGATTGAATCAGGGTGATTTCAAGCCGACAAGTGGAACGGATTCAATCAACCCTGATCTAGAGTTAGTGGGTGGCAAAGAGTAACCTTGCGTGGCTTGACCGGGTAATAATCATTGAATACCTTGCCGGGATCGACCTCGAGTGCGTTGAGAACCATCACTGCAATGGGCAAGGATATCGATTCATTCAAGAGTCGGGAATTCTCCCGAGAAATCACTGCACGGCAAGCGAGGTTTGATAGTTTGAATCTCGAACTCGGTTAGGTTTCACCCCGCCTTCACTTGCATGAACGATTAGAGAGTGTTAATGGAAGGTACATAACTTGGCTTTAACTTCACAAACACAATCTTCAGTCAGTGAGAATTTGAACGACGTCACTGACTGTCCTGATAGTAAGAATGGGAAGGATGGGCCTACCGAGGGACGACAATCCACAGAATGCGGGGTCGTCTTGTGTGCGGAATTGCGACGACAGCTTGAAGAAGATTGAAGCGTTGCCTGCAAATATTCAACATTTCAAGACCATCGTCTATCATGATCCTTGCACAGACAAGTAAAAAAGCATGGAATGCGTAAACAAGTCGAAGAGAGATCAAGAAGAAGGAAGACCGAACCAACCTTCCAAGAGAGCTTCAGTGAACAGCTTCTTGCCTTCAGGAGAAGCGAAGTCAACGCAACTATCGGGAAGAGCACGACGATAAAAGTGCTTCGCCTTGACGGACATCTGGAATGGGAGGAGTTGATCTTTGGTCTTTGATCAACCGAGTTTACCCAGGAAACAGACAAAATCTGCGTGCATCTAAGAATGCGCAACATTCATGGTGCGAGTGGGGAAGAGTGGAATTGCTGATACTACTAGGAGGATAGAAATCTTCAAAGACTCAAAGGCGGAAGCTAAAGAAGCGGCAGCCACTGGCTCTTTGATACGTTCATTTCTCTCTCTGAAATCTCTCAACCCTATCAATTTCCTTCCCCTCTCTTTCTCTATTCTCTCTCAATCCCGTCCACTCTCTACCCTTGTAGTTGTTTGTGGTGTAACATATTGAAAGAGCAGGACGAAGGGGATATAGTTTAGCCAGTGAATCTAGTGAAAAGGGTAGGAACATCGCGAAGAAGTGAGAGAACCGTGCATAAATAGAAGGCAACGTGCGCAAAACACACCCGAAATAGTCGCTTATCGGGAAATACCGAGAGAGGAACAGGGGTCAAAAGGATAAGCCGGAATAAGTAGTCATCGTGACGCAAATAGAGCTCGAGTGTAGGCAAAATGCCAAGAAACAAGCAGAAGCGGAGTAATATTGATGAAATGGGATGCAATTCGCGAGTTTGACATGTTTTCAGCTGTTTTTGACAGATTTCGACAAAGAAATAAAGGAACTAAGTGAGCAAGAAGCGGAAAGCAATAAAACAACGCCGTTTGCTAGGTTGGAAACACCCGATCTCGCCTCCAACCCTACAAAGTGTGACTCAGTGCTTATTCAATAGCACGCGTGCGGGAAAGAGAGAGAAAGGGAGACGAGAGTTCATGGAAAGAGGGTGAGAAAGAAGAGAGGAAAGAGAGAGGGAGGGGAGGAATAGTTGCCAGGAGAGCGAGTGAATCTAGTCAGTTCGCATGGTCTCTTATCGATCAGAGAGCAATGAGTGGGAAGGGTCGGGAATAGTCAGAGGATGACTCGGCGGGAGGAAACTATATGGCCGATTCATGAGCCGGAGAGAATGGAAAGTGCGAGAGTTCGGTGAATGTCATCCTACAAACTACAGGTAGATCAAAAACGCAACCGAAAGAGCGGTAATAACGGGCGTTGTCTAGCCGACGAGACAGCATGGTGAATGGTGAGATTGAGTTGATCAAACGAGCAGTAGCATTGCTATCTTGGTCAAAGATACTCTATCGCTGGGTGGTGAGAGATAATGTAGAACCACATCTTGAACATTCGGCACTTCTCCTGGCTGACCTTCATTCCTAGAGCTTTATTTTCCTATCATTCTTATCGCTGTCAAATGAAACCGAAGAAGTTTCGAACATTCCTCCGTGGGGCGGTTGGGCGTCTACGACCCAATGGACCGAAACGTCCAACCGCGCAATCTTTAGGAAGTCTTCCTTATTGTCTCTCACTAGCAGTTATCACTATTTCTCCTATATGTAACCTGGTTTTCACTTTAATTCTTCTATCTTGAGCTCAATTATTCAAATTCGTACAGGTAAGCCCTGTTTACCGACCTATTAACCTGATCACCCCGAAGATCAGATCGAGTGTCGCAATATACTCAGTCTCTCTAGGCTTGAGAGTGGATCGAGAGGGGATCGGGTATCAGGGTGGGAACGGAGGAGAGAGCTGTTGCTGCCAGATTGTTGAGGATTATGGGTAGCAAAAGCGATAAAATCGATTCGTTCTCTAATCGCCGATGAATGAAGGAACGGTGAAACATAAGCCCTTGACTGTTAAGTTGAAGTGAAACACAGCGTTCTATAGTAGGGATTTGATCCCCGTCCCCCATGAATATTACTGGGCTCGTCTCGATTGTATCTCCGAAACCGCCTGACTCTTTCCGGATCCGAGGATAGCATGGGTAGGTCACCACTCCCCCTGTTGTTACAATCACTCATCTCCTTCCTTCCCTCTACAGATGATAAGGTCACGAGCAGCGCGCAAACAGAAGCGAAGAGGGAAATTAGGACAGATAGACTCTCCCGATTTCGTGTGCTCTCTCGCTCTGTCTGACTGGCAAGAGAGTTGGGAGAGGAGAGAGCGAGAACATTGGTTGAGTGGAGGGGAACAGTGTCATCTATGAGCAGTCTACGACCGGCGTCTGAGCTGAACCTACGAATGGGAGTGAAGAAAGTTTCGATTATTGAGGTCATTCTGAACGCACCAGAGAAAGTATGCGCTATGAAATGTAGCCCTTCACTCTAACTATGTGCGCAAAATGGTCTTCAATCGAATACAGAACTCACCTTGGATGTGTAGACCATCCTGATCTCCACTGCTTTCCTCACTAACTCTCCATTGACTAGAGGGACGAAGACTGCAAACTGCGCCCTCCTTCCTTCCCACTGCACGAACAATAAAAATGTAACAGCTTGACGAGGGTGGATGGGCTGCCTCTCACACTCTCCATTTCACACACTGTCTCGTCCATCAGCAAGCTAGAGATCAGGTAGAATGAAGATACGATTGGAAGCGAGGAGAGGATTCCACCTTCTCCCCTCTCCTCGTCCATTCAGCCATCCACGAATTTGTTGTGGCCGGGGTGATAGGAATAACAGGCAATCCGCGTTCGAGTAGCAGGTGTGTTTCAGAAGTGATGGATAGGGGTAGTTGATAAATAGTTTCAATGCGTTCACCGTCGACAGAAAATCAACCCAACACAGAACCCCGAGTCGCGAAGTGAATACTGATTTAGAAAGGCAAAATCCCAACGATAGTAACGATTGCAATGGGCTAAAACTGCAGCTGAACTGACCGTCAACACGTGGAAGGCGCATCGAAGTATCATTCTCTCAACGGATCCTTCCCTTCCTCGAGGAGTAGGCTGACTAACCATGCTGTGATTCACTCCTGTCTCACTTCTCACCACCGGGCAATTAGCCTATGGACCATCGCGTTTTTGCCCTTTTGCCAGGGAGATTGCGTAATGTGATGTTGGAAACAGGAGAGAGTGGGGAGAGGGAGGTTCAGACAGGCTGTCTGATATCAAGTGAAGCTCGTCTTTCATCAGTGTGACTCCATTTTTGGAGTGTGAGGACTAGAGGGCTGAAGACTGTGAGGACTAGAGGGCTGAAGACACGTTTCAACTTAGAAATTTATTAAATCCGAGTGAGACGCAAAATAGTCAAGACAAAATGCTTGCTTTTTTCGGAGTTGTACTAAAATCTAGATGGAAAGTGGAATTTGTCAAAGAAATTTCGATAATAGTCATCAAGCTTCCAAAGAGACCGAGCTCCTAGAACTTGAACATATTGGAAATAAAATAGAACATTGTGTCTCTTGAAAACCCAGTTGCCTACTGGCTGTAAGTTGAAGTTTGAAACCTGGCTGTTTGAAGATGGATCTATCCTAACGATTCTGTAAAATTGCGGTTCTTCAAACGATCTTCAAGCAACTTTGAATGATCATTAAGAAACAAACGATCGAAACTGCTATAACCTGTAGCTTTTGAAAGAAGGTCGGGCCCTATGGAATTCGATAAACAGTTCCTTAACAATTATGCTTCACGAACAAAACAACAGTAGAGGCTCTACTCCTCTGAGATTTCCGTGAACTCTACCAACTCAGGCTAGACTAAATGAAGATCTGATGATCGTAATCAAATAGTAGCATCGTCATTTCTCTTTGTATGCTTTCTCAAATTTGAAATGACCGGTGAATCACAGACTGTGATTCTGATATTCTAACGAAACGCCAACGCATTGGAGTGAATTCTCCATTCATCATTTGCACTCGAAGCAAAGCACCTTTCTATCATCTGACAGTCAATCGATGGCTAATGACTTACTCAAGGAGCCGCCGTTTACTTAGCGGCATGTGACAACAACACTTCCTAGCCAATCGATAAGCGAAGGGAGGGGAACGGTAAGACAGTCGCGAGAAGTCATTACATGACAGTATTAGATGCATCTTTAGTGTCTCGAGAGACTCACTCCAATACGTGCCTTGTAAGACGTCTCGACTCGACTGTTTCAGAGGGGTTACGGTACATGGGAGAAGCGAGGGGAGGAATGGAGTGGGAAGGCGCAATGAGTTACAAGGAGCTTGAGGGTCGCTAACATTTGCGTGGAAGTTTGCTGAAGGATCGTTAGACCTTTGAAAGTGCCATTGGCGCTTGGAGGAAAGACGACAAAGACAGATGAATGGTAGGTCTTTGGGTCAGTCGGTGGGTCAGAGAGCGGACTGGTCGACCACTCTGACCGGAGGCGATGGTCGACTACTGATTGAAGATGGGCGATGGAAGATACAAGGAGTGTCCTCGCAAGCTCCGCCCCCATCCACTTGAATACCGTACGAGGCTCCGCCCACTCCGAGTGTAGTTCGAGTCGAAGAAGAGTGCATAAACAGGAGAAGATTAGGCAAAGAGAAGGGAGAAGAAGACAAGCAAGAGAAGCAAGTGTAGTAGAAGGGATGAGAGAGAGAGAGAGGTGATTGAGTGATTAGGACGGGTAAGGAGAGGGTAGATGAGGTTTCCTTCTATGGGTGTGGGGTTCAAGTCTCAGAAGTGTCGAGGACAAGCTCACGATTGGTGGAAGAATCTTTCAAAGTGATCAAATGCAGCATTTTTTATTGTTGATACCAAAGGACAACTTCATCTCAGCGTTTCTGCAATCAATTACACGCTAACATTCTCAGTGTGAAGCGCATCCGATCTTCAGCACAAATCTGAAAATGTATTCTACCATACGTTGCGAAGCTCTCTGATCTCGTTGATGTAGAGACCATATTTTCCCTCTCAACCTTCTCAGGCGATTCACAACCCTATATTTGCCCGAGCACTGCGATCGGGTAGTCGATCCGACTTCCCGATCGATTCATACGTAATGTGATGCTGACGTCACTGAAGCAGATACAGTCACTTTTTGACAACTCTTCTCCATCGATTCTTTCTCCCCACTCTCTTCCCTCTCTTCTTCCCTTCCCTCGCTTCGTCCATCTATTTGCACCCTCGTTTTTATCACCGCCGACACTCAGAATGAGGAGAGAAAAGGAAGATTAGGAAGACGATTTGTGATGTGCTAAGCGGCGATTCTTGCAAGTGTTGCACTGGAGAGAAGAAAGAGGAGAGAAGCGGATCGGAACAGGAAATGGGAAGCTGCTTCAGAAGATGGAGAGGGTTGATCTCGTGGTCTGGAGGATGGGGAGAAAGCACGAGTAGAGTTAGAGTTAAGCTAAACGAAGTCCTGGGAGAGATCACCGAACCAACGTCATGATAAAACAAGGAAGCTGGCAATTGAACGTTTTATTGAGCAAACATTGAAAACGCTAGTTAGTAATACCCATCTTGCATGCCGATGCCCAAACAAGTGTTGAATGAATGAGCTTCAGAGGATCTAGAATAGGAGATGATGATGTACGCTAGTCGATAATGTCAAACCTTGCTAGAAAAACTTTTTTTTCAATACGATATGAAATTGATTATTCTTCACAGCATTGGGAACTTTTGCCTCGGAGAAATTCACTTCGCTGCACTGCATCTATCACTTCCTTTCATTGATCTCCTCAACCCTCCCCTTCCACAGCTCATTGAAAATGCTCGAGAACATTCAAAAATCTTGCACGGCCGTAGCATCTTCAGATACGTGATTCCATCGACCGTATCTGAGGAATGCTAGGTACGTCGCCTTGTTAGCACCCCTCATCTCCTCCTCTTCTCTCTCGTAGATACACAGAAAAGGTCATCATCGCTGTATCTTCACTGATCGAAGAACGACGACTTCTGATCTATCGTCTCTCTGTTTCACCCAATCTCTCAGCTTTCTGATAACCAAGAGTGGGCCGAATAGAGAGACAGGAGTGACCACAGCTCCGAGAGAAGAGAAGAGACAAATAAGTGAGCACTCTCTACGAGAGGCGGTTAGCACTATCACCCGAGGGAGGGTAAGTGTGTAGTGCGGTGTTGGGGAGTACGGTAGAAGGGAACAGGACGGTATTCATCGTTAGACCTTTCTGTATTTAGACCTCCAACGTCTGTGTTTTCATGGACGAAGCTCATTTTCATGGACGATTGAAACTCAGTTTCAGATGAATTATGAGGGCGTTCGATGGGCATATTGCTACGACAACCGAACCTGAGTTCCTACTGAACATCTTTCACTTGAGAACGTGCACATTCGAATGAGCTGTTCTGTTCCAAGATGAAAGATCACAAATGATCACGCTCAAAATGCCAAAAGGGAGATTGAGTGCTCATAACTGAGCGGCCTTTCGCTTTGGAAGAGCGCGAATTTATAGCCCCATTCTGTCTTCCTTTACTTTGTGCAAGATTTGACTTTCGAAAGAAGAAAAGTGTCGTTTCATCATTCAAAAGAAGAGGGATCAACAATGCCCCTATGGAGAGTTATAAGGTGCTCAAAGTGTGCAAAAATTGCGACAGGCTAGCGAAAACCCTCAATCATCTTCTTCTAATACCGAATGGAAGGAAGGCCCAAATGGGGCAAAACACGCCTCCAGGCCCGGTAGATGAAAGCCCGTAACCCGATGCCTCGAATGAAGAGCGACGGCCCTCCTCAGAACACTATCTTATCCGCCTAAGCAGCCCCAGCAAATATTGTTATAAGCACTAGCGATCACTTGTAAGCCCTCTAGGTGAGAGCAAATATACTGGTTAAAGAGACGAGAGATAAGGAGATAAGTGGAGAGGGCAGGCAAGAGATGAGAGATGTCAAAGGGAGTCTAATAAGGGGGCGACTGACAGGAAGGAGAGATTAGTGTAGTGATAGGCAAATAGGGAATACCGATAAAGAGGTCGGCGAGTTCAGGTAGGGGATGGGGGCTGAAATGTTTGGTGTTTCGAAGAGAGGGGTTCTAGAGGAACTTGAAGGAGCGTCCTGAGTATGAAAGAGTTCGTACCCAGAAGCTATCACAATCAGCTGTGTTTTGAGAGAGTTTCAGAGGAGTTAAATTTCATTAGCGGGGGGAGAAAGAACAACTGATGGAAACATGGAAGATTTATCAGAGCATCATCCAAAGAGCAATAGTTCATTATGATTTATTCATTTGCCTGCAACAAAAAGGCAGTATCTAACTCCCTCCACTCAATTTACATCACACCAATCAGTAACAAAGGGAAGCACGTTCAGTCTGACATGCTTTATCTTCTTTCACAGCTGCCTACTAGACTAGACAGTGTCTAGAGATCAAGGATCAAGTATCAAGCCAGTCCACCTTTCACGTCATCTTCCAATCGACAAACACTTCTCCTCCGCCATTTACATCTTCATTTCCCTCATCCTCTCCTTATCCTCTTTACCCTCCCTCTCTTGTCTCTCTCAATCCTCATTTTCCATCTCATTTTGCATGTCACCTCTCCGTCTATAAAAGTCGCCCTCTCTCTCCCCTCGACAGTCCGAGTCTTCTCGTTCTACCACCTTCTCCTCCACACCAAGGTACGTTGCGCGCCCCCGATCGATACCCCTGATCCTCGGCTACCGTAACCCTGCCCCTCTACAGTATGCCTCTCGCCGTCGAACCCGCCGCCGCCGCAGTGCCCGCCGCCGGAGGAACCTCCACCCACACCCTCACCAACTCGGAGGCCGGAAAGATCATGTTCAAGGTACGGTATCCCTTACCCCGCCCCCTTATCGATCCCTACCGTAACCCTGTTCCACTTAAGATCAAGTCGTCGAACAACAACGAGTACCGCCTCAAGCCCGTGTTCGGCTTCATCGACGCCGGCGCCACGGCCCAGGTCGAGATCACCAGACTGGTGAGTTACCGTACCCCTGCTGGCCCCGCCCCCTACCGTATCCCTGATCCCTGACCTACCGCATTCCAGGCTGGACCCCCCAAGGAGGACAAGTTCGTCATCCAGTTCGCGCCCGCCCCCGAGGGAGCCGCCGACGCCCAGGAGGCATTCAAGGTACGGTATCCCGATCGATTATCGATTGATCGATTCACCTACCGTACCCTCACTTACCGAACCCCTTGCAGGGAGCGACGCCCGCCGGAGACGTGACGATTCCGTGCAAGGCGGAGTAGAGCCTCGTCCTCTCCTCTCCCCTCTCCCCCCTCTTGAGCCTCTTCTTCCCCCCTTCCTCCCTCCATTCCCCTTGGATCGATTGGCCCCGAGTGGTCGCTCCCTCCTCTCCCCCATTCACTCCCTTGTACCACCGTACGTGTAGCCACCCCTGGAATAAAATATGTGTAAGATGCTACCGTCCCCGGTTTGTGCGAGCAGATAAAGACACTGTGCATTGTTATTGGATGAGGATGAAGTGGATGGCTGGGGTAGAAGGGAGGGTTGATCTTTGATCTTTGTCCGCGACGTCTTCTTGGTTCTTCACTGGCCTCGACTACAACGATAATGCGACTGAAGAGGAGCCAATGGAGCATTCAATGGCTTTAAAAGAAGTACGAAATAAGCAGAATCTGAGGTATGACTTCCAGACTACGGTAACCAGATGGCTACTGTAGACCGGTACTGTAATCCACACTTATTTCTTCACACTTCTTCACTATTTCACACTATTTCACACTTCAGACTCCAATCATCTTTGTGGTTCGAAGTCAAATGAACCACAAGCATTCAACAATAATGCATCAAAAATCCAAATCAAACACTGAATTAAGCAAAGCAAGCAATATGAAGCATTCAAAGAACACTCAGTGATGTTTCGCACAAATGGGTATGGTTATGGCTTCGGCAAGACGGGAGTTTCTGGTGCTCTGTTCTGTATTCAATCACAATCTTTCCACTTCAGTTGCCAATCGGCTAGTTCATCTCGATGCACTCAAACATGAACGAAGTATGATGCCGAAGTATGAACCACAACCAATCTCAGCATGACTGCTCAGCACGCAATCGCAATCAAAGATCGCAATGGTTGATCGATATCATGACTTTGGAGACGAATGGTGAACCGAATGGCATTCCCATGGAGATGTGGCCATCTGTTGGCGAACCAGAATTGGTAGGGTATTCACAATCGATCGTTATTGCAATATCCGATGAGGGTACAGTATTTGGATACAATCGACAACTGATGCAAATGATTTATCGATGCGAATCACACGACACGAATACGGGGAGATCTACAGAAGCCATACGGAGAAGGATAATGTATGGATGGGTAGCGGTATCGATTGGTGACCTTTGATCTTTGCTCTTTGATCTCTGATCTCCTTTATGCAACGGCGGCGGAGCGAGGGGCGATGGTGATGTGGGATTCCTTCTTCGTCTGAGCATGCAACTGAAAGAGACGAATGAAAGATGATATTTGATCAACGAAGGACGAAGGACACCGGTCCCGAAAATTTTTTGATCTCTGTAGAGGAAGCAATCTACTGATGCCTCAATCTACGCACCGTGACAGAGTGAGTTGAAAAAGCAGACATTTGATGGTCTTTGATCTGTTTCTTTTCATCCAACGCGCTCTTTCCCCTGTCAGAAAGAGCGAAAGAGCGCAGATTGCCCATCCTACCTGGTCGTTGATCTCTCCCCTCTCCTCACCTGATCCAATCTTCTCTGCTGCAGCCAGTAGACGGGCATGATGGCGTGCTTGAGAATCGTCCAAGGGAGGAGATGACGGCAGAGCATCTGAAGGTTGTGGTAGGGTAACGGTAGTGCGTACAATATCGATTCATGACAAAGAACGAGTAGGTGCGTGAAAAGTGACCTACCTGAATCTCATGATTGAAGCAGCCAGTGGTCACTCGTACGAGTCCCAGAGTGGAAACTGCCTCACGAGCGAATGTATCGGCAGTGACAACGAACATTTCAGAGTTCTGAAAAAATTGAGTGAAGAAGCAGTTCATATCAAATTCGTTTCGTCGTTCCATTACTTTCACCAATTTATTCTCGTTGCAATCGATACTGGTTTTTGATTCAGAATAAAATCAATAATTCCAAACCTTGTAGTAGGTCATGTTCGTGGCGACGAGAGCCGGTGTGAGACACTGCACACGGATGGATTTGTACTCACTGAAAGAAAAATTGTTAACGCAATGATTCCTCGAACAGAAATATCCCTTTCCCTTGTATAGAAACGAAGCCTAGAGAATAGGCAACGACCTACCGATCGATGGCCTCCGATAGGAAGGACATGACGGACTTGGCAGCACAGTACGTAGCAAGACCAGGGATGACACGGAAACCTGGAAAGATCTTAGATCATCGAATCATGCGAATTGTTCGATCACTATCTGACATTTGAGCTTCACGCACTCTAAAAAACTGATTACCCATGTAGATAGGTAACGTGGCAAAAAGAGCATCGGAACAAGAAGATTTTTAGAGTGTTGAAAGACCAGCGATGAGCATCAAAGATCCCTCCTCCTCACCCTGACTCGAAGACAGCACGACGATCTGTCCTCCGCCGTGTCTCTCCATCGTGGGAAGAACCATCGAGAGGAACTGAAAATGAGAGAGGTCAAAGATCAGGTCGGAAGGTCAAATTACAGACTACCAATCACGAAAGATCAAAGATCACAAACCTCAGCAGATCCTAGTGCATTCACTCTCATGATCATGGAATCAGCTTCGGGATTGTCGCCGTATCTCTCCAGATTCTCGCGACCAACGCCGACGGAGTTGACTGAAGGAGGGGAGATCAAAGATCAGATGAGATTCCTTCATCGATCAGATGCATTGTTATGATTAGGGCTGTGTACCAGGATGGTGAAAGTAATGAATTCTTGTCACTCACCAACCAATCCAATATCGATGGCGTTGACGTAGGCCCTCAGTCTGTTGTAGTCGTCCTTCGCAAAGTCGAAGAGGTACGTTTTGACGTCAGCGTTGTGATTCAGTTCTGAGGATCGCGTTGATTGAGGTACTACCGTCTTTTTGTGCAGAGATTTTCTACGGGGACGCGTCATAATTGGCTCTAATGAATTTTCAAAAACACTCATTCAGCTACTGATACACAACTGAAATGAGAAATGCATACCCAGATATCCCTTGACATCGCTCAGCTTCTGCGCTGATCTGCCGATAAGAACGAACTTCTTGATGCCTCTGAGAGATCAAAGATCAATCTTTCAAGGGAAAGATCAAAGATCAAACCTCCTCGCCAACTCGTAGGTGTACGCTTTTCCGATTCCATCCGTGCCTCCCGTGACTACTGCAAATTCGGATTTGAAGAAAAAAATCATTCAAGTCGACCATTCATCGAGAAAATAAAAAGCGCCAATCGAAGATCTTGTCTTTTCGTCTGTACCACTTCCTCAAATCGGAATCAAAGCACATCTCAACGTCTCAAACTCCATTCGTGCCTTTCCCTCCTCTCCCTGTCTCCCGCACTCTTTCTCTCAATGTTGTCAAAGGTTCTAGTCAGGTGGAACTACCTGCATGATCTTATCTCGTCGCTCCTTCCCCTAACACCCCTTCGTTCTCCTCTCCCCCAAGAGGCCTCGCCGTCTAACCTCCCAAGTCTCTTGCCGAATGCGAAGCTTTTTACGTGAAGAAACGCTGATTTCCGGTCACGATAGCAGAACCCGAAAGGGCGGAATAAAACTGCTTAGTGAGGTTACTGGTACTTCCTTCTTCACTAGATGATCGAGATGCGATCATTTCGAAAAAGATCAGATATCAGGTGATAACTGAACACTAAATGCCCAGATCTAGTCTGGTCATTCTCGGGATTGGATGGAGAGTTGGTCTTGACCCAAAACGTGGTTGTATTAGGCCGGATTTAGGACGGTTCGGAACCACTCTAGTCCTAGCAGCGGAATGTTTAGCGCCCGCTTTCACTCTCTGCAGTTTTGCATTTCACAGCTGTGGATGATTCATCCGCTGGGAATGTCACACTAGGTTGAAGGCCCATCGAATATTTCAAGGAAAACTTTGCTGGTGACTAATTCATACGAACTTCTTTCTCTTTTCTGCAAAGTGTAGTATTGGAGGAAAAGTATGAAAATAATGCAACCTTCTACGTTCTCCCCCTTTAGGGCTTTGAGTTTCAGATGATTTTACAATAAATAAATACGATACGTTCTAACTAACCAGTCCACCGCACTCTGAACTTGTCCAGATCCGGCTGCCAGAATCGAGGAGCGATGTGATAGACGAAGACTGATTGGAGGAAGGCGAACAGAGTGCGAAGGAGACGATAGGAGAGATAGACACGACCGACGTCCCAGATGAGGTCGAAGATCATCTCTAGAAAGAGATTAAGCTGAGAATGGTAAAGTGTGCAAGGAGCGAGTAGTCACAAAATAGAGCATCAGCACTGCAATGGTATCGAATAGGAAATTTACACGCATGTTCAGAATGCAGACTTGGACAGTAAACAGCGCAAGCTGAGGGTTCGAAATTAGAGCATGATCACTGGAAAGGAGTGAGGTGAAGGAAGTAAAGTAGATAGAGCAGTGAGTGAAATGAGGTGATCATCTCGATAAGGTACTCGATCAAAAAAGGAACCGTTCCACTATCAGCAGTTTCAATCTCGAGAAGAAGTTTTCTTCTCTAAAAGGTTGTTTTTGCAGGAGATTTAGCGAGCGATACAATGGTGGGAAAACGATGGATAAAGTGCAAGACTGAGTTGAATGGAGGTGGCATTGAGCGTGTTTTCGAAGGAGTACTATCCTAGAATGGTCAAGGTGGAAACAACTTTCTAGAATGCGAGATAGTTCCTCACAAATCCATGGCAAAAAAAAGCAGGGGAACTGCACAGACCAAACCAGATGGGGTCACTTTCTCCCCTCTATGGAGCTTATCGAGATTACTACTGGTCGATTGATCACGGAACTGGAGTTGGAAGAGAGAGAGTGGAGAGACTTGTTCCAGGCACTTTTTGTGATATCAAACTCCTATTGAAAGTGAGTGAAACTGCGATGGAAATTGCGGCACTTCACTGTTGAATGGAAACAGCGTTCAATTGCCTCGGTAATGTAGTGTTAAAATTGCTTCTTCACACATTGGTAGGAACTGCATTTGAGCTAGTTCGACAAAGTGTGAGAAAGATGCAACCACACAGAATCGTCACAGATTCAAGCGAGCTCGGCATACAATATAACAGTTTTCTCAGTGAACCTAGGATGATACGAGAGCTGGAATAGAGGGATGAATGAGGAAGAGAGTGAATGGAGAAGGGAAGAAGGGGAATGCACTCCCGGGGGTCTAGACCCCTCCTCCTCCTCTTCCTTCTATTCCCTCATTCCCCTCCCGTACAGTTCATTGTCCGAGAGTGAAAGTAGGAGTGTGCATAGTAGGGTCGAGACTCACGAGATAATGTGCCCGATAGATCCCTGATTGACCCCGACTACTTTGGTCAGTGGATCCTTGAAAACTAACGAGCTTTTAGGGAAAAAGTTAATCGAACAAAAGATGAGATGATGCATTTGTTCAGTCACAATTTGACCTCCCATAGCACTTGAAAATGAGCAAAATGTGATCAAAACGAGCGATTTGCCTGAAGTGGACAGGACAGGGATTACCCATCCCCAATCTGACCCCATGGAGCAGAGTCGATGGGGCGTGTCATTTATGGAAAGAGAGAACCAGAGAAAGCCAATCTCCTACCCGTGACTGAGTGGGAAACGTGAAAAACCGACAAAAACTGAAAATTGTGAGCAAATGTGGTGCTGACTGAGCAAAAGACGTGGGTTGAACGGGGAAGTAGGAGAGACTGTGCAGAGACTGATCGAATTATGGAGAAGATAAAGTGGCTGAATGGTCCCGGACCGTTCCCCTTTTGAGAGAAACCACGAGGGAAGACTCAGTTGGCCAACCGATGAGAGAAACATGGAAATAACGTGGAAATGTTGGGAGCGGACAACGGGTACCAGGGGATACCGGGAGGATAAAGAGAGGGAGAGAGGGACGATGACGCGGGAGGAAAAAGGGACTAGTGCGTGCAGCTATCTGATCTGTTGCAGGAGATCTCCTTCTAGGACGAGAAGAGGGGAGACTGAGATGAGAGATGGGAGGATATGGAAGGGGAAGATGAGAGAGAGAAGGAATAGTGCGTATCTGGATGGGATCTGACACAGATCACAGGAGCAGATAACCTCTATCGGGAGGAGGGATGAAGGTGGACTAGTGGATGAGTAGAGGAATTTCGTTCAGTAGGACTCGTGAGAGAGAGAAGGTAGGATTGTGAGACGATTACATGAAGATGCTGGAGAAGAGCAGATTCGAGCGGTTGCAGATTCGAGCGGTTGCAGAAGAGTGCTAAAGGAATGCAAGAAAGAATGTGTTACAGGAGATTTCTACAATTCATAGAACCATTACACTTATGATTTTCCTTTGACAGATTGTTCAAGAATTGAAAAGCATACGATATCTTCGTATTCTCTTGCAAGATAGTGAAGTCCTTACCAGGCGAGTAAGAACAGTAGTTTCTTATCAGCACATCATCACTTCCACTGATTCGACTAAATGATAATGACTGCTAAATTGCAATAAAAAAAACTACAGGACTCTCGGAGGAGGAGTCATCGTTGCAAGACCAGCTTCGTTCAACAATGTAAACGTCTGAATGAATTGAAATATCGCTCCCAAATCGTCTTCATGAACTTCCTTTGCAGTCAAAGTACTCACGGCTTCGAAGTCGGACTACTTCTGGATTGACTATCCCCGGTCTGAGGCTTCTGGGAATGGAAGAACATGGAAAAAATGAGCTATGATAATTTGGCTCGTTGAGTCCACTGATTCCTACGCGCTGGGACAACAAGGAGCCCAGCTCTGCATCAGTTTGCCTATGTGGAAACTACCTCACCTTCGCTTCTGTGGTGAGATTAAAATGTTGGCTCACTTCTACCAAAATCATTCAAAGATCGGAAAACGTCGGATCTCCTATCGCTGATATGATTTCCCTGTTCAACGGAAACAATAATTGCTGAATATGAAATATTGTCTCGGTTGAATGACTGCTAAGATTTAATTATCTTTCGTTTTTTTTCTCTGTTTTCTACTTTCTTGAATACCTTCTTATTCTCCTCACTTAGTCATCAAGGGAACACCTTCCGTTCACGTAGTGAACAACTGTTTAGAGACAAGAGGCGAGAATAGAAACTGAGATAGTGTCGCAATCCCGGAGACAGATCGACGGAGAAAATACAAACTATCACCGCTCTCCTCCCCTCCTCTCTCTCTTCCTCCTTCTTATCTCTTTTCTCTCGCTGTTGTTTCATTCTCTTCACAAACTGTCGTCTTCGTTTTTCGTCTTTTCCCAACAAGAACCAACGATGACAAGGTGAGATTATTGATTTACTAAATAGTACCATTTGTCATGTTTTTGTCACCTCTCTGATCTATCAGAATCGATCGGCTCAGATGAAACCATTCAGTATGAAAAGCAGCGATAACTTGAAATAAATCAATGATTGCAGTCGCCCTGAGGATGTGGCGGGTCCCGTCCCGACATCGTCTACCGTATACCCTCCAGTTGAGTCAATCGATCGATCATCCCTTCCTCCTCCACCGTATGCCGCTGCTCTTTCGTTCCCGAAGGCAGATGAGGGACAACCGCCCAGCTACCAGCTCACTCCAAGTACGGTTGACTTCGATTATTGATTTTTTAGTCCCCAAGTTGGCATTGTAATAGATGATTTCTTATCGGCTGAATAACACTAGAATAGAAATCTTTAGAAAGAGCTATTTGCTTGCACAACCTTTCCATGAATGTAGGGGATGTCTGTAATAGGAATATCTTAGAAAGAGTCACAGTTGAAAACTGGATCCAAAAAGATTCCCATCACAGTTGAGGTTGTTCAGACGTTACGAATTCAAGTTGAATGTGAATGATGGGCGAGTATGTTTCGCATCACGCAAATAATTATCAGCACGTGTTGTGATTTGTGTTGTTATCTATGAGCCCGTTCGCGTAAGAATCGGGCAAATCGTCAAGCATCTGGCACAGCCCAAAACTGTCAATTTCCTGAAGCTGTGTGATTTGGGGTTCTCGACAATGCTAAAGACTGTGGACGTGGTCATTTTTCATTTTGAGCTTCCGTTGGCTCCAGACGACGTCGCGTCGAAAACGGAATTTCTTCTATTGCGCCTCTTTCTGAACCGCTAAAATTAAGGTGGTGCGGTTCCAGACCTAAAATTAGAAGGCGGTCACGCCTGTCAAGTCAATTTTTTATTAATTATAAAAATAATTATTTTACAAAAAGGAACTTTCTATTGATTCATTTGCAAAAGGAGAGACCTAGATAGATCGGACCGTCGTGAGTCGGGAAATTCAAAAATATTTTTTTCAGATTTTTAAAATATATACTTTTTGAATGATCCAAGATAAAGTGATCTGAAAAGGTGATTCGCGCCCTTGTTTACATCTTCCCCGGCCTTTCCTTCTCTTTGATCTACCTCCGTCTCGTCGGCTGCCTCTCTGCGCTCTTCACTTTTACACACTATCTCGCCTCTTCCCATCAGAAAGACGAGGCGAGGAGAAGCTGGCGGGGTCAGGGAAAGGAGTAAACAAGGGCGGGAATCACCTTTTCAGATCACTTTATCTTGGATCATTCAAAAAGTATATATTTTAAAAATCTGAAAAAAATATTTTTGAATTCCCCGCCTCACGACGGTCCGATCTATGTAGGTCTCTCCTTTTGCAAATGAATCAATAGAAAGTTCCTTTTTGTAAAATAATTATTTTTATAATTAATAAAAAATTGACATGACAGGCGTGACCGCCTTCTAATTTTAGGTCTGGAACCGCACTACCTCAATTTTAGCGGTTCAGAAAGAGGCGCAATAGAAGAAATTCCGTTTTCGACGCGACGTCGTCTGGAGCCAACGGAAGCTCAAAATGAAAAATGACCACGTCCACAGTTTTTAGCATTGTCGAGAACCCCAAATCACACAGCTTCAGGAAATTGACAGTTTTGGGCTGTGCCAGCCCTTGCCCGATTCTTACGCGAACGGGCTCCTATTGATTTATCAACGATGTAAACAAGCCATGAATCATGAGAACTTCCTCGTTCCATCGATACTTTTATCGAAAACGGTACTCAAATAGTAGAATTGCTTCAACATTTACCAAGATGCACGAGGGAGTGTGTGCATCTCGATTTCTTCGCACACTTATTTTAGATCTCCATTTCAGATCTGCCCGGCCCTCCAATTATCGTCTACGTTGATGATGGAACGGGCGAGAGGTGCCTCATGTGTGTGAGTAATTTGATTACTATTCTTGCCATTTGCATTCAATTCATTGAATCACTCGATTTTGCTAAACATTTTCATCGAACATTCTAATAACTGATGAGAACGGTCTAGGGAACAGCCTTCCCTTCTCTGCCCTATCACTATTTGCGAACACGCTTTATCGGTCTGCAAACAGTGATTGTACACGCGAATAGAGCAACCTGTGACATCACCCGGGAATCGAATTCGTTTGCCGAGGAAACGAACGATTATCATTTGAATTCTCATTTCAACATCAGTGGGAAAATGTGTGCTCATTTTCAACTGAGAACAGGGCACTTCTGTATCCACACAACAATGAGCACGAGTTAGCCACTACTCGGATTATTTTCTCATTGCTGCGTAAAACAGCTTGAAACGTTTATCTGATTCAAGGTTTTCCGGGAATGTAAAATCCCGATCAGAAAAAGCTCAAATGAGGCTCCCACAGTCATTACGTTTCAACAGTCTGTAGTCCTCTCTTTACATGGTCCCCTCTCTGTCTAAAATCCTGTAAATTCTTCAGTCTAACATCCTCCCCATTCCAGGGTTCTCCCCTCCGCGCGGACATCTCCTACTGCGCCCTCTTCTGTGTCATCCTCACAGTGATTCTCACATTCCCTCTCGGTCTCGTCCTTCTCTGCTGTCTGCCCTGTCTATTCACGAGGAAGTGTGTGAGGTGCGGAGAGGTCTACTGACTAGACGAGGATTATGTCGGTCCAGTCGCCGGTCCTATGCTCACTTAGCATTGTAATCATTTCCCAAGCCACATCGTATCCATAATCAATACTCTCTAGTGTTGTGGCCCCTGATTTTGTCTGTCTAGCACATCATCTGAATCCAGAGATCCACTTTTCGCATGTTCTTCAACCAATTAGGGAGCATGCGGAATGAAAAGATCATCGTATTATTCTGACGCCCTTGATGCACTCGTGACCCAGTCTCGTTTTTTGATCATTGAAAAAACAAAGTTCCCATCACCTGCTTTCACTATACTTGCCAACACAGCGATTCCACGCGATCGCCTTATCAGCCCTTATCTCTCCTTTCCCCCTTTCTGACTAGATGATTGGCAGGAATCTATCCATTTCACGCGCTGTCTGACCTGTCAGAGAGACGAATACGCACGTAGAATCGAGACTTCCTGGTATCCATATCTATACGATTCACTTTCCACTCCATTTTCCGTACCGCTTAATTGTCATTCACCGCCCTCGAGTCTGTGATAAAACCCTCGAAAACGAGAATGCGATGGCAATTCCAGAAGAAGGAAAAGGCCGTGTAAGAATTTACTCAGAAAGAAAATCAAAAATATTGTTCTACGTCATTTTGTGATCTGATGATGAATAATGAGAATTGAAGCGATTGCATCATCAATAATCGTTGTTCAATGTAAAAATAAATGTCTGTGATCGTGTAATTCGTTTACTGCATAGTTTCAAAGTATTCTTTTAGTGATGATTTTCAGTGCTTGAGCGAAATCATTCAGAGATTTTTTTCATAAATTCAGCATAATATATACAACGGGTTTTGAATGGTAAAGTGAATTGGCGTAGTGAACGGAGATAGGAAGTAGAAGTAAATAGCTCATTAGTTAGTTGAGTCTGTCGATAACTGAGAGAACACCTTTGCGACACTGAAAAATGACGTTGAACATTATCATCGATTCAAATCTTCCACTAACCGAATACTTATGGACACGAGTGGCCGGTGCATTGTTTCCATGGAATCCACAGGAACATTTGAATGCAATCTTAGCCTGAAAATCCAAATTGATTTGCATGAAATTACCAAACTCAAACCTTGTACGGAGTACTCTCATGTTTGTCCGCAAGATGAGCAATGAATGTGCTTAGAGCCATTTCTCTCTCCTGAGAATATTGAATTAGATTGATTTTCGGGTTTGAACCAAACCTTGCAAAGCGAGCAATTCAGAGTCTTCTCATTGACAACCTCTCGTAGTCTTCCCGAATCTCTTCTCATCGGTCCACCACCAGCGAGCGGATCGAGAGGCGAAGACTGCAGTTTAAAATATTAGTTCTACATTGGAAGTGCAAAAACGGGAATTTGCTGTTTTCAATCGTGTCAATAACAGTGAAAGATTCGACTAATACTTCGGAACCTTGTATTTTACTAAAAGTAAGCTTACCACTCCACTCGATGCTCTACTCGTCGATGCTGCTTGAGGCTGAGCAGTGCGAGATGATGGCTGAAAATAACAACGTTAGCCTAACCGAGCAAAGTCCTTACCGTTCTAGCCATCGTTCCAGATTGATTCAGGCTAGTTCGGGAGGAACGAGTGGCCTGAAATTATCTCAATTATTCTTCTAATTTGACCGTCTAACTTGTAAGACTGTTTCCAACTCACGGGTCTACTGGTGGAAGGAGTATCGTTATCGGGATAATCATCATCAGGTATTTCGTTCTTGACCGCGCGACGAGTCTGAAAGTATTCATTCATCATCACAAAGAGATGATCTTTCGCCTCACCTGTCCAACGACCAGGTCGAGTTGGGCTGAGTTATTGTTCGAGTCGATGTCGGGTTCTTCCTGTTTCACATTGATCACACCAACACCACTTCTGGAGTCGCTGGTCTGAAAAAAATGGTTTGTTATAGGCGAATTCTACACGAAACCCTACCAGTTCCTGCGTAGCCGGATTCATTGGAGTGCGTCTGGGTGGAGGAGGAGCATTCTCTTTTTCTCCATGGACGTCAAGTGCAGGTGGACCTTCTTCCTGTCGTATCTGTTGAACCCGTGAACGCTTTCTTCGGGCCGGTTGAGTCTGAACATAGAGTATTCCTTCAATATCACAAGCAGTCCGTGAATACCTGATTATCTTGGGTATTGTCTGCTTGATTCGCTGCAGGCTGATTAGCTTGTGGAGTCTGAAAGATATAAAATTAATAATTTTTGCCGATTTAGAGAGGCTTCCGTACCTGTTGATTCTGAACGGTATTCACTTGAGTGTCAGCAGGTTTGTTAGTCTGTTGAGCCTGGGACATGATTGATTCACAAGGTCACATGACATTCATAAGTACCTGCGCATTCAGAGTGGCTTGTGCAGGAATCTCTGCAGGTCTCACAATCGATACAGGTCGACGGATCATAATCGGTCGATGGGAGATAGGATTAACTTGGTTGGATTTTTGCTCCTGAAATCGATAGGAATTATCGATTATCCGACCGACCAAGAATACCTGTTCGTTTTGAGTGTTATTCACTGGATTTTGAGCCGATTGCTTCAGTCTATCAATTACAGTCGCCATGGTCAACTCAATCGATTCGCTGATTGTATAGAAGAACTTGAGGTCGGGATCGGAGCTGAAGTTCAAATTTTTAGTGAAGATAAAGCAAGCAGAACTCACGCAATCTTGCTATCAAACCTCTGCGACGTTTCTCTATCCGTACGTATCATTCCTCTTTGAAATTCCATGTCCTGATGAATTTAAATGATTTTATGCTTTTAATAAGCTTTGCATCGCTTTCACTCCAAAATGCTCACTCCAATGTTGGTTCCGTTCATGCTCTTGATTGCTTCCAAGGTTCGGGTTACCAACATTCGCAAGCCATTGTCTTTGATCTCTCCGGTCTGAATCAAGCGAAAATAAGTGCATCGTTGGCTGAATATTGAGCATCTAATCTGATTTCTACAGTGACTCAAATCGTAATCTATCTTCATGGAAATTGTAAACGTGCCAAAATGCTCACCCTCTTTCCCCATCCTTCGATGAACTCGATGGCTCGCTTGTCGGCCATTGATTCTGAAAAATTTGAAAACTTTTAAAAGAACCACAAAACAAAAGGCGCAAGGAGAATATTATCAGCAACGGAGAGGTAGCGTCCTTTTCATGAAGAGGGCACACAATTTTGAGAAGGCGAGGAACCCGATCTCAGTAGCCTGGGTGCTCAGTGAGATCGGAAACGCTGACCATTCAGTAGAATATTGTCATTAGTTGTAAACCCCAAATCAAAAAAGCCTCTTCATTTCGCACGCTCTATGGCCAGATTACCAAGCGATCTTCATTTTATCATTCGGGATAAGGTCTTTTTAGCATTGAAAAGAGTTTAATATCAAATGGATAAGTAAGAATAAACGCATTAGGTACGAGACAATCTGTTCAAATGAGAGGGAGAGAGGGGAGATCCGAGGGATAGTCTGCCCACTGGCTATGCTTGGTTTCTGTTTTACTGCGACCGTTCAATCAATACCGTTCCCTGAGTATTAGTTTATTTTGCACAGATCATTTATCCTTCAAAATACTGGATAAATTTGGAATCATTTGTCGGCATCAATAATAAATTTTGTCTACTCTCTCACTCTTTCGGACTGAACAATACGAATGGTATTGTGAAGAGAATAGTGTGATGGGGAATCTCGCGAATGTGGCGTGCGTGTGGCGCGAAATTCGAGTATGCGGAGAAAAGAGACGAATCGCGAACTGAAAAGTTTCGCTCAGACTCTTCACTAGTGTCCATTCATTCTTATTTGATACTTGTTTCTTCATTATTCCTTATTTTCTGTGTGATCCCTTTTTTGCGACCTTAGTGACCCTCTTCTACTAGAGCATGAAACTATTCGGAATAGAATTGAAACCAGAAATACTTTTGTTCTCGCGGGGAAAATATTAATGTTACTCGAATTTCGCAGAAATTTTCAAATTCGAGCCCTTCGCTCGAGTTTATCTATTGAATTTTATATTGATTCGCAAATTACTAACCATTCTTCATGTGTGGTCAATCATTATTTCTCAAAATCAATTGAAATCAATGGAATCTAAGATTTCGTTATCTTTTGCAAATTTCTCGGGCTATCTTCTCTTAATTTGGACACTCTCCAAGGAAAACAATGCCAGAGGACATGTATTCATACAGTAGACGAGCAGATTCCTCCATTGCTCTCTTAGTTCCTTACAGTATTCCAGAACCGCCACTGGGTTTATTCTCCACTCGTTTTCGAATAGATCGGGTCTCTCCGATATCGAACGTATAAATGAACTCCGCAACCTCTTCTCCCTTGGTTCACTACTTTCGTCCTCCCTTTCTATCTCATCTGTTCAATTTTCTCAGAAGCAATGTCGAATGATCCGGCCACACACAGAGCACTGGTGCAAGCAGTCGATATCATCGAGAAATGGAAAGCTGAGGTGAGATATCGAATAGATGTCCTAAATAACTATGTCCATATTAAGCACAACTCAATTACAGGCCGCTCTAATCACGGACAACGGATTCCGTACGAACGTGATGCGATGCTTCGAAGCCCTGAAGAGCATGAATGGAACTGATGTCGTGGTAAGTCATGTGAATTCAGTCCCGGTCGTACATCAATTATTCTAGGATCTCGAATTCCACCTGGTTTCCATGCGTTCCGCAAGGGAAATTGCGAAGAATTACGACAGCAACATGGTGTAAGTTCAGAGGCTCTTGTTCTTTTCACCTCTTACATTTCCTACTCCGGTCTTCGGATTCTGTCTGACCTTGATTCCTAGAATATTGCTTCCTATCATTCTCATTTCCCGCCTAGCATGTCATTCGGAGCGTAAAGGGTCGGCAAGAAACAGAAGAAGTTCCCCTACTTCATCCATTCAGATCGCACGAACTGCAAGAGTTCTACTACGGATTCAGTGAAGTGATCGAGAAGACGATGGAGACGTTGATCTCTCGTCTGAAAGAGAAGGAGAAGCAGGGGAGACTCGCTCCTCCGCAGCCTCTTCCTCAGCCTATTCGTCACCCTCCCAATGCACCCTATCTGCAGATTCCTGCTATGGTAAGCTTCATCGATTTCTAGTATATAGGACTGTATAGGAAGAGGAAGAGAAGACAACGCAACACTTTCCAGCCGTCTCCTCTCACCAACTACGTTCCCAGTCCTTCCGCCCTTCCATCAGCAACGACTCCGAGAAGCAAATCGAATGGAATCAGAACGCTCAGCTGCACTCGCTGTCCGGTTGGTTTTGTTGGAGAATATGATATCTCAAACCGGCCATTCGAAAGATCAGCAAATCAATAAAATATTGCAGGCGACAGGACTCCACATCTCTGGTTTCGTCAATCATCTCAGAAACGCGCACAACACGACTCCTGGGCTGGTTAGTTCATTACTATTATTCGATTTTCTTCATAATCTCAATTTATCGATCGGTTTCAGGAGAAGGTTGGCTTCCGGTGCGCGTGCGGATACATGGCCTTCAGCTACAAGAACGTGTGGGAGCACTCGAATAAGGTGGGTGCACGAACCAGGGTATTCAGATAAGAAACAAATTCATTCCAATGAGCAGTTCATCAATATCAATCCACGGCTTTTTGAGATGTGATAACACTCAATTATTTTCAGTGCCGAAACTGCCATCTCACAGTCATCAACAAGCTCGACTAATCCGACAAGAATACTGGTTCAGAAACGACAAACAAACGCGCTCCAATGAACGCGGCTATGCAACATTTTATATCATCTTTAATTCAGTTTTCCAACTCGTTCTTATTCACTGATCTCGTTGTTTGTTGATTAAATAAATTCATCCCGGAAAATTCATTCGTGTATTCCTACAACATAAACTGCACAGACATAGTGAACTCCGAAATCGAATTGTCCTCCATGAGCTTCGCACAAAAAATAATTTTATCAACAACAATCACTAGCGCACATTCAAAGTGAAACGTAGCAAAACATTACTCTGCTCATTGACTCAGCACTGGGAACATACAAAAACTTCGATATGATCACTCAGAGATCGAATATTAATGAACAGCAACAGTTTGACTCTCACACTTTCTCATCGGCAGAACAATGCAAAACAGAATTCGGAAAGGAGAGAGCCAGACCATCGCTCGAAACAAGTCAAACGTGATAGGCAGTACGAACAAAATAGGAAACTAACAGTAAATTTAGGAAGAAACTTCTGAATCCTAACAATTGGGCGATCTACTTCTTCTCCAAACTTCCTCCAGTCGCTTTGATGACGTCAGAAATCGTCAGAGCACGACCTGGAATCGGCTCGTTGAACACTGGACGGCCCTCGCTTTGTATCTAACAGTTGTTTCACAAATCCTCCAGGATATTCAGACAACATGAAGGTGAAATACAGGAAATGAATGGAATGCTCACCACTTTCCACCACGCTGCCGTCCGGGTTGACGCAGCGAGAATCGACCTGAATTCAGATATTTCATTTAAATATTTAAATAATATTATTTACCTCCTTCCTCAGGACGGAATCGACGTCGACTTGTGAGAAAAAGGCGCACGACTGAAAGAGAGGAATGATCAAAGATTAATGATCACATTTCAACATTCTCAGGAACTAAATGTACACTTGGAGTTTTGTTCAAAGCGTTGTGATGATGTATGATGTTCGGAAACTAGCGTAGAAACGAGCACTCAACATCACAAAGATCAAAGACCATTCCTCACCATGGGCAACTGATGGATGCCAACGCGTTGCGAGATGAACGCGCGCACGTACCTGCGAGATTATCGATTGAATTTGAAGTTATCCATTCCATTCCATCATTACACCTCTCTGGATTGAACAGTGTGTACACAACTGCCTTTCATCTGTATCGATGTGACTTTCGTATTGCTTACTGCTAGTATCTACCGTATCTCTTCAACTACTGTACTTACATATTCGCCAGCATGAGTGCGAGCGCGAATCGATCGGCATCCTTCTCGGAGACGACGTATCGGACCTGCCAATTATCGATTATTGATTTGTTATAATGTGCAAAAATAGTATTGCCACTATGAACACAGTTTCACTTGTTTCTCAAAGATTTGCATTTGCGGGAACAGTGATTTTCGAAAAGCCTCAAACTTTCCAAAACAATCAGACAACCGACCTCATCGTGGATGGAGATGGAGAATCGCGCGTCGATGTTGTACTCCTTCAATTGTTCACAATTAGAGAATAGTTAGAGCATTCGCTAATTATTAATTACTTTTTTGTCGGATTCTATAGTTTTGGAAGATCGGTGCCGAGAGAAGAAGATGATAAGAAAAAGAAGAACAACCACCCAACCTTTGCCAGATGCTCGAGACAGACGAGCAGCAGATGGAGGAAGTCGACCGCCGATGATTGCACCATCTGAGAGGAACTTATTGATATTTCAGCACCATCTGTGATCCTGATGACATTAAATTCACAAAAGTTAGTAGCAGATCAGTCCACTGCACGTTTCTTTGAAGGCCCAGCATCGTTACTGCTTCAGCTCCCATCCAATTCACGAATATTTGAGAGCCCGATTAATCTACCGTAGATTCCTAGTAGACAAACAACAACTAATGGAATCTGCTGATGAGTCCCTCTGTCCCCGCACTACTTACCCAATTGATGACGGATCTCTTGTACTTGGCAGCAAACCTATCCCTATCCGGCGTGTCATCCGGAAGGGGAGAGAGGGAGGAGCCGAGTCGCGCGCCCAACACTGGCGTCCTGAATGATAATAATTAATATTATTAAATTAATCAATTTAATTATGATAGTGTACTACTCTTAGCAATGTTCTTTCTCTGTCATTCTTCTTCACTCTTTTGCTTTGACTAGATCTTTCAAAAGTGCCCCTTCAAAATATTCGATAGTTAGTTGAAACTCATCAAGTTCCAAAAATAGAATAGTAGTTTTCACCTAAAAATACTGGAAACATACTAGGGCCAAGAAGTATTAGTTTGTTTGAAACACAGAGCCCTAGCACTACTACAAAAGCCGTAACCGGATTTTAGCAGTTATTCGACCGAGTCAGACTCATGAGTTGGAAGAAAATTTCGCTCATTTTCGGGGTAGCATTGTTTGACGAATTTGTTGCTGATATAGCTGAATTCGAATAATTATTTTGTTATCATCTCTTAATATACCCTATCAAGAACATCTGTAAACAAAATGACCACAGAAATTCCACTCTCTAGCTCACCATTGCTACGTGCTCTTTTAAACGTTTGCTTTACTTCGAGCTTTAGCTTATTTTCGGCGTAATTCCTCCTGATTCTTTTGAAAAATCATTAAGCAGGTCACATTGTTTCCGAACCCAGAATTTCGTTTCACTTTGTCAGTGCTAAACCAGTCAGTAATCGGAATCATATCATTTTCTTGGTTAGAGCCGGAAATTAACATGCACCTCGGAAGAATTTCCGGTTTTGAGCAAGACGCGTCTATTTTCTTTCGCTAATTTTTTAATTTGTTTTTATTTCCAAACAAATATTTCCATTATAGATTTATTATTCTATTATTCTCGTAGATGAAAGCAATCCTAGCAATTAATTCAAGACTTCTACTAACCGCGGTCTATTTCAATTAATATTTTATATTTAACATTTTAATTTTAATTCCTATCTCTCACCTGATCTCATCTCTAGTCGCCGCCAGTTCGAGGAAGTTGAACGTGTCCGATTCACTGCGAAATTCATAGTTTCAATCACGATTTCCATCCGGTTTCTTCCCTTGTCTCTGTCCCTGACCACTTACTAACACAATCACACGAAACTCCAACACGACTGATTCAATCAACTCACTATCCGCCCGAGTACAGCCTCAGCAGTCCCGTCATCTTCTCGTCCTCGTAGAGAGCGGGAAGGACGTGGAGGAGATCGGAAGGGGAGGAGGCGGATCTGGAATGAGGGAATAATCAATAATTTCATTTTCCTTCTTCTCATTGATCTCTTCATTCACAATCTCATCTCACTTTCTTACTTCATTATTTCTTTCGTCCATTAAAAATAAGAATCTAGAAAATAAATTTCAAGAAAAATAATCAATTTCCTAATCTCTCATTTTACCCACTGGCGATGTTTGTCTCTTTCTACTCCCTTCTACTCACTCCTCTCCTGACCCTCAATCTCGCGCCATAAAACAGTATCCTAGGTTCCAAGAAAAGAGATCGGGTGCTTCCTATCTGTAATCTCACAGATACTCGAACAGTGAAGCACCTTCTTCCACTTTCATCCGCGCAGTTCTTTGTAATTCTCCCTTACAATTTAGAGATCACCGTTCGCATAGCCGAAACAGAATTTGAACATGGTTGATATACATACCCTAACGCGATTTCCCGTTTTTTCCTTAACTGTTATCGCCCATCCCCAAACAACCTCTTTTTTTTTCAGAAATAATGACCACAGAGCCCAACAATGCTGCTATTGAGTTCATCGAGAGCTGGAGACAGAAGGTACTAACCAATCAAGCAATTCAGTATGCTCAAGCTCTAATTCATCAAAATAACAACATTTATTTTCATCCCAGGCCTTCGCAATCCCCGATGGTCGCACGTCTGCCATCATCACTCGCAGTTTCGACGCACTCAAGAGCATCAATGGATCGGATATGAATGTGAGCTTCCCGATCGGTATTCTAATCCTCACTATCACAGAACTATTCGTTCAGGATCTAGCCTTCCGCAAGGAAGAGATGAAGACTGCAAGAGAGAACGCGTTCAAGTTCGATAATACAATCGCGTGAGTCCCTTTGTTTAATCATTCCCTTTCTTCACACCTCATTCCTCCTCATTTCAGCACCAACCCAGATCGTCGCTTCTTCTTCGGTCTCAACCAATCAATCGAGGCCACTTGTGAGACGATTCTTGCGCGTGCTCGAGCCGAGGACGCTGAGCAAAAGAGAGCCGCTCAGCAGGCGATGCAGCAAGCGCAGTACGAGGCACAGGCAAAGGCACAGGCAAAAGCGCGCGCTGAGGCCCAAAAACACGTAATTAGTTATCCTATCTATTGGACCAAATCATGAACTCTGAGCAACCATCCTCTAAACGCTCCGATTACAGGCTAATGCTGCAAGAACCCCCGCGGCCTCTTCGTCCGGCCCTCTCTTCGCCGAAGTGAAGAAGGAGGAGGTGGATGAGGGAGCGATTATGATTAAGGAAGAAGAACTGGATCTCGAGATGGATGCAGATGCCTATGGCAACCAGCAGTTCGATCAGTTTTATGTCAACGGATTTGGATCGGTTCGTTCATTCAACAGAACAATAGGGGGAGAAGACACTTGGAAATGAAGGGCGGCAAGACAAATCAGACTTTCGAAAATCGTCTTGCTTGTAGAGTCGCAACGACTGCATCAACATCTCTGACGACGGGGACGAGGCCAACTACACGCTGTCAGCGAAGAAGAGGAGAGGACTGAGTGTGAAGACGATCAGCTGTCCACGATGCACTGTTAGTTCCCATTCCGATCAATATCTTCACTTCACTCCCTTGTTTTCTGTTCTGATAGCGAAGAATCGCCACAACATCGCAAACCAATGCTGATTATTTCTAAGGCGACCAACATGAACATCTCCGGCTTCGTCAAGCACCTCACCGACCTGCACAAGACCACGCCCGTCAAGGTGAATATGCACTTCAATACCTCTACATAACCTACTCCTATCACATCAATCGCAATCCACAAATTTGTTCACTATCCATTGCCGTCTTTCAGAACAGAATCTGTCCTCCAGCATAATCACCCATCTCTCCATTCCAGGAGAACGTTGCCTTCCAGTGCGGTTGCTCCTTCATCGGCACCAACTACACGGAGGTGCGCAAGCACGCACTGCAGGTGAGGATTTCAGTTTTTCCTTTCTTCTCATTCTTATTTCTATTCCATCTTTATGTGCAATCAATCACTCCTACGTTTTCTACTGCATTCTTGACGATATTCGAAAACACGGATCTAACAAGCTCCTCCGGGGAATCAATAACCCATTCCATTACAGTGCTTCAACCCCATCACCATCGTGCCGAGACCACCCGCGACGTGAGCAGAGCTCTACCATCGAAGCCCTAATTAAACCCCCATCTTGCTTTCACTATCCACTTTCCCATGTATTCATCAGTCTTCTCATCGTTATCACTTGTTACGTTGCACGGTTATTGGAATAAATGCTCCTTCGAATCTCTCTTCCACTCTCGTGAGTAATGCGCAAGTCTGCGGAGTGCATTTCGCAATCCCTCCTTACCCTTCTTCTCCTTTTCTCCTCTTCTCAACCTCCTTCACGATCCAGTCCTCGAAAGCGAGCGTCAGTTTGCTGGAAAAATGAAATTTTAGTAAGTATACTTTACTCGTCAGAAATATCATCTCACTGTTCAGCCATTCAAACTTGTACGACATTTGAAGCCTCGATTTGACATCCCGCCTTCATTTGATTAGCTCCCCCCTCACTCACCATCCCTTCTCTCCGTATCCCGGCAGGAAGTAGCAGCCAGAGATGAAGAGGTGCGCTTCAGCTTCAGCTGAAACAGGGAAGTGTTCGACTGGGGTCAATATTAGATATTAGGAATGGACAGAAGAAGGTGAATGAGAGGAGAAACGAGAATTCCTCACCCTCACCCCCTCCACTCTCCTCCTCCTTCTCCCTCTTCGTCTCTTCCAGGAAAGCATCGAAGAATACGTTCATCGATCGCTTCAGTTGGCGGTATCTGAAATAGTAGATTTGATGCAATCACTGTCCTATGCAATCTTTCAATCTTGAATCCATATTGAAACAATATTTCAACAATTTGCAATAACGAACAATAGTGCAGTTTCCAGTGTTCGATACAACAGTCATGTTCAGACCACTCACAACTCGTCAGAACGATCACGATCAATTCAACTCACTGTCTCCGATCTCCCTTTGTGAGCGTGAAGAGCTGCCTCGCCTTTCTCTCGGCTTCCTACAATGGATGGAATTGATTCATCGGCAATCCATTGCTTGTCAACTGATCCCCTTTTTGGCACTTTCACATCGATCATCCATACTTCTTCCCTCTTCCTCACCTCCCTCTTCACTCCGCTCTTCTCCAACTCCTCCACTGAATGGCGCTCGCCCGATCCGTAGAGACGAGCGTAGTTCAGCACCTGCAGATGGGAAATCTATTATACTCCGTCGAAATGTTAGTTTTGAATTCCTTTCAAATCCAACTTTCAATCGGGTGAGGCTGATCGACCAGTAGGCATAGTTTAGATGGAAGAGGCAACCCGCTGGATAGCGCGTGCATGAGCAGAACGATCAGCTTGTCTCCTCTCGCACGCTAGAAGTGATTTACCAACCCTGCTCAATTCATATCGCAGCGAAAAAATCAAACTAGTTTTCCTAATACGCCTGGAACTAGGTTTCGCCTGATCCCAACGCTCAACATGCTGGTCATCTTCCGCGGCAAAGAGTAGTGAGTTTTTCAATCAGCGTTAACCACCAGGCACATTCGCACATCAGGAGATTTATTACATCTGCACGATCAGTTCATCTTCGATAATCTCCTAGTTCTTTAGGAGCGACTTTCTGAGTCAGTGGAACTAGTTGGCTGGGACCCTTGGCACTAGGGAAAAATCGAATTCCTTCAAAATGTGTCGGCTAGTAGTACTCCTCGAGTGTAGTTCAGCACTAGCTGATTTAGTGTTCTGGTTCGTTCCCCGACGAATGGTGAAGTATGTTTCAGTGAAACATAACCCAGCCGACTTTGCCATTTCG
>LS499819.1:68850-80698 GCA_900490845.1 Pristionchus japonicus | reverse complement strand
TTTTATATTGTAATATCAGCTAGAGGAGTGGTTGCCCTACAGATTGAGCAAATAAAAAAGTGTACCTAAGCAGACGATTTTTTGAGATAATTTCTATTTCATTTTAAAAATATCGATTTATCGATTTTTCGGAAACCGATCGGGATGAAACTTGGCATGCACCATCACAGTAATAGTGCGCGTCATTTGCGCTATCACTAGTTTGGAAAGGTTACGAAATGGCAAAGTCGGCTGGGTTATGTTTCACTGAAACATACTTCACCATTCGTCGGGGAACGAACCAGAACACTAAATCAGCTAGTGCTGAACTACACTCGAGGAGTACTACAAGCCGACACATTTTGAAGGAATTCGATTTTTCCCTAGTGCCAAGCATAGTTTCATTTTCTCAGAAAGTCGCTCTTAGAATCTACCCATTCTCCTCGTACTCTCACCTTGGCAGCGTGCCTCGAGATACCCATGTCGCGCGCGATGACGGAGTGCAGGTCACTGCTGCAAATCACATCGATTCTTGCCAGACTCACATCCTGATCACCACCTCCACCCTCCAGGGTCTCTTTGCAGACTACTTTGTTACAAATTCAAAAAAGACTAGTCCACGCGAGGTCTCAACACGCATTGATCTTTCATGAACGTATCAGAATGCAAGAATATCAGAAGGGCGAAGGAATTGAACTCACTTATCGCTCTTACTCCCTGCCAGCATCATATTGGAGAAGGGCGTGCAGCCGGGAGCACGATCCGACGGGGCTGCGAAGGAGAGGAATTAGGGAGGAGATAGGGATCAATTATCAGGAAATGATTATGATAAGGAAGTCTTATCTTATGGAACTGGTGCAAGGGTTCTTGAATAATATTAGAGGGAGTGATGGAAGGGAAGAAGGGAAGCGAAATGATCGAGATGGACCGCCCCAGAAACGCGCGTGAGGGAGAAATGAGGGAGGAATGGCTCGTCAACTAATATTGAAATGTGCATTACTTGCCCCCCTCTAGGTTTACCGGAGTATTATCAAAAGTAAAATCCTAAGAGTGAACTCGAAAGTTGAAGCAGAAGCGTTTCAGATAATTCGTTCTGTCTCGATTCATGTTTCACATGATGCTCATAACTTTGCTATTCCTTGGAAGCTTGATGATCCCCATAATTCATCTCTAGAAACCAAAAAATCGGCTGCCTCACCCAATCTCTCGCTGGCACTCGCATCTCCATACAGTCCCGCAATCCACTGCTCCTGCGAGTCCACGTCCGCCCCCACGAAGAGAGTGCCGCGATGTGCCTGTGAGAATTCACTTTCAGCACTTTCTTAGATAGTCAGAATTTCAATTTCAATCCATCGATCTTTGCTGTTTCACCATGTTCATGAATGCCTATTTAACGGGTGGAAACAATCTTCCACACCGTCTCGATTTAAAAAAAAACAAAAATCATTCAAGTTTTCATCTGAGTCATTGTTTCAATATAGTTCAAACCTTCCGTTACGTCACAATCTCTATCTCATCAGACCATAGTCATCATTCACTTCCCTCCTCCGTCTCCTCACCTGCACCATACTCTTCAGTCCCGTGCCGATCCTCGGTCCCTCGTTCGCATTCGTCGCCGTCACCCACAGCTTGTGCACGCTGCGACGAGACACCTGAGATTCGAAAATTATGCTTCTTCCAAAAAAAGATCAGAAACAACTGCGGTGTGCTTGTTTCAACAATCTGTCATCAGTTGATATTTTGTCCCATGGCAAACAAAGTAACTTCCACATGAGGATAAAACGAAAATGTTTCCCTAACTACTACTAACGATGAAAACAGGAAGCTGATGAATGAAAAATCAATAACCCCACCGTTCCGGCGGGACAGATTGACGGCGCGATCGCTCCCTGCATCGATGCTACCGTACTCTCTCCTTCGGGCGTCTACAACGATACCGTAATGTCATCCAACCGATAGATTCCTTACCGTATCCGCTCCTTCCTTCCCTGCATCGTACCAGATCGGCAGCTCGTCGCTGAAGCGCTCACTGAAAGCGAACGATTACTTGGTTGGCGAATTCAATTCGATCCCAGAGGAACTAGGGATTTGTGGACTGACTATCCCACATGTACGTATACGTGTTGCAGTTTCTTGATTTAGAGAAGCATCTCGATCTGTCGAGTAACTAGTGTGGGAAAGAATGAGACTGTCTTGTGATCTGAATCCGAATCCTCACCGGAAGCTCTTCCAGAAGGTGGTGTTCTTGATGGACTGAACGTAAGCATCGAATAGCTCCTCGTGACGTGTCGCTCTGAAATCATCCATCTAACAAGGAAGATTTGAAGCTTGTTTTCTATCGCGAGTCGCTGAAAGAACTATTGGCTCAAGTGAAACTCCTGAATGAAGTACTCCTCGTGAAACACAAATAAGGAACGTTCAATTCGAAAAAGAAATCGAACCTGATCACTTTCTGCTCGATATCACCCATGAAGTCCTTCCCAATTGGGTACCCGACGTTGCCCTTACCGTTCTGAAGAGGGGTACTTCTATTCAATCTCATTGTTGTATGTGTTCACAGGAATGTGTTGTTAAACAGGATTCACACAGAACTGAGCTCTAAAAATTTCAACCTGGAGACCCGGGGAAAGTGCCAAAAGATGCGCATGGACGCTCTGAGTAAGAATTACACCCTATTGGATCACTTATATTAATGTTCAATGGTCGATTGGACCACTTATATTGAAATACCGTAACCCATGACCAATTTTCTTCACTGTCCTACAATTTCGGGTGTAGGCTCAAAAGACGCGCCAGGTGATGGGGATCACGAATCACCCACTATCTGACCACTTATATTCACATCCAAGGGTAGATTGGACCACTTATATACTTCCCGGAGGGCGGCAAAAATGTATGTTCACACTCATAACGACTCATAATCCATCAGTAAAACTCAAATTCAAGATACATCCGCTCGATTTTCATCCACGATTCCCTGCGGTTCTTTCACTCACTGGATGTGGCAGCTGATAGAAAGTGCAGTCTCCGATGTCTCCCTTCACTTTTCGCTTCTCGTGCTCACTCAACAAGACGGGATTGCCGAATTCGAGCGATTGAGCCTCGACGAGAGCACGAATTTGCCTGAATATGATCATTTACGTCCATCGGAAGGTTTCTATGCAATGGAAAGGTTGCATTAGGTTAACGGGACAGTGATAGGATGGACAGATTGCTTTATTTGATCGCGCACCCAATAAGGGAGATCAATGAAACTCAAAAAGATATACTTACTGGCTCGGAAACACGGCATTCGCGTTGTTCTTGAGATGCAGGGTGATCTCATTCTTAGCAGCGACTGAAATTGAATCGAATTGGACTATGAGAAATAGAACTAGCAACCTACGGTTGCTACGTTGTACGCCGGGGTGTGTGTTAGGGTTATCATAAATTCACTTGAATTGCAAGCCTGCATCCTCCCTTGCAAAAGGCTCGTGAGGCTGAGAGCTAATCGAAAAAGTTGCGATTCCGCCACTTCGTGGCTCCTTCGCAACTTTTTCAAATAGCGACGAAGTGCCACGAAGTGAGCCACGAAGTGGCGGAATCGCAACTTTTTCGATTAGCTCTCAGCCTCACGAGCCTTTCGCAAGCGCATAGCAGGTTGGGTCATGCATTAAGGTCACCATATCGCACGCTAAACCATGCATTGACGTTCTTTTAATAGCGTTGCATGTACCTGCGTAAAAAAAGGGGGCGATCCGGCTATATACGTAAGTCTAGAAGGCGGGCAGTCCGGTTACATACGTAGGTTTAGAAAGCAGGGCGGTCCGGTTAACTACGTAGGTCTAGAGGGCGGGGCTATCCGGTCACCTACGTAGGTTTATAGAACGGGGCGATCCGGTTACCTACGTAAGTCTAGAGGGCGAGGTGGGCCGGATGCTTACATACGTCTTGGGGAGGGTATTGTCTCGTATAGCAATGTGAAAGGTTCGTGTGGATAGCAGTGGTCGAAAAAGTTGCGACTTCGCCACTTCGTGGCTCCGTCGCAACTTTTTCTCCCACTGCTATCCACACGAACCTTTCACACATTGCCATCAAGATAGTCCCCACGATCCATTAATCATAATGAAAGCAGTGCGATTTTTTGAAAGTTTTGTGCGCAAGAAGTTGTTTTAGTCGCTCGCTCAAGTCATTTGGTTAAAATTCAGGCGAGAACGGCGCGAAAAAGAGATTTCGTCATATTGCGTCATCACTACGTAATATGCAAAGTTTTTGAATATTTTAGTCACGTGAAGTTGTTTGGTGGTCCGCCCGAATGATTTGGTTGAGTTTCAGGCGAATAAGGTGGGAATATACATTTCGTCATATTGCGTCATCACTACGTAATATGCAAATTTTGAATAATTTAGTCAAGCGAAGTTGTTTGGTGGTTCGCCCAAGTAATTTGGTTGAGTTTCAGGCGAAAACGGTGTGAAAAGAGATTTCATCATATTGCGTCATCATTATGTAATATGCACATTTTTGAAAAAAAATTTCGTGGGGATTCGAAGGGTACCGGGTATGGACTTGGGCGATCATTTTTAGGCCAGTAATAGCGATTTTTCAAAAGCGTGACACACGTTACATACATACATACATACATACATACATACATACATACATACATACATACATACATACATACATACATACAGACAGACAGACAGACAGACACTAAGATATATTACTTCTTTAGTAACACACTTTAAAACAAATAAGCTCGATGTCTGTCCCAATACTCCTGACATCTCACCCTTATTCGGCACGAGAAATCCCCATCCGTACTCGGCTCGATGGTGGAGGGGATAGGGACCGTAGCAGAGACCGAAGAGACGGGGAATTATCTGAAAGGAAAACTTCATAGAGAATAAATCATTCGTTCTTTTGTTCACTCGAATCGACACATCACCTAGTGGTAAATCGAGAACATTTCAGCCTTGAACACGGTGAAGCTCAAATTGCGTGTCCAAAATTCAGTTTCCCGTTCATTTTTCTCACTCTATAGACGGCTGAAACTCAATCAACCCCTTACATTGCTCTTCATCTTGACTCCGCCCATCACTTTCTTCACATCATAATTGCCCTCCTTCACACTCGATGCCGTCGAGGCATCGGAGAAGAGATCGACCACCCAACTGTAGAAGAGAGTGAATTACTTCTTTGATTATTCGAAAAAGGTTGCCGTTCACCACAAAATCATCGGAATTGTACGGTAAATATTGATATTTTGCTTTCTAGCCGACCATATCTACATCGATTGCATCGCTGCAGGATGCCGATATAAATACGATCGGTGAAACACGCAATTCCCGTTTCTACTGAATTTCACCACCTTCTCAATAGAGCCAACGTTCCTCATTAATCAATTTGTGTTCGGTTCCGTGTTCTGAAAAAAATCGATCCCCTCTACCTCGGAATATCCGTCTTCGCACTCTTCCTTGTCCACTTCTCCGCCCACATGAACGTGTCCGGAGTGGAGGGACTGGAATGGGAGATATCGGGGTTTCGAGAAAAGCATACATGTGAAACATCACAGTATTTCCCGCCCCAATCGATCTCGAATCAATCAATAAAGTAGGTCACTCACTGATGATTCTTCAGTCGATCTCTGGCCGCTTCGACTACTGCAGCGATGGCGGACCTGGAGAGGGGACGATATTTGAGAGATCGGATAGATCTAGATTTGCATCCTCCGACTCGAATTCGACTTTCCCTCGTCAATCTCCCTCATTCTTCCCCTTCTCCCTCTCGCCTCGCGGTCGATTAGGTAAGAGAATGAGAGAAAAACGACTCATGGAAGGCATCATTATCCACCACGTTTAGAAGGCTCTTATTAAGAGTAGAACATTTTCGAACTTTCGCTCAGATAACTAACCCCGGTTGAAAACCAGAGAACTTGAATCTCCCCTGTAACACACTCTCACCTGCTCTGTTCAGCCACACCCGCTTCCGATTTCTCGAAGAACTGCCGCCAGTATCTGCAATTTATTCATCTTTTTGTGATTGGAACTCGACAAGAAGCCGTCAACGCACGTACGTTATCACAAACATTGGCCTATTAGAGGCCATTCGATCGATCGAGAGAGACAATCCAATGACTCACTGATTGATGGGAAGATAGGCCTCGGACATGTGCATCACTCCAGCCATCGTTGCGGGATGGGGGAAGCTGGAATGGAGGAGGATCCGGGCTGATCGGTTTGAGGTTTCCAGAGCATTTGAAGTGCATTGTGAGGACATTTCCTCGATATAGACTTCATTCGTTTGAGAGAAACCAAAATACCGGAATAACTCACTGTTCTCTGTAGAGCGGCATGAGCTTTTGGTAGATTTGGAGAGTGAGAAGAACGTCGTCGGCACAGTATGTAGTGAGGCGCTGAATGATAGACATATTATGATATTTGCGATATATCTGTTCACGACGCTGGCGATTCATGAGAGAAATGTTAAATTAGTGTCAGGAATCGATTACCTGATATTCTGCGACGATTCTCTCCATTGGCTCATTGACGAAGAACTGAAATGATAATTTCATCATTTAGTTCGTCGTTCCTGCATATCTTAGGTTTCAAAACTATTTCTATAACGTTCCATGATCTCTCATCATTTCATTCGCCACTCTCACATTCGATCTCGAGCAGCGGCTTAGCATGGGTTAACTAATCGAAGAAGTTCAACTGAATCTCCTTCTTTCCCCTTTCAATCCCTCACCTTCTGCATTGCTTTGTCCACATTTTGCCTTCCATGGAAGAACTTGTGAACTGCAGCCAATGAATTCCTCGATACTTTCTTCTTCCACGCATCTCGCCATCGCTCGCCCTGCAAAGTCATCTTTCACAGTCATTGCTGAATCGAGCATCTCCCGACAGAATACGCTCTGTATTCAACAAGAAGGATCAGTCAAGCAAGCACATTATCGTCCAATCCCCACTACGACACTACAGACTAGTTAGTATAAAACAGCGCAGAGAAGTCAGATACGATAGCCGTAGTCGCATTCTAACATGGCTACGCAGCCCGAAGTAGCCTCACCTCTCCCACTCCGATGTCGTTGCTCTCGTACAGCAGCATTTGGTGGTCGGCCATTCCGATGAGTGGAATCGACATGGACATCGTGTCCCAGAAGCGGATGAGGGAGTGCTGGAAGGGAGAGAAATCAACCGGATTGTTTTGCCATTTGGACGATCACTGAGATCTGATTCGGATTTCTTCACTGGCCACTTCCTTCTAACTGATTCTGAACCCGAGCTATGACTAGACACAGAAGTATTCGAAATGGCTAATCAGAAACAGGATACGAGCACGTTCCAAGACATTTCAAGCATCAAAGCGAACCTTTCTATCATATGGCTCTCTCGCTCTCACTCGATCGTACGCGACGTTGTGACCAATGGCGATTCTGCAAATTAATTAATTAATTAGTCAATTAGCTAAGTAGCTAAGATCCAAAATGTCGTCCCCCTCCCCCTATACCTCGGTTCGATGCTCCAATCGAATTTTCACAAGATTTCAATTCTCATTTCCCTTTGTTCCCCTCCCCCCTCCCTCATTTCCACCCTCCCTCGCTCATTCGGAGCAGTCGATTCGTTATTTCGCGCACGCCCCGAATGAAGATTTGGATTGATCGTGAGTGTCCTAAGCTGAAGTAGACTCATTACAGCCTGACTAAGTGCTGAACAGTAGCAGCATATGTATTTCTTATCCAAGTCCATCAGTACAAGCCTCGTTACGTGCGTTACGTGAGATGTGAGAGTGAATTATAACAATCTTCTATCGAGATTGTGAGGAAAGGGTGGAGGGCAGTCCTCCGAGGGCTATAGGGGCTATACAACACTGCTCTGGGCTACCTGGAGCTTCACCAGGGGATACCCCCAATACTATCTGAAGGGTTTAAAGGTGCATATTTTGGCACAGTAAAGTAGTTTCAACCGACTGAAGAGGTCATCGAGGTCAATAGCAAGTCAATCGCAAGGCTCGGTTGAGCAGCATCTATTCTTCCCTAACTGTGCAGGTATGTATCAGATCGAAACCTCCAATCTCCCCTCGCCCCCCCCCCCCTCCCCCACCTCTCCTCCCTCCCTTTTCCATCCCTCATTCCACCTCTCCCTCCCTTATTTCTCCTCACTCTGAATGGCTTGCGCAGTCGCTTCGCCTCTCCCTCCTTCCTCCCAACCCACTGTGAGTCTGTTTCGGAATCCCCTTTCGATTTTGAACTGCCCTATCTCTGCCCTTTATCTCCTAATCAGTGATAGGTGGCGGAGCATCTTCATCCTCCACCCTCGGCCTTGCACCACTACGGTAGAGAGGAGAGCTATTCGGATCGTCATTTGGATCCTCGTTGCGATCCCTGCTCCCACCTTCACCACTCCCCTTCGGTAACCTTTGAACGATGCCAGTTGTTATTCTGGTAGAGCTCTCTGGATACAGTGGGGCTTGGGCGAAGATCAGCATTGAATTCGCGGCGAGACGCGTACCATCCCACGCGCACTCTCACGTGCTTGCAATGAGTATTGGGCGCTTCTTCCCTCAACCTGAGGGGATGCGAGCGGAATTTTGTTTTTAAAGCCCCCTCACAGATCGCCAAGGAGGCGGCGACGCAGATTGTGCTGGGGGGAACGAGCATCTCATGAAACCCTGGGTCATTTGATTGTCGGCGGCGAGGTGACCTACGAGTCCCCTAAAGAGCAAGCGAGATCCGCGGTCTTCATTCATGAAGTGAGAATGTGCATGGCTCATAAGATCATCTCTCATGCCGCGACTCATCTAGACTACACACATCCGTCGCATACTGTTGACGAGAACAGAAGGATCGAGCAGCAATTCAGCCCACACTTTCAAGAGATTAAGGATGTGCCTCCCCCGCCCCATTTCCGCGGATCTATTTAATGAAAGTATGGAAAACACGGAATTATGGTGTATATGTGCTATCTCAGTGGAGCTATTGTAATTGAAAAAGTTATTGAGACGCGTGAAATCGCACGAACGCATGAGTCAAGCCATTTGACAAACGTGGCAAAGGAATTCAAAGCAAAGAAAGTAATACAAACCAAGGCCAATATGCCATTGATAATGAACTGATAGAATAAGCCCTCATTCCTCACTTCTCGACCCATCCCGTCTCGCCCTATCTATCTCATGGCAAGCTCAGTAATCGGCGAATTCAATCCACTGAAGGATGTGCGAAAAGAGGACGAACAAGACTCTCTCATCGTTGTATCAATCATTAGAGAACACTAGAAGATATATGTGAAATCAAGATATTCTACAATGAAAGATACTCAGACTGGGAAAAATGGAATAGGAAAAAGAAAGAAAAATTTACCAGAGAAAATATTAAAAAACAGAAGTCAATATGATGAACAACAAGCAAGAGTAAGGGTCAGCTCTCAAAAAGAGTATCAGCTATGTACGCGGAAGGCCTTAGATACGGTACTTTCGTCGGATTAAGGGAAGACAATTTTCGCTCCACTGTTTCTGCAGTAATTTGGAGCTCGTAATTAACCTCTGGTTATCGATTGGGCACTTCCGATAAGGATCTGTCATTGATACTCGTCTAAACTACTTTCGTCACCAAGAATCGTTCACGTTATCGGGATTCGGCTTTTTGTGTAATGACTTACCCCAATTACTTTTGTTTGTTTCGTTTCAGACTGATCCGGGAAACCGTGAACGGTCCATGCGTATGGATTCTAAAGGTAGTGGAAGCGGCGCTTCCTCTTCCGGTCATAAGTGAGTTCATCTTTCTAAGTGGGAAGATGTTCGAGTCAAGAGGGGAAAACAACCTATATTTGCAGAAATGTGTGTTATACAAATGAAACGGATTCAAAGTCAATCATCACACGTTGAGCAGGTGAACATGTTCCTTGTTTGAAACTAAATGGAAAAATTAAGCCAGTAAGGAATCCCATTCAGGTTAAGGGGACTCCACGCTAGCTTGGTCGTCAACTATTGAGTTAGGACCAGGTGGGGCTTTAACACTACTCAGATAAACAGAAAAAAAAGCTGCTCAGGTTTCGCTCCCGAGACAGACAATCTCCAATTCTCACAACTACTAGGGGAAGGATAACAACTATGATACTGAATCTAGCTTCTTTTTCTTTCAATAGCTGATCGTGATTCTTCAGATCTTCTTCGATCCTATCATTTCGCCCAATGGCGGCATCTCGAAATCACTCTTCTCCGAGCAATCAATCCAAACTCAAGTAGCCAATAGCAAGACAACCTCAAATTTCAAATTTCGGAGCATTGGATACTCTACTGTAACCGTATGGCCTTCCCTCATCTCCACCTCTGCCTTTAACTAGACTACTTCGCTCAGAGAGCAACAACGCCGCCTTCCACTCAAGAACAGCAGGGAACAATTGGAGAATGCATGATTGAAAGGTTCGGGGGAGCTCCAATACGTCCAAATATTCATTGCAGATACAGCAGCTCAACTACCACAACGTCTCCACTCTCTCTTTCAGCTTTTCCAACATTCACGCGCTCATTACTCGCTAACACTAGTTATCTCTGCTTCCAGAGACGGACACTAGTCATCCGGGGTAGATGGGGTCAGCGCATGCTCAATCTCTTCCTTTCAGATGGCCCTCCTTCGACGTGCGTTCAACTGACGCCTTCGACTCTTCGTGTCCGTCGCTATTGGCAGAAGTGCACGCCACGATTAAGCGGCACGGAGCAGCGGCGAGTGGAAGGATGAGGATTTCACTTGCCCTTGTCCGAGGGCGCAGATAGAGAGGTAGAGTGCGGGACGGTGGTTGCAGTTAGGTGAGAGAGAAGAGGTAAGTAGGAAAGGGAAGGCGCTTCTTTACTTCGCCGGACCAAGGTTTCCTCCCTCTGTCACTCTTCCCTCCCTCCTAATAATTTCCTCTTATTCCTCCTCGTTCTGCTCGGTCGACGCGCTCAGTGGGGAACCCTGGTCCGGTGAAGTAAAGAAGTGCCAAAGGGAAGAGGGGCGGCACTTCCTCGATGCTACATCCCTATTTGAAGGAACTTTAGCCAGTCGAGGATATAAAAAAATCGGATCATACGAACCGTATGATCGCGTAAGACCCAATATGGGCAGCACAAATATGAAAGATGGAAGCAAACAAGAATGACAAAAGATGAGTTACTTTCCGTGCTATATTGTTTACTTCCGATTTCGAAACTAATTCAATTCATTTTAGTAGCCTTATCCCAACCTTTTCCCCTGCCGCACACAATGATGGTGCGTGCGGGGGAAAATCGAACATAATATCGCATGATGATGATCGTCGCGTAAGACCCATTGTGGGCAGCAAAACCAGTGAGTCCAGTGAGGAAAGAGTGCATCAGTATGGAACTAGGACGGATGAGAACCGACTGGATTATAACCATTTGCATATTCCGTCTATTACATATGTAACTCTTGTCTCTCACCCTCATTTGGTTCTCATCCGACATAGTTCCATCAGTATGCACGTTCAAATTGTTGTGTTCGTTGTTGTTTTGCCACTTCTTAGATTTCTGGCTCACGCTTTCCACGTTTTTACTCACATGCATTCCTTTTTCCTCACTCATCTTGCCAATTTAAACGGTTAAGCATGAGCCAGATATCTAAGGAGTTTCGTTGTCTGTTTGCGTCTGTTTGAAAAGACTGCAGTTTTCTTGCGGATGTCCCCCGTTAACAAAAGTGGATGATCCATCCAATCATGCACTTTTGGAAAAATAATGTCCATACCTCAAACCATTTTTGAATATGCCTTGAACATCGTTAATCCAACCGTGCACTTTTCGAGAAACATTTTTCCATATCTTAAAAATCTGATTATGATTCATGCTGGTAAAAAACCTTGAAGCATGAGGGTCTTGATATTATCTATGATAAGAT